>CM061536.1:113009628-113576084 GCA_030545055.2 Neoaliturus tenellus | reverse complement strand
TTTATACTGAGTACAATTTTAATTCGCGTAGAAGAAATTAGTCACAAATGTAGCTTCAATAGAAGAGGGTGGTGATGGTCAAGTCTCTAAACCTAAATCATATATACTTTTTTATTTAGCTATATGTTGAATAATAAAAGTAAATGAAACCCTTTTAATGAGGTGTACATGTAGGTCATTATATTTTTTAAAAAAAAGGTCGTTTGTAATATTATAAAAGGTAAATTCACCTTCTTTTCATCGAGTATAAAAACAACAGTTTTAAGAAACAGACATGGGGCCATAACACGTAAATTTCCCGAAGCTTCAATATGAAAAGCTATTAATAACAAGCAAGGGCCGAATTGCTTTTCCACACCTTAGGCCTGATTTATAATGTATAAAGGGGTTAAATAACTAGTTTTACTTTAGTGTTTTAAGAGCCTCCTTCAACCATTTTCTTTATAATCAGTTTGTAATGTTCATATATTTAAATTTAGTAATATACGAAGAGGACGTAATTTTACATTCGTATGTGACAAATACTTTTAGTTGAATAATCAGTTTTAGCCTAATAAAAAGACTTATTGATATACTTCTTTTTTAATATATTAGTATTTATTCTTTTATAAACACAGGTGAGCAGGATGCCGAGTGGTACTCTTTAAACTAAAATCTAGTAGACTACGCATGAAAAAAAATAAATAATCTTCTGTTTTGCTTTCGGCCACTAGCCTGGCATCGCTTATTGCATTTTATCAGTACTAGGCCTACTTTGGTTTTTCAGCCCTAAAGCCTGCTCCGAATCAAGCTATCGATTTTTTAATTAATTAGTCTTAATCAAAGTGAAAACTTGATTTCAACTTAAAACACGTTCATAGACACCGAATCCAAATACAGAACTCTAAGATAACATTTGGCCTCAAGACTGCCGTATCCAGTATAAACAATAGAAGAAGGTGTGTCTTAACGCCTAAACAATAAAGGCATGAAATGGGCTTGACAATCTTGTGCAGGTAAGACTGAACCATAATTATTGTCTATGACTCGACCATAATTGAGTCAGGAAGTAGTCCAACTCACTATGTTACCGCACTAGGATGGGTTGTACCTGTTTAATGAAACTCATTTTTCATCTACTGAACCTCTCCAGCTACCAGCCCTACTGCCATGTCCGGTAGGATAGCTTAAGTTACTGTGTTTATCCATGTTATTGCCAATATCAATTTGTTTCTGATTTTTATTGTGTAAAATTATAGACTGGCCAGTATGAACCTTACGAGACTCATACTTTACGTATGACTATGTATACCGGGTGTCCCAGACCACCCGTACGCGTAATTACAAACCCTATACGGATTCAGACAGTGTCTGACTTCATAGCGGGATTGTAGTGGCTAGAGCGGCGCGCCCTTCCAACTACTACAAACCCTATAAGAAGTCAGACGTGGCTATCGCCCGCACGCCAATCGCACAGTTGCAGGGCTCAACGTGAAAACTTGCTTCACTTGCTTCTGCTGGATCATCAGTTTGACGTTCACTCTCTCATGATGTACATGATATTGTTGCTTTATGTTTCCATGTTTGTGTGTCTATAGTGAATATGAACGAAGAACATTGTCGTAATTTTTTGCACAACGTAGGCTATGCATTGAATTTCAGTTGTGTGTGTTAAATTCTCAAGATGAAGCGACATTGAAATTACCCATAAAAGTTTTTCAACTGAGGAAAAAAAGATTTGTGATAACTCTTAAGCTGTTGATGGACTCGTAGGTGACAGACCTAATGCTGAAAATCAATGTGAAAACATCCAAGAGTCCACAAATAGCTTAAGAGCGGAGCTCAATCACCCTGTTGACTTAATAGAATTTTGTACAGTAAAGTACAGTAAACCTTGCCATCCTTAAGAAAACTGAGAACAAACTAAAAAATGTAAAAGCACCAGCTAAAGCCACGAGTTTTTTAGAGAAAAACTTATGATACCGAAAACTAAAGAAATACGAGTACAGCCTGCTTCGATATGTCGAAGAAAAAACGGGGAATTACAAAATTAGGTGAGAAAATTCAATCTGGTAGGCCAGCCAAATGGAAGAAGTACAATGTGTGCGGTTGTTAAGAATTAACAAAAGAAAACTACAACACAATTTGGCCGAAAGTGCGAGGAACAATTTACTAAATGCTAAAACCCTCTAGAGTTCTACTTTTATTTTTGACGGTAATCAATATTTATATTTTCCTCCACCTACTATCTAAGGCCGTATTTTACTCTTTGGAATAGAGTAGTAAAGTACTAATTTCTATCCCATGTGATTTGAATACTTAATATTTCTACCTAGGGAAATCTCAATTTTTTCTGAACCACGGGGCTAAAGTTAGTTACATAAGAATAACATTAAAAGAGAGATTAAGAAGAACATGAGTCACAGTCAGCTGGCAGTTGTATTTGTTTCGAGTCACAGTCAGTTGTCAGTTGTGTTTGTTCCGTCAGTATTTGTTTACTACCAAACATCTGTTTACATTAATTGTTAGATTTGTGTACATTTAGCTTGTCGGTCTTTAACTTAGTTGTTGTTTCTAAAAATGGATTGTGGTGTAAATGATTTGACTGAAAGTGAGGAATTATTAGTTTGTACTCCACCAAATATAAAGTGTGAAGCCCAAAATGTTTCATCAAATTTGCTTCCTGCAAAATCAAAGGATTTGTACAATAAAAGGTATGAATTGTTCATGGAATGGTGTAAAGAAAACAACAGCAGTGGACGAATTTCTGAAAGTGTAATACTTGTTTATTTATCACAACAAGCATCGGTATGTAGTCCAAATTATTTGTGGACTATATATTCAATGCTCAAAAAAACAATCCTTGTGAAACATAACATAGACATTAGTAGTTATGCAAAAGTGAGTGCTTTTTTGAAAATGAAAAATGTAGGCTATCAACCTAAGAAATCCAAAACCTTCACTAAAGAGGAGGTAAATAAGTTCCTGCTAAATGCTCCAGATGAGCAATACTTGTTGAAAAAAGTAGCTTTGATATTAGGGATTTGTGGAGCTTGCAGAACAGCTGAATTGTGTAACATGACTGTAAATGATATTGAGGACAAAGGTTCAATTCTTATAATTACAGTACCTGATTCCAAAACCAACAAGGGACGTGTTTTTACTGTGATAAATGGAACACAACAAGACATAGACTACTTGTATTATTGCAAAAAGTATTTAAAATTGAGGCCTAAGACAGCTAGTTCGGCCCGGCTCTTTTTAAAGTACATAAATGGAAGGTGTTATAACCAAGTGGTGGGAAAAAATTCCTTAGGAAAAATACCTATGAACATTGCACAGTACCTAAAACTTCCTAACCCAAACTTGTACACTGGACATGCACTAAGGCGGACTTCGGCTACTTTACTGGTCAATGCTGGAGGAACAATGACCCAGCTTAAAAGACATGGCGGGTGGAAGAGTACTGCCGTTGCAGAAGGCTATATTGAAGAATCAATCGGAAATAAAATACAAACAGCAAACAAAATTTTGAGCGAGACAACTACAAACATTCAACAGACAACAAATCACACTTCTACTAGGCCTAGGTCTGTTCCAACTGCCACAACACAGCAGTTTGAATCAAGCGAGTTAAATCATATTCCTACTTCAGCTAGGCCTATGCCAGTGGCCACGACACACGAGTTTGAATCAAGCGAGTTAAATCATATTCCTACTTCAACTAGGCCTATGCCAGTGACGACACACCAGTTTGAATCCATTGAAGTAAATCACAGTCCTACTTCAACTAGGCCTATGCCAGTGGCCAAAACACAACAGGTTGAACCCAGTTCTAGCGACATAAATTATACTTCGGCTAGGCCTATAGGCCTACCAGTGGCTACAACACATCAGTTTCAATCCACTTTCCCAAACACAGTTTTCCAACACTGTGATGGTTGTACAATTACAGTCAACAACTATTACCAAAAGTGAGCGTAGACTAAAGTGTTTATGTGTGTGTTTTTTTATTTAATAAGTGTAAATTTTGATTAGGCCCGAATTGTGTTTTGTTTTTCTGCTCAAGTGTAAATTTTGATTGACCTTAATTGTGTTTTGTTTTTTCTGTTCAAATAAATTAATATAGGCCTAGCCTAACTGTTTTTTTTCTTTTTTTTTTTTTTTTTTTTTTTTTTAAATTAATGTGACTGTAATCCAGCGTTGGAGCAAAAGTTCATATGAAGGTAAAAAAAATATTATATTTTAATTTTTATAGGCCTAGTTATTTGTTATTTGTGTAGGTGGAGGAAAAATGTTGTGTGCTTCTAGGGACTAAAGTACTTTTTCTCCCTCAGGGAAATTGTCGCCCTCGGCTTCGCCTTCGGGCGACAACAGTTTCCCTTCAGGGAGAAAAAGTTGTACTTTAGTCCCTAGAAGCACAAATAACTATTGTCTACTCATTTCACTATTTCAGTGTTTTTCACAAAACATTTTATATGACAAAAACCCTATGTAACACCCCCCAGATTGTTTAGATATAGATATGCCTTGAAATATCTGTTAAAAATAAATTTTATTTGTAGATTTTACTAGACTGAAAATCAACGTCACAATCAGGTAATGTTCACATCGGTATCGAATAATGGGTTTCATTGTTCAAGATAGAGATTTTGGTTTGTTATATACTTACGGTATAGCAAAACCATAAAATATTGTTTTTTCTTTGTTTTAAACTTTTTAATTGTATTGTGCGAAATTATCAATAAGTAAACTTTTCGAATAACGAAAGCATTGACTAAGGCTTTTTATGTTAGATTGATGAAAAGAGTAATAAGTCTATAGGTATTGTAAACCGTAGACGCATTCAGTAATGCAATTAAAAAAAAAAAACATTTAGTAAATTAAACAAGAAATACTTTTAATTTATACTGTATTTTTACATTTTACATCAGTGATAGGCTTCATACAATTTCGCAGTAGTTAACAACAGAAGAGCACACAACAGCGTCACCATGTTGATGTGACGTTTGTTGATGCGGGCGGTAGACACGTCTGACTTCGTATAGGGTTTGTAGTAGTTGGGTAGGCGCGCCGCTCGAGCCACTACAATCCCGCTACGAAGTCAGACACTGTCTGAATCCGTATAGGGTTTGTAATCACGCCACCCGCTTATCCCTTTTAAAATCTACAAAATTGTTTATTTACAAAAACAAATTAATTGTGCTAATATAGGCAAACCATTTGCGCTTTATCCATTGATGATAATTTCAATGTACAGAGTGTACCAGATATAACCTACCCAGATCTGAAGTCATTATTTTTAGATACGAACCCTTAATTTGTATGGCATTTTTGGATTATAAACATAATTTTAAGACTACGTTACAATTTAACGCGTATTCCTAATCATAACGGTTTGGGAGATAATGGAGGTCGAAGTTTGATCTTTTTCACTTTAGAATAACATGGATAAAATTGTCATATCTATTAACACTAAAACTTTTACCTTTAACATAACTGTTCAAGCATAATAATATCTTATAGCCTCATTTTAGATATTTCATACAAAAAGAGCGATTTTCAAGTAATTCATTTTAGTTTTCTACACATTTTAAATGATTTCCATAATATTGACGAATTCATGGAAAAATCAAATAGTTTATGAAAAAACTAATAATTTATGATGCTTAAGTGTTTTTAAGAAGAAGCTAAGGCATTTTCGTGCTAGGCCTTTTTAGTTTAATGGGAAATTTACAAAGATAATGGATGTGAAATTTAACCCCATGTTATTCTTAAGGGAAGAAAATCAAATTTCGACCTCCATAATCTCTCTAACAGTTAGGATTAGGGATACACATTAAATTGTAAAGTAGTTGTAATATTATGTCTAGAATCCAAAAATACCATAAAAAGTGGGGTTCGTATTAAAAATTAATGACTTCCGGTCTGGGTAGATTACTCCTGGTACACAATGTACATTGAAATTATCATTAATGGATAGAGCGCAACCGGTTTACATATAATGATACAATTTGTTTTTTTTAGTAATTAATTTTGTAGATTTTGAAAGGTGTGTACGGGTGGTCTGGGACACCCAGTATATTAATTTATGTAAGTATGATACTGATTTAATAATATTCGTCGTGGTGGAGATTAAGTAAAGCAAAAAAGCTTATCCTAAAAAAAATCTAGGGATCAAAATTATGAGATAGGCCGATGTGATTGGAATCATTTTAATGTAAGATAATATTTTACATGTTTTATTTTAAATACGTATTACACGTCCAATTATTCCTAGGTACTGTAACACATCTATCATCTACACACATTCCTGCGACATAGAAGTTATGTTTGTAGTTAAGTGCAGGGCAAACTTTACTTAGAACACACATGTGTTCAGATTACTGATGATGGATTATGCATTCATGCTTGCAGTAATCCATACAGAAACCTTCCCTCAATAGTAAATTAACTCACTACTACTGTTAGTTTGCAACTATAGTTCTGTTTTTGTATTCGTATGAAGCTAGACCGGCACCCAAGTATTTTGTAAGGTATAAAAACATTTTTACGAGGAAACTTTTCTTAGCAAAATTTATTTTAATAAAAAACAATAATATACAAGGTGTTACGAAGCTATCTGAAACCCTTTTGTATATAAAAGGTTGTATATACCCTTCTCGTATATAAAAGTTTTCCAGGGAATTCCGGGACACCCTACTACAGGAGTAGTGTCAAATTGTTTGTGCTGGCCCAGTTCAAGGTCACCTGAGGGATGACGTCATCGAGGTCAATGACCTCACCGATGACGTCATCGATGACGTCATCGATTGCGTCATCGATGACGTCATCACCAATGACGTCATTTCGATGACGTCATACCCATGACGTCACAGAAATGACGTGCTGATGACGTCATCACCCCTTACGTCATCAAAATGACGTCACCGACGCCACTAAGGTCAAGGTCATGCCGAAACTTAAAATTTTTTGGCACTTTTGCCGTTTCTCGCACTACGCTCCGAGTTTCAGTCCGAGTCCCCGTGACCTTGACCACTTGGAGCGAATTTTCGACGAGAAACGGCAAAAGTGCCAAGTTAAACTCGAGTTTCTGACATGACCCTGCCTAAATGGGCAATCGGTTATCCCTCAGGTGACCTTGAACCAGCACAACACCAACAATTTCATATTACTGTGACCTTGCAACGGAGCGCCGACACCGATGCGCACCCCACGACAGCCACCAAGTGACTGACTGTCAGGCTCTGTGTACTCTAGGTATATGGGGAAGTGGAGGGGGAAATCTCAAGGTCATCCAAATGGAGTTTTAAAAAAGTTGAAGAGTAGAAAGACTACTCTTGTGCTTCCTGGGCGACTTCATCAATTTCCAACGGATCTGTAAGCCAATCCGATCTGTAGCGGCAGGAGTCCAGAAAACAGGTGCACCACCCATCAGGTTGTCCGTAGCACTTCCGACAATTGGTAAGATTGGAGAAGTGAAATTTAATACACCGCTGCGGACAACAAGTATAAAAGTATTTGGATTTGTAGATTTTGAAAGTTTGTAGTACCGGTGGTGGCAGCTGTTGGTTCTTGCATCTACACCTGCAACATCCGAAGCATTCACATTGCCGGCAGGCCAGCCCATCCACTTGCCACTTTGGTAAGAGGAAACACTTATCCTCACAGCAATAGGTTGTCCCCGTCTCTTCCTCCCAACGCTTCTTTGCACAATATGTGACGCCTTGTATCTCCAAACACCTATGCTCGCAACATGAGATGCGCTTACTTTCCATAGTTGATGTTGCTTTGACGAGGGAGCACGATGAAGTGATGCTGTGGTCAGTGGGAATGGGGTTTATATAAACTAAGGTGAGTGGAGGGGGAAAGGTCAAGGTCATTCAAATGGAGTTTTAAAAAAAAGTCAAAGAGTAGAAAGACTACTCTTGTGTGTCTATAGCGATTTCATTGATAGTGAGTGCTTCTGTATGCCAAGTTGATCTGTACTGACAGGCTCCTAAATAATGTTTGCAAAAACCTGCAAAATGATTGTTGCACAATTTGCAGCCAGTTAGCTGTTTTAGTGTGAATTCAATGCAACGTTCAGGGCAACAAGTGTACTTATGCCCTCTCATCTGGTACACATGGAATGTCTTCAACTCTGGTTTTGGCTTCTTCCAAGACTTGCACTTACACATGCATTGACCAAAAGCTTCACATTTTCTACACGCCAGGCCATCCGCAACATCAATGTCATTTGGCCATGAAAAACATTTCTGTTCGCAACAGTAGTTGAGTTGACTCTCCATGTTGCTGTGGTGAAGGTGCGCGATGAAATGATGCCGCAGTCATTGAGAGTGCACCTTAAATAAACTCAGTGGAGGGGGAAAGGTCAAGGCCATCCAAACGGAGTTTTAAAAAAGATAACTAGTCGTCCTCCTCCTCCTCGTCCGTTGTACTTAGAGAGCTGTCAGACGAAGAGCCCCGTGCAGGTGCTCCCCAGATGAAAAACAAATCAATTTTAAAACGAAGACCAGGATCTTGCATCATCAATTCCTTTAATTTGTCACATACTAAGTCGACCTTGTGTAAGGTGTCAACAACAAGCTTCCAATTTGTTGGCTCAATATAGCTTATAGTAGAGTCTGCCTCGCTGATAACCACATCCTCCGGCCGTATTGGAGTGTAAAGATGTGTAAAGTTCTTCGGCTGTAGCTGAGGCTCAGGCTGGCTGGAAGTGGAAGGTTGAGTGTGGACCCCTGTCGCATCGAAATCCATAGTCATTCTACATTCAATGTTGGGGTTTTCGTTTAATACATACACCAATTTCTCATGCAACATATCCACTTCTGCCGAGTCTTGCAGATGAACATTCCAGGAAAACGGCCATTCTTCATCCGTAGTGGAGTCAACTCGAGAAAGAGTGCTGTCCGCCATGATAGCTAAGCAAGGAATGATGTGAGCTACAGACTGTTGTAACAGTATTGAAAAGTAGAGGGGGTAAACCAAAAGTATGTGGAGGGGGTATTTTCAAGGTCATTTAATTTGGGTTTTAAAAAAAAGGAAATAGTGGAGGGGGAATTCTCAAGGTCATCCAATTTGGGTTTTAAAAAAAAGGAATGAAGGTTACTCCTCTTCAGCCTCGTTGTCCCCCACATCCTCATTAGCCTCATCTTCATCAACGTCAGACTCGCCGTAAGGGTAGATCGGGGACATCGGCGAATATTGTGGAGATTGTTGACCGTTGTTATCGTCCCCTTGCATTCTAACTTGGGACCAATCATAATTTAAATTCATTTGTATTATGATCCCAGGGTTGTCCCGCAGTATTTCCTTCATCCGTTCGCAAATCGTTTCCAAATAGTGTACACTATCGATCGACAGTGTCCAACCCGTACTTGTACCGACATCAGTAGTGGAGTAAGCTTGGCTGATGGTGTTGTTGTCTGCCATGGTTGCTTGTCGGACAAGGAATGACGGTTGATGTGATGCTCATGCAGGAACATGGTGAAGTGGTGGGGGGTGTGGTGGAGTAGTGGGGGAATTTTCAAGGTCATCCAAACGGAGTTTTAAAAAAAAGGAAAACCTACAAAGTAACATTGAAACTTTCCAATTGATGGTGGCGAGCGTTTTCTTCTGCAACCTTGCCGACACGTGTGACTATGCCATACAGTATGAAAAGTACAACCATAATAAGGCCGATCAATAAAAGATAGCCGTTGACTATCATGATATTTTCTGAGTGTATCTGCTTTCTTCGTATCGCCCTCTCCTGCATCCTCTTCTCCAACTCGTGGACGAAGTCACAGCAAACGTGAGGACATGTTTTATCCGTTGGTAGGTTTGCCATTGTTGATGTTGTCGGTTTGGCTGTTGAAGATGGAATGAGGTTTCCAATTGTGATGTGACATGTACATTAATAGTCAGGTGGTGGGGGTAGTAAAGCAGTGGAGTGGGAAGTTTCAAGGTCATTCAAACCGTGTTTTAAAAAAACCTATCTTGTTACTGAGCTCATATGTCAGTAACAAGATAGGTGCTTTTGCTCATTTACTTCTTTATAATGAAAAAATAAACATATTCTACAATGGTTAGAACAAGAAATACAACTGCTAGTCAGCTGAAGTAATCTAAGTTGTCCGGCTCGGTCTTCATGGACGTCGGTGAGGAAGCTGTCGAGGAGTGTCCAGGCTCTTCCTTTGACTGCCGGGTGTTCCGTATATTGCAAGCGTAAACTTGCACGTTTATACGGTAGCCTCGTGCCACCATCAGCTGCAACTCCTTGTACAAGTCGTTTAGCTCCTGCTGAGTCTTGATGCTCACCTCCTCGTAACTTGCGCAACTGACGTTCAGAGACATCCTGATGTTGCTAGGTTGGCTGCTGGAGTAGAAATGAAGCGGAGGCACAGCGTTTGGAGGTACATGAAAAAGTGGTGGGGGTAATGGTGGTGGGGGTATGGAAGATTCAATTAAACACTTCTAAACTTTTTCCATCGATACAATGGGATGGAGCAAATAGCACAGGTGTCCTTGTAGTTTTCAAATCTAAACATCGGTGCTAGAAATCCGAACTGTTTTCTACCACCTTCCTGTACGAACTGTCGAAGGTCTCTGACGGCAGCATCGCCACAAGGCCTAAAAAACTTTTCCCCGTCTTGGAACCTATACCAGGAGTATCCCGAATACCCTCTATTATCTTTCTTGTACTCTTCGATATCCTGCTTTACTGTTATAGGGATATTATCTTGTAAAGCCGTCTGGAATAAAGATGCGTCAGTTATAACTCGTTGTAAGCAAAGCTCGTACAAGGTGCTCATCGTTTGCTAGTTGGCAACAGACTGACCGTGTTTCGCATCCAAGCAGGTTTGAATCCTAGTGTGGTAGTGGGGGTAATTACGGTAGTGGGGGTAATTGTGAAATGCAATTACGTGACAAACTTCACATATTGATATGTTGCATTTTTTGTTTTCTTATTTTTTTTTCTTTTATGATTTATTTATAAAACATTACAATAACATATGTACAACATTAAAACTTAAATCTAACACTGCTGCTTGTCGGCAATGTGGATGGTCAACTCTGTAGAGTTGCTACCTGTGCAGCCGTGGGACACCAGGTATAGACAGCCGGGTTGAATAGAGCGAAGGTCCTCGTTTTGTAGAAGATGGACGAATCTCTTGGGCAGGTACACCTGGAACTTGGGCTCATCCCCCGGAGTAAACGGTGCCTCGCTGAGACTGCAGCAGATGGCTTCCCCAACTGTAGTCTCCATCTTCTTCATAGCATGGATTATGTAGTGCTTTTCATCTTTTAGTTCAGAGCACTTCTTCACAGGTAATATTGTTGACTTGGAGTGAGCATTGAACTGCTCGACCAAAGTTTGAAGGAACTGGTGAGATGCCATGGTCTGGTTACAGATCGTCTTCTTGCTCGGAGATGTTGTCGTCTCGGAATCTCGAGTAATACTCATGCCAGGTCCCGGTCTGCTTCTCACTTATATACTCTCCGTTACCCCCACCACTCCCTACTTCCCCACTTTGAAGGTAAGAGGCGAGTTTATAGGCATTTTTCAAAGCGCAATGTCTATCTTTATCATGTTCTGGGCTTTTTGTACAAATACATATTGTTTCCAGCATGTATTGATAATTCTTATCCAATTCCACATCACTAACCGGAACATGAGTAAATCCTTCGATCCATCTTTTCTTTTCCAGCCCCTTTGTGTAAATATTGGTAAACTTGTCTGAAAAGTGATGCATAATGTGATACAAGTCCGTGTAACTTGTAAAACCATCATACCAATCGATATGATGGAAGTGTTTCGAAATCCATCTGTTGGTAGTAGAGGCTTTACTAGTTAAAGACGAATAAGAACATGGTGGTTTAAATAAAAACGAATAAGGAACACTTGTATTCATGTCCAAAAACACAAGTTCTTTTATAATGAATCTATCATCATTACCACGAAACGCTTGAAACTCAATAATACCAGGCTTGGACTTTACTTGTTCTTCTTCTCCCTTGTCCATTTTGAAGGTCACACGTCTGCTCATTACGAAGTCAGGAGGTCAACTGATTTCCACACCACGGTAGGTACTACTTTTATACCAGGCCGTACAGTTGTTGGCGCGTTGGTGTATATTTAACGTGGGCACCGTCCCCAATAGGCCTAACCCCACAAAATGTTGGTTATTGTTTTAAAAAACTAACCATTGTCATTTAAGTTTCCATCTTTATATTTTCCTTGTTTTCGTTTTCATCACTAACACTTGATTCTTCTCCTCCATCTTCTTCTTCCTGTTTTACTGATTTCTTATGTAGTTGAGCGTACTTTTCCAATTGTCTCCACATCTGTACTTCATGAGGAACTCTATTAAATATAGAAGTATCCACAGGTCCGTATAATATAGGTGCGTCCGGTTGTTTATCCAAAGTGTCTTCCAGATAATCTTTAATAATCGAACTTGAAAACACCAGTTGTCTCAAATATCTTGTTATAGGTTCAGTCGCACAAGTTAAAATAAAAAACTCCTCTCGATTAAGTTGAATTTTGTTATCATGTCTTGTTGTGTCTCTAAACCTCAGCTGATGATCACCACGTTGTTTAATAATATCGATTTCCACATTTGAATCTAAAAGTCCTACTCTTGTCTTTCTTCCAAACATGTTACTACTTAAATAGCATTCTAGCAGATGCAAGTGTTTCATAAATGATTCCCAAGCACTGTCCGTAAACAAAATCATTTTTGGTCCATGAGTTAAAATTACAGTAGGGGAATAATCTGTCGATTTCATAACACCGATTAAAACACTTTTGTCCAAACTGGAAGAGATTGGGTAAAATATTCGCAAAAATACCTCACTCAATATGTTTGGAGAAATATTATCTTCAATATCCCTTTTTCTCTTTTGTATATTCTTTCTTCTTTTACCTTTTTCTTCAACATTATTACTGGCGTGAAGTTGTCCGCAAACGTTTTGTTCACCTCCTTCCTGGTGACCTTGAAGATCTAAAAACTCAGATATCTCCTTCTCAATATCTACCACATTTTCAGGTGTACCACTAGGAGAAGCCATATTGAATACGATGCTACCCATACAACAGTAGGCAACAAACTGATGAGGAGCGGCCTGTACGCTCTGCTTTTATACTCGCGGAATGGAACAAAACCGGTTTTTACAATACATTTTTAACAATTCCAGTTAAAGGTGTGTATGTTACGATTTTATCATGTAGAATTAAACAGTATGCAGTTGTATTAGCCGGTATAGCGGCGTTAAATTCCATTTCTATTTTTATATCCACACTTGATGATTTTACAGATTCATTTTGTTTAGAACAATCGATTACAACTATAGGGTAACCATCTAAGTATTTTTCTGGTGATAGTAAAGGTGCATTTGTTTTACCGTAATATGAACTTTGGAATCTTGCATACATATCGTACAATATGCTGTACTTTTTATTAGCGAATGACACTTTAAATTGTCGTATGGGAAAAATTGTGAATTTAAATAAACTTTAATATTTTTTAAGTCACAATGATTAAATTGGCCTGCATGTTTGGTGATGGTGTCCCTTCTACCTGTTTGTAAACCAAATATAATATACCTGGCTCGTTCCACATAATTAGATGTTTTAACAGTCCAAGTGTGACGATCCGTAGTTGGCAAGCTGGGATGTTCATGGAATTCCCAACTTCTAAAAGGAATTACAATATCACGATCAGCCTTTAACTTTCTTAATAGCAGCATCCTATGCTCGTCAGCTAATTTAACATGTGGAACTCTCCATACAATTTTGTCTAATGTTAATTTCCATTCTAAGTCTGCATCCGTTGTACCGTCTGCAGCTTTAATAATGTCTTTATCGTTTGAAGATCTCAACAAAACTAATTCTTGTTTAACATTTAATATTATTTTTCTATAGTCTTCAGCAAAACCAAGCAACAAACGTAATGGAATATGAAAATCAAAATATCCCTTTGCATCTGGACTGATTGTGTCATTTGTAGGTAAAACCCATCCTGCAGGTTGTAGTAAGTTTGTTTCATTAGGTGATATAGATGTTAACCCCTTTAAAGTTGTTGCAATACCTACTTTTTTAGTGGAATCAACTGTTACACCTGATATTTCGTATCTAATTTCATCAAATAGGAAAGCCATTGGATTATTTATAAATGGAACCTTTGTACCAGTAGTCTTACCATCCTTTTTAGTAACTTTTCCTTCAATATACAAGTAACTTTCACATGGTAGTGTGTAAATGTCTTGATTTTGTATGGGGATGCGAATTTCATCGTTATTGTTTAATTTCGATGAAGTGTAAGGTTTGTGGGTGTGATATTCTTTTTCCCATAGTGTTTCGTCGAATGTTGGACCCTGTGCTATATCCAGTATATCCATAATCGGTTAATTTTAATCCAATTCTCTCTAAGAAACGAATGTTCTCACGTGTTAACTCCTCCACAGCTGAAGAGCTACTAATGCGGTTTCCCGTAGGTTGTTCGCTTTTAAATGTTAAACCCATGATTTTGTATTAAAGTGTAGATTTTAAATGTAATCTAACCGTAATAGGCTCTTCTCTGAAGTCTACCAAGTTACCGTCTTGATCCAACACGCTCAACACGATGTCTGAAATGAAAGTGGTGTTCAATGGTAGATATACCAGGTTTTGTGGCTTTTCAACAATTTTAAATCCAGGTGGTACACTTGGGTAAAATGTATGTATGATATGGGTGTTAGCCCCATCCCTGTAAGCTCCTTGTATAATGTTACAAGTTATGTCTATACTATTGACTTTTAATATTGTTACTGTTTTCTTACCGGAATGTGTTATATCTGGTTCTAAAACAGGCTCATCGTTGGAAAATCCTAATAAATCACCAATTGAGTTTGGTTGAGTAAAATCTATATAATATTTGGAAGTAATTTCAGCTTTCATCGTATTATTATTACCTTTTAATGTTATATTGCCTTTTCCCATTTTAGTTTGCAAAAATTCATTTATATGATCAATTTCATAAGAACCTGTGGGTAACCTGCACTCTTGTAAGTTTGTAAATTTCCCACTGGCATCTTTCCCCTTATAATAATGCAATACATTATTTTTACCTTCCGTAACATTGGGAATAGAGTTGTAAGTTGTAAAATCCAATAGTGCCGCCTCCCAAAATCTTCCTTTTTGCAAGCGTAACGCTGGAAACAGGATACTTCGTAAAGTGGACGATTTTCCTGTTAATGACACCGTATAGGAAGACATCTCAATAATGACTGATACTTTTAGCTAGAAATTCCAAACATAAATGGCCGCATATTGAAGTATTATCAGGTTGTTCTCTTTTATAGTTATAATATATGTTTTTAGCAGATTTAAAGTAATTTTGAAGTTCTTTTGGTGGTGGCAAATTACCAAAACTATCAAAATAATATACATTGTTATTTAGTTTCTTATAACAAACCCAATGGGTGCCAGGGCCTTCAGTATTATCCAAATTTACAATTCCAGTCTCATTTTGCCACATTTTCTTTGGTAAACTGTTTCTCATGAATACTCCGCGGAAAATGGAATTTTTAAACAGGAAATATATTTAAATAATTCAACATTAGTTAACGCTTTATGTGGTATAACCAATTGATTTCTTTCATTTAATACGCACGATAAGGTCTTAGGAAAAGACCTGCCCCGTTTTTTACCGTTGACCACACGGTGGGCTTCTTCCTGCCTTTTCTGGTAGATCTTCGTCTTCTTCTTATATTTCCTCCATGTTTTCTTGTTGTGGACTTCCTTTTTACCCTTCTTCTCCTCCTTCTTCCACCTCCTACTGCTGTTTTAGCCTTCATACCTGCTGTTACTGCTAAAGCTGCTGCTTTTTCTGCTATGCTAGCGTCACTTGATTTTACTCGTTGCCAAGCTATGTCCGCAAGCTTTTTGTCTGCAATCGACCTGTTTTTTGAATCGGAAAACGTGGAATATGCGATATCGTGTTCTTTACAAGCTTGATCTAACTTATTTATGCCAGGATCGCCTCTTTCCAGTCGTTTTTTCAATTTAGTTCCTGGTCCGCAATACTGATAACCTCCCGGTATATGGAATTCGTATGCATCTATTGCTCTATTTACAATGGATCCTACTGGAAGTCGTTTTAAAGCTTTACTTAACAGAGAAACAGCTGTGGACGTGATCCCACCTCCTTTCCTTACAGTGTCACGATATGGACTGATGTACTGGAACGTCATTATTGTCCTTTTATAATCAAAATGTGCAACTTATGTGTTACCTCTATGACGAGTTGGACATAAATAAAGTCGTTTATTGTGATCTTATATTAAATATCAATATCACCCCAATCTGATGATCTAAATTTTTGCGTATTAGGGTTAATAAAGTATTTATTAAAAATTTCCCTTTTAATCCAACCACCTCTAGAGGATTCAGCAAAAGTATTATGACTCGTTTTTCCTTGAAGAATATCCGATGTAAAATGGTTGTGTAAATCAAATAACGCATTACCTAAAACTTTTACAAGAAAATTAACAGTGACGGCATTATCCACATGTTCAGGGTCTTTAAGGTCTGTTATACGTTTATTATTACAAGTATACACTTTACTATCCTTTAATGATGTTGTGATGGTTTGTCCTACAGTTGCAGCATCATTTGGATCTCTTCCATTATGCAAGTTTTTTATTACTTTATTATTACATGTAAAAAATCTAAAAGAATGATCTGGATCTAGATGTACGGTTTGTGATAAAGCAGCTGCATCTTGAGCAGTATATCCCAATCTCATATTTGATACCCCTTTACCCATGCAATCCCAAGCATTATTTTTGTATGTTAATAAATTAAATTTTTCATTACCTTGAACAAAGTCATCCCCTTGCTTCGATACTACTTGATCTTGTTTTACAAAAGAGGTTGTTTCTTGTTTTAAGGTTTCCATCATTTGACCCACTGTTGCACCATCTGATGGCGCCGAACCATCTTTAACATTTGCTAAACAATTGTTAAAACAATCTATAACCCCTACATCACGTATGATACAATGATCTTTAATATATTTTAGATTTACAGCATCGTTTTCAGTTTTTGGATAACCTATATCATTAATAACAAATTTATAAAAAGAAAATCCATCTTTTGTCTTTTCAGGTATCAAGGAATGTAAATAGCGTCTATTTACGCTGTCATTTGCATCTTTAGGGTCATCTACGTTGGATATACGTTTATTGTTAGCACTATACGTTTTCCCATTGAATTTTAACGTATTTTTTAATTCAGATGACAAATAACCTTTGAAGACCACAGGGGAAAAACTTGATAAGTCCAAATTTTGTTAATTTTGAGGTAATAATACTAGAATGTAGCTTAGAATAAATATTTTCTTTCAGTGAAAGTGTACAGGAGAATAACTTGATTAGTCACAAGATATAAGCGACAGAAAGATCCTTGTACAGGGGAATAACTTGACAACTCCATGTGAAACTGGTGAAAAACATGATAAGTCCTTTAAAATCATTGTATTCTGTTTTTGCTTTGTTGGCTAACCTGCTTTCATGTCATGTCATGTGATTTATTCTGTCAGTAACTGTTCAGTATAGAAAGGTTATGTTACTGTGGTATGTCTGTAATGTAGTGTTTTTAATTAGTTTTCCAGATAGTTAGATAGTTATTTTGTTTTTTAAGTTTTGTTCGTCATGTTGAATGAAAATCAGGATGGAGAAGAAACTGACAGTTTTAATAAAGTGAAGAGTAGAAAGATAAAAAGCTTTGGAGAAAAACAAAACAACTAAAAATATAATTAACTGTTTGTATTACGTTGAGATGTCTATAGAAATCACAAAACATAATGATTGAACTAGGATACTGACTATCTTAATTTTACAGCCAATAGATTGTTATTTTTTTACAGGTCTTTTACCATTATCAAATGAAAAATTTAAGGACCTACAAGCTTTGAAAGAGTACTGGAAGGCTGTCAAAACAGTACTTTGACAGCCTTCCAGTACAATAACATGGTTGAGATACGTACTAAAAGAAGAGCCTTTGCTTCAAATTCGATGTTTTGACAATTTAATTAATTTTAATTTTGGTCTAATAGTAATATAAAAACTAATATATCTAAATAAATAAGTATTTAAAATTAATATAACTAGCTATTTTCTTATTTGACTACAAAATAAACCCCATTATATTGTAATTATAAAAGTATAAAGGGGAATAACATGATAAGTCCATGTAGATGTTTACAAAAAATATCACCATGGATACATTGTTAATAATATTAACATACAAACAGAAAAACTGCATAGTTACCATGCAATTTAACTTAAATACTCAATTAAAAATTTACAAGTAGTAGTTATTAATGATTCATATACTTTCAAACTTTCTAAACACTTTCCTGTAAAATAATAAAAATGTGACTTATCAAGTTATTCCCCTGTGGTCTTCCTTTGTTTATTGCATCACCGTTTTGATTTGGTTTACCAACGTTGATAATTCTATGATCTTCTGCATCATATGTGTTATTTTGTAGTCTTAATGTTGGTGATATCTTTTCCTTTAATATTTTTAAATTTATTGCATCATTTTCGTCTGTAGGATCTTTTATGTTTTTTAACCTTTTATTACTAATATCATAATCTCCTTCAGGTGTTTGTGGTAAACCAGCACTTCTTTTTAAACTATTCGCATAATATAATCCATCTGAGGAATACCGTCCGAACTTGTCGACACTCATGGTGCAACTGAATAGTAATCTAGGGAGTAACGCATTTTTATGAGATTACCCCACGGTTTCGGAGTTCATCCACTAAAGCCACCCATTCGTTTTCCAATCCAGTATGACCCGCTTCTTTAGATTCATGTATTAGTTTCATTCTATCCACCAATTTATTGATATTATTGTAATAAATCACATTTGTGTTATATAGTTTCTTCATTAAACCTGTACCCGTAACAGACTTACTTCTTTTTCTTCTTTCCTGAGCACTTACATCTAAAGTGGATGCCATAAATCTTCGTTTTACAGGTTTTCTTTGTGTTAACGGCATTGTTTGTCTTCTAGTTGGTATTAACTTGGATACAAATTCTCTATATTTTAAAGACTTAGACCTAAATGGAAGTTGGTCAGGTAAATACCTTCTCCTATATGCATTTGTCTGTTCCAAAATATTTTTATATGCTTCCATGTCTTTTTCTTTCACTAACGATACTGAAGGCTTATTTTCAAATAATAATTCAAATAATCCTTTTGTGCCCTTATACCTTTGATCACCAATGACAATATTATCATGTTCGTCAACGTTTAACGGGCTATTACCTATCATTAAACCATCTTCTGTTAATCTCGCTCCATAACTATGGTAATTCTTATTAGGAATTGTTCCGAGTAACATTTTTACCATGTATTTCCTTCCTAAAGGTCCTTTGTTATGAATGTTTTCACCCAACAAGCTTATGTTTGACGGTCCTTCTCTTGCCTCTTCTCTTTTTTCCTCTTCACTAGCAGTTGGTGCTTCTTCAGGTCCCCTTTCACTATATCCTGGTGATTCTAGCTCTCTTTCAGATTCTGCTCCGGTAAAGCCGCTGTATGTAGAGGATTCCGGGTCTTCATCACTAAAACCTTCATATTTTACACTTTCTCTTTCAAACTTTGTGATAGGTGCAATCGCATCTCCTTCCAATACAGGTTTCGCAAATTTTTTGTTTAATTGTTTCAAGGGTTCAGTAATGGGTTTAAAAGTAGATTCAAGGAATTTCTCCCTCTCGCTAATACCTAGTTTCAATGCTCTGTTTTTAGCCCGAATAGAATCACTAAGTGATTTTATTTCTTTTACTAATTTTTCTTGGTTAACCATGTTTGTAGCAAGACGTGTTGTACAACAATGAATGTTTTATACCACGTTCAATGTATTAATATAAATTTATCAAATCCTATCCTGTATCGACCATTGTTTAGCGGTTGTTCCTTCATAATTGTTAGGAACCCATACTTTTCAGCCCAAGCCTTTCCACATAACTCTTTAAATCGTTCAAATGTCATATCCGCATTTACATGATCAAAATATATATGTTTTAGGTTGGTTTCGTCCTGTTTAAATACAATTAACATGTTTGCATTGTCTCTAATGAGTTGTTTTGGTATTTTGCTGTAAGTTTGACCAATATAAATGCTATCTATGTTGTTATGTCGACCCATAGCGAAGTAATTTCTTATTGTGTTTTGGTTTTCACAAGATACATCGTCGAATATGAACACGGAGAATGGTTTAGCTTCTTGTGGTTGCATGACACTCTCGCTTGCATTAAACTTTAAATATTTAACTTCAGGCACATTAGTCAGTATCTTTTCCAATAATTGATACTTTGGTTGTTGTAGTGATTTTGAAAATACATATAGATTGTTAAAACGTAATCCTTTAGGGTTTGTAATCAAATTGAATACTACATTAGTTTTTCCACAGTTGGAAGGTCCGGTAACTAGACAACGAACGGTGTTTGGTAACAAATTGCCATGTTTCCCACTATTGAATTCTGAATTATCCACTGTGAGTTCATCTATATTATTAATAGTAAAACTCTCTTTTTGTGGTACTATCTCCATCCTTTGTAATGGTTCAACCTAAAATGATTCTCTATCGTTATATCAAATCCTTTTTAGGTATCCAAGAATCTTCCGTCTTATTAAATCCTAACCATCGTACTTTGACCTTATCTTTTTTCCGTTGCAACACCTTTTCAACTAAATATACATCGCCTACTGTTGATTTTAACATTTCATGTCCATAAAACCCTCCTTCAAGCAATTGTCCTTTATTATCTTTTAAAATATATGTCTCAGGTACTGTAGGTTGTACTTTGAATACAGTAAAAACCTCATTGGTCCAATTTGGCAGATATCTTTTACTGAATACACCTTTATATTTACTTATTCGCACTTTATCACCCACATTAAATTTTTTAGGCTTTAGTTTTTCAACTTTTGGTTTAGTATTCATTTTTATACTTTTTAATACAAGGTTTTCATTTTTACTAGTTACTTGGTTTGGTTTCATCCCGATAGTCCTATGAAATTTGTTATTGTAATCGTTTATAAGTTTTGGTAACATATCAATCCATATGTGCGATCCTCTGTTGGAAAACATTTTATACATTGCACTTTTTAAAGTTCTGTTGAATCTTTCGATTATTGAGGCTTTTACCTCTGAATTGGTTGAGTAATGGTTTATATTGTGTTTTTTCATTAAATTTGCAAATTCCTTATTAAAATATTCTTTTCCATCATCTGTTTGTAAATGTTTAATAGTATGTTTGTCTCTTTGTATAGCTGTTTCCATTGCTTTTGTAACACTTTTGCCACTTTTATCTTTTAGTGGTAAAGCATCTGCCATTTTTGAAAAACAGTTAATAACAGTCAATATGTATTTATATCCTTTATTTTGTTTGCTATAAGGAATCATTTCGATTAAATCTGCTTGATATAAATCATTAATTCCTTTTATCACCGTATTTCTTCGTGGAAACTTTCTTCTTGCAGGTTTATGAAGTTCGTTGACAATTTATTGCTTCAAGTCCTTCATATTGCAGGTTTCAATGTTTGTTGTATCACATGTATAATCACAATGAATGTTGTTTTAAATATTCACATCATTTATATGGGTCAAGGTCATCCAAACTTGTGTAAAAAAATGGGGAACACGGCGTTTGACTTGCCGTGTTCCCCATTTTTTTACGGAAGGAAAAAGGAATAAGGTCGAAGTTGTAGAAGGACGAAGAATAGGTTACTAGTTGATAGGGTTTAGAGAGTAGTGGCCAAAAGGAAGAGTGTGGATTTTGTCGGGCATAATGTGTCTTTTATCATCCCGAGCTGACAGCGCTTTTTTAATTTCGGTGACACTGTAGACTTGATGCTTGAAGCTTCGGATATTGTTGAATGTTGCTGATATTGTAGTATCTTCAAACAAACAAGTCTTGTAGCGGTCAAATGTCACGTGTTTTTTCAAATAAGATGTCTTCACTCCTTTTGCTTTCTTGACTGTCGGTGTGTTGTTCTCGTGGTACATCTTAAATGAATACAATTTCGCCATCAGCGCCACTATTTCTTCTAAAGGCATTCCATTTGCTTCATCTTTGAATTTTCCAATTACTTTTTTATTTTTTTCATTAAAATTTGGATGGTTCTTTGGATAGTCAGAAAAGTCGAAATCTTCTTTGTATGGAAAAGTCCTTAGGTCTTCATACATGTCCAAAGTCTTTATCCAGTAGATAAACGCGTCCGTATCCATGTATGCGACTCCAATGTTTTCCCTTCCGTAGTGTTTAACCATTTTGTTATAATGGAAATCATACATCAGGGTTTTACTTATGTCCAAAATCGACATACCTATGTATAACGGACGGTCCATGACTATTGTTGTTTTCTTCATACTGACAGCGACTAGGTTTTCGTTTATAATCATGTATGTTCCGAAATTTGGTTTTGCACTAATTTTTCCAATTTCCTAGGATCACTCACTAATTTTACATTTTTGTGTTTTCTTTTGTTCTCCAAGGTCTTCCCAAAGATGGCGTTGTTCATTAATTTATAGAAGTCCTTTTCAAATGCTGTTGTCGCTGCAGCTCTTCTTGTAGTGTTGGAATCAATATATGGTTTCAACCAACAAGACTGGGTGAATTCAATTGCTCTATGAATTCTCACTATACGTAGACCCAATTCAAGAGCCTGTTGAACTACCCAGTAGTGAGCCACATACCGATCTTTATTCTCCAAGGTCATCATCAATTTTGGCCATCTTCCTGTTGGTGAAACTTCAGTCTTGGCTAGGAGAGGCAAGTCGTAGTGATGGTCATGAAGGTGCTCCGGGTATTCAAAATCACAGTCCAAAATATAGCCTTTTGGACCATCCTTTGGAATCTGTGAGATGTCTCCGATGGTGGTCGGGTCGATCCATTTGAAGTCAGCGTAGGGAAGCGGATTTGACATTGCCCAACCATAAAGGTTGTTTGCGTCAAAGTAGCCAAGGTAGACCGATGGTTGGTGCTCGTCGAAGCCGGGGATGTACTTGTTGTTGGCTTTGACATGACGTGTTACAGCTTGTGTCAAACCGCCCCGTACACCGGATTCCATCATGAGCACCATATCTATATCTGTTAGAAGTTCCAATCAACAGTTGGTTGACTTTAGCATAGCTTGCCATGCTAATCCTGGAGATGTGTACGAGTGTAGAGGGTCCAGTCCATAGGCGGAGAAGCAGGTGTTTCTGAATTCTTCCATCACATCGCACAGCAGAGTTACGTCCAGTTTTATATAAAAGTCAGAATATTCCCCTAAAGTTTGAATGTTTAGTTGGTTCCAAACATTACAAGCATGATTGTAGTCTTCAACGGAGATTTCACTTTCGTTTAATTTGCTGTTGAAGGCTTCAATCGGTGGTAGACTGGTTTCTTCAAATTTTTCTGCAGAAGTTATGTAATCGTAGGGGAACACTCCTTTACGTAATACTAAGTCCAATTTATCTTCAGATACAATTTTGCTGGTTTCTTTTAAGTCTTCTCTTCTTAGGTTCTCTGACAATTTGGCTAAACTAGATGGCATAAATCTGTAAGAGTCTACGAAGCGAAGTTTAATTTTACCTACTGTTTTTGAAAAGCTGATGTACTTTTCCAATGTTGTAGCAAGAACATCAATTTTACCGTCATCTCTTCCTAACTCTGGAATAATAAAGTGGGAGTCGTAGCCGCTAAGATTGTGTAAAACGACAGGAATAAAGTTTGGCAGTTTGTAATTTATATTGCATGAATTACAAGCAGCTCCTCTGTATAACCCTGTCAGGTGATCGTGATCTCTTACTTTTGGATTTTCTTCACTGAACATCTTCTTGCATAAATAGCATCTTGTCGCTACGTTGTATTCTTCTTGTTGATTTTGGTTTAAAGGTTCCATAGGTACAATATTACCGAACAAGCGTTGAACCTTTCCAGCAATATCGTACAGTTGGTCTACAAAATACTTAGCGGCTTCTTCACCACGGTAGAGTATTGGAGTGGATGTTAAACCATAGTCTTGCAGTTGGTTTTCAGACAAGGTTGATTTAACTAGTAGACAAAAACTGTTGGGTTGATGCAACTGATATTTTGTTCTTCTAGTCACTTCGCCGTCCGGCAGCTCCTGTGGTACTAACGTTGATTCAAAATCTGCGTAGACCACTAGTGGGATTCGGTATTGGTGAACTGTCTTGTTAAATTGTATTGAAGCTCGGGTAGGCGGTGGAAGACTTATCTTTACTTCATAGTTCTCGTTGCAAAGTCTTTTATGTTCCAACAACCAGTCTAATCCTCCATGTCTTGAATCTTTCCAAGAAAAGCAGAAACATCTCTTGCAGACTGTAATCCTATTTACTCTTTTGGTCAATTGTTTTACAACTAAGGCTTCAAAGTCCTTTATCCATACATAATGGGAAATTTCACCCTTAGTTATCAGTAGCAAATCCGTGTGGTTTCTTTGCTCAACTTTTACTACCCGCAAAGGATAAACGTTGTTCGAATCATCCAGACCAAAAACATTCACTGAAACGCCAGGATTTTTCTTTTCAAATTTGTCTATGTCTTTCAATGTAACTGGGTAGGTGAGGCCTTGGAAGTTGTAGCGGTGTTCATTTTCGTAATATTCTCTACCAACTCTTTCAGGATGATCTTTAACATACTTGGTTAACATTGCATACTTGAAACATTCATTACCTTCATTTTGCACATTCCTACACGATTTAGTGTTTTGGATTTTCTTTGGTAAAGGGATAAAACTACTACCCCTTAAACCATATCCATGCTTGATCTTTCCCCGATCCAGCAGAAGACGTCTGTTGATGTCCGCGGTCCAGTCCGTGCTTCTTTAAAGGGCAGAGGTGTGGGCAGGCGCTCTAGATAAGAAGTGCTACAGGTTGCGACTCGCCCGGGTTCAGCGTCAAGCTGCGCTCCGGGTGTGTTCCGCCTACCGGACAGTGTCCGAGCCTGCCGTCCTGGTGGTCGCCGGAGTCATCCCTGTCAAGCTCTTGGCAGGGGAGAGGAAAGCGATTTATCAGAGACAAGGCGAGATCGGCAAGGACACGGCAAGAACAGAAGAGCGCTCCCGAACCTACCAGCAGTGGCAACACAGCTGGGAGCACGACACCCGAGGACGATGGACTGCGCGACTTATCAAGCAGGTCCAACCATGGGTGGAACGGCGGCATGGGGAGGTGGACTACTACCTGACCCAATTTTTGACAGGTCACGGCTATTTTCGGTCGTACCTGAACCGTATGGGAAAGACCGGTTCACCGGACTGCATTTATTGCCCGGGTGTTCCCGACGATGCGGAACACACATTCTTCCGCTGTCCCCGTTGGGAAGGGCCCCGCCTGGAGGCCACACAAATCTTTGGTGCATTTTCGGTGGACTCGGTCTGCCAAAAGATTTTGGAGGATGAGGGCAACTGGGATTGTTTGTCACAGTTCGTCCGGGGCATCCTCCTGGAAAAGAAAACCGATCTGGACCGTGAAGTGGCCCAGATCCCTTGATCGAGCGGCTGGATAAGGAGCGAGCCCCACGGGCGTAAGCCAAATTTAGGCCTAGCCTGACGTAATGTGACAAACAATTCCAGGTTAGATTCCTAAAGAGTAGAGGAGGTTT
The DNA here is from genome assembly GCA_030545055.2 of Neoaliturus tenellus. Classification (NCBI taxonomy): domain Eukaryota; kingdom Metazoa; phylum Arthropoda; class Insecta; order Hemiptera; family Cicadellidae; genus Neoaliturus; species Neoaliturus tenellus. The sequence goes on along the minus strand of CM061536.1, from coordinate 113,550,451 downwards.
TTTAGTGGGTAAACTCGTTTTTAGGGGAGCCCCACACTACAGGCTGGCCACCTGTGTGCGTAATGCATTTTTCCGCCTCTCCCTCAAAAAAAAAAAAAAAAAAAAAAAAAAAAATATCCATGCTTGTGAACCCTTACATCCATACCTTCAATTGATGACAAAGTCCATCCAGATCCTCTTCCTTCATGTTCTTGGAGTTTGGTTATAAGTTCCTCCAAGCATTCTTCAATAATATCATCAATGTCGGAGGTGAAGGTAAGGGTTCGATTTTTGGTAATGAATGCTCTCAATGCTGTTTCACCATCAGTATTGTTAAACATAGCCTCTAACACCATTCCAAATTTAATAAAATTTAGCCTTTGTAGTTCTTCCCTCAAAGTTTGACCAACAAGTTCCTTAGCCTGGGTTATGAATGTTTCCAGTTCCAATTGAACGTTATTAATTTTGAAATGTGTTACAACTCGTCCTGGCAAGGCCGTGGTGGGCAGTTGTCTTACATCTTCCATATCCTCTTCTTCGGTGTCCTCTTCTTCAATAGGTCTTCTAGCAGTAGATGGTCCAGCACCAGCGAATTGTATTACACTAGGTCCTCTTCTTTGCATTTGCTGTAGATAGCTGTCCCAGTAGTCCGTCTGCTTCTGGTGCTCTTCCAAAAACCGGTCAATTGAGTCTAAGTCTATTTCATCCATGGTAATATCTTCTTTTCTATCTTCGTCTTCATGTAATTCTCTGTGTAGGGTGAAAAGATCTTCGTCTTGAAAGATTTCCCCACAAATGTCGCAAAGAGCCATTTCAAACAGTTTGGCTTTGAATGCACACTCTGTGAATGTCCACGCAATAATGAGCAGCGCGCTCGACCGGGACCCTTTATATCCGAGGCAGATAGGTGGGGAAAGTGACGTCATATAGAAACAGGTTATCAATCATGTGCTAAATTTAGCCTTTACACAACCGTTTGTAATACATTTATCAGTAGGCTTGATAAATTGATGATATTTGGTCTAGATTCAATAATTTGTACAAGTTTTTTCAAAGACGTCTGTTTGAGCAAGTTTATATAGGTCAAGGTCATTTGGAATTATTATTTTGAGCGGGGGATAGAGCACTAAGCAGCATCATTTACTACAAAGTGCTCTATCCCCCGCTCACATTGTTTTTTTTTTTTTTTTTTTTTTACTTTTTGTTTAAAACTTCTTACAAAGGAGAAACATCACCATCAGAGTCGGAATCATCCTAATCACGGAATAGGCAGCGATGACAATACATAATTCTTCTGGCAACTAACATCCTATCCATTGGACGATGAGGAGTGTCTTGTTCTTCTTCTTCTTCTTCAATTTCCAATTGGAATTCCATTTCCGACTCAGATGATGACTCTAATGTTTCGTAGGCGTGCAAGTCCACTTCATTGTCCGTTGAACCAGCTTCGTCAGAGTCCATTTCAATATCCATTATTTCTTCCTCCTCCTCTTCCTGATCAACCGCAGGTAGTTGGTCCTCTGCTTCTATAACTTCTACAGGTATTACCTCCAGAATTGAAAGAATTCTGTCGCGATGGAACACGGTGTTGTCAAGTGGAGCCATGGTATGAAAGTGGTGTATCTATCCAATTGGTTTGCCCTTTTTATACCCCCACCAACTATACAATTTATGTGGGTCAAGGTCACGTAAAAATACCCTTTGAGCGGGGGATAGACCACTAAGCAGCATGCTAGTCCATTGCCGCAAAGTGATCTATCCCCCGCTCTGTTCTACACAACCTCAATCAAGTCCAAGTTCGAGTCCTGTTTAACACATTTTATTCTAATTCCGTATCCAATTTAAAAATTTCAATTTCACAAGGTTTACATTCCTGATGTATCAAACACTCCAGCTCCCTAAACATATCGTCCAGTTCGTCCAAATTATGATGTCCTACTTTTAACACATGGAGGTGGTTCATGCTTTGCATTGTAGCATGACCATCAACAAACAAGTTTCTTTTCCACGCTAACATAAACTCGCAGTTTTCTTGAAAAATCCTTCTCACCAAACACTCATACACAGCCGTCAACATGTCTCTACAGTTTTCATAATGCACCATCACAGAATACCTGTCCAAGTTAGCACCAAGAAGAGATCCACTCATTTTTCTAGCGTTCTACTGGAAAGTCCAAAGCAGAATGAAGGCAAAATGTACAAACCCCCTCTTTTATACCAGTTAACCGGTTGTCCTTGCTTATAAGTGGGTCAAGGTCATCCAATGCTACCCTTTGAGCGGGGGATAGACCACTAAGCAGCATGTTAGTCCATTGCCGCAAAGTAGTCTATCCCCCGCTCTGTATTCTACACACACACACATGTCCCTGTCTTTTCATTACATACCTAATATATATTCACTACCTTCATCGTCACTATCACTCATCTCCGTTTCTACAAACTCCATCGGGTTAAAGTTATATTGTTTCAATTGTTCTTTTAGGTTTTCAATTTGTTGGTCCTTTACTTCTAAAACACTGTGAAGGTGTGATATGTAGTCCGCTGCCTCGTTGATGCTTGCTACTCTGGGATCGCCTAACTTCAAGCTGGGAACTACACCCTGCAGCCTGAAGTACGCCATACGCCTTTCTTGCTCCTGCCGTTGGCCAGGACTGAGCAAGCCTTGCCCGTCTTGGCTCACCTCCAGCAAGGTCCGTAGCATCGGAGCTTTGCAGGCGTTTGCCCGAGCAACAGTTATGCTATGGAATGGTCGAGCAGGTCCACGAGTAGCAGGCAGGACGTTGGCAGCACGCCTTCTTGAAGAAGAGGAAGCTTGAGAAGTTTTGCAGTTGGAAGCCATGTTAAAGTGTAGTATTCAGCTAAGCGGTACAAAGCAGAATAACCAAACTGCACATCAATACCCGTATATATACACTTATCAGTGGTGGGGGTACTGGCTAACCTTGGTAAAGTGGGTCAAGGCCATCCAAAAACATTACCAGAACGGGGGATAGATCACTAAGTGGCATGTTAGTCCATTGCCACAGAGTGATCTATCCCCCGCTCTGTATTCCACATTCACGCACACATTGATACAAACACACAAGTCCCAGTCCGAGTCTTTACCCACACACCTATCCACTCTCATCCTCACTAGCATCACTGTCCACTAAAAGATCTTGACACTTCATAATTAGTCTGTCGTATTTCCTCAGGATTGAATTTGCCTAACGGATTACACTCTCTAACACCCTATCCTTTTGCTCTATAATTTCGTTGTACCTTTCGATTAGGTTTGGTGATGTCTGGGTAGATGCATCTGATGTGGTTGGTTGAGAGGCTCCGCTGCTGCACAGCTCCTTCCTGACAGGGCCAAAGCCGGAGAACCGGACACGACTTCTTGACGAAGGCCCCGATCGGATCGGCCCAACACCTGAGCCGGAGTTAGAGGCAGAAGCTGAAGCGTTGCCAGACATGGTGCGAAGCGTTCGGCTTAACAGTGTAAAGCAGAATGAGAGGACAGTGGATTACCACTCCTATATATACCCATTTTTGTGGTGGGGGTAACTCAAGGTCAACCTTCCCTGGTATCAAACCTGGTTATTATAAGTTTGGCCTGAATCTTATTCTTTTCAATAAACTTGCTTACTTCAAACACCCAGGAGAACAGTTCGTCTATATTTTTATATTCAATTTTAGTGTAGTGTGTAATGTTTAAGGTTTGTCTGTTTATAACACATAAAGAAAACATAGCCCTATCACGTCTTATCCAAAACTCAACATCCCTTCTCAAACCGCTTAAAAGTTCCCATGCAGTGTGTTCATCTAAGTTGTATTTACCACCTTTGTAGGAGAACGGTGCCATGTTTAGTATCAAGCGTAGAAATAGACTGAAGCAAAATGAACAGCTCATACAAGCTAAGCAAAACGTTGGAGTGGGGGTATCACATGATACACAACCTTGGTTGCAAGGTTAGCTCTTTACTTTTCAGAATAGTTAATATAGGTCAAGGTCATTCAAACTTTAAAAAATATTTACCTCCAAACACTTGTGGCTTCCCACAAGTGTTTGGAGGTAAGTTTTAATTTGTTAAAGATTTTTGTAACTTAGTCTTCACCCTCAAGGACACGGTTTGAGATTGTCCCAGTGATTTTACATCACCGCCAGGTTAAAGTATTATACAAGTCAAGTATTTTTTTTTTTTTTTATTAGTTGACTTGTATAATACCCCTCTCCCTTACTTTAAGAGGGTTAGGACTAAATTTGGAAAAAATAATTTGGAAGAAGAATTTTTGTTTTTTAAATATCGTCCAACACAACCTAACAATTTAGAATTTCTTTTGGTAGGCCTACATCCTAATCCATTTCCCACACAGATTGGCATCCTTCCCTTCGTATTAGATAGCCTTTTTTATGGATGAAAAATTGTCTTTGTACCATCCGAACGGGTACTTTCATTGTATGAAGGCTGCCATCACCTTTTACAATGATTTCTACTTTGGCATCGAAAGCTCCATAAGTTTGAACAATAAAATAATATTTTTCATCCACTTTAAGTCTTCTAATATCAAGCGGTTGCGGACTGTAGGGATGTCTGGGTTGGGATGTTTTAGACCTAATGTTGTTAAGACTGTAGGGTCTTACTCTCGGAAGATTGATATTTTTGTTCAAGTGCGTTTGGCAACGGTCTTCATCTAAAACAGCAAACTTCTGACAGCAAAGAACCCCAAAGTCTTTTGACATATACACGTAATCGCATTTATTACCCTTGCCAGCAGGGACTTTAACACGCTTACGTTTTTGTGTTGGACGCTTTACTGGAGTGTTTTGGAGCTTGTCCGGTTTAGGCTGGCTAGAAGGAATAGGGGTAGAACGCTTTACGCGGTGAAGAGGAAGGGAGCAAACACTTTTGGGTGGGGTAGGAGAACGTGTTAGGTCGATGGTTGGTAAGGTAAATTTGGATGTCATATCAATAGTAGGATAGGGAGCGTCAGGAGAAAAGATAGATCGACGGGGTGGTTTAACAGGTGTTGGTGGGATAGGGGATAGAGGTAGAGGACATTGGGATTTGGTGTATGAAAGGATTTTTTGTGAACGGGAGTATGGGGTGTACTTCGGCTTTGAAGTCTTCTTCTTCTTCTTGTCGTCCTCCTCCGTCTGGAAAACGGCAGCATCCGAGTTGGAGTCCGAGGAAAGGGAGACAGCTGGAGAACAAATCAATCCTCGGCTGGTCCCAGCGGCAGTTGTATTGGTTAGCGCTGGCATCGATGGCAGAAGGCTGGTCACAGTCGTGATTACAGCCAGCGCTTGCCGCAGGACCGAGTACTGCATCGTAGTGGTCCCAGACGAAGAAGGCGGAGTAGACTGGACAGCCGAAGTGGGGTTAGCAGAAGAAGCAGAAGCTGGAGGGTAATTCTTCAATTTCAAACCCTTCAAACCCATTTTAAAAGTGAAGAAGTGAAGTGAAAATATGTAATATAAAGATGCAATATAAAGATGCAAAGAGCAGGAGCACCGGTCAACACGAGTGTTGGTGGTCCAATGAGAGGTGCATGCAACCCGGCCGCCTTATATCCCCACCGACCATGGGTGAGCCCCACCCTAGGGTATAGAGGTAGGGGTAGGGGTAGGGGTAGGGGTAGGGGTAGGGGTGGGGTGGGGGGGGGGAAGGAGGTGTGGGGTGGAGGTGTGGGGTGGAGGTGTGGGTTGGAGGTGTGGGGTGGAGGTGTGGGGTGGAGGTGTGGGGTGGAGGTGTGGGGTGGAGGTTGGGGGGGGGAGGTGTGGGGTGGAGGTGTGGGGTGGAGGTGTGGGGTGGAGGTGTGGGGTGGAGGTGTGGGGTGGAGGTGTGGGGTGGAGGTTGGGGGGGGGATGCTGGAGCAGTCTTTCCTATAATTAGGTCAAGGTCACACAATAACTTTAAAAAATAAAGCCCCACCTGGGGCATTTAGGTTGCCATCGCTGTAGCCTCCAAAGAGACCCAACTATGGACAACAGCAGACTTGTATGTTAGTAATACCTAACCATTAAGGATTTAGAAAACTACTGTATTTAGGTCAAGGTCACGGAAAAATTTTAAAAAAATAAAGCCCCACCTGGGGCATTTAGGTTGCCATCGCTGTAGCCTCCAAAGAGACTCAACTATGGACAACAGCAAACATTCCAATGTTGTCTGTCCTTCACCACGCAAGACTTTTACACATTTACTGCATTGCTAACAAATAACTTTTTCAAAAGCTAACAAAGGTCATTTACATAATTTTGAGAGAGGTTGAGGACAACCCTAGTGGCTTACGTCCTCGGTCCGAGTGCAGAGGCCGCCGCAAATTGGCCACAGCTGTGGTCTGCATGCCAGCGTACAAACGGACCGGTTCCCAACCCAGCCGCAATATTGCCTGCCTGAGAGGACCCATGCTAACATTGGTATAAAATGATTTTACACGGGGGCCTACTCCCGTTCCCTATCTTTAATATTTAAGTTTAGCAATGCATTAAATTTGTATAAGTCGTTACTAGGTCAAGGCCATACAAACATTAAAAAATTTCGGCCCCCGTACATCCATGGCGAACCACGAATGTTCGGGGGCCTTGGGGACAAAAAACACAAATAGCTAACAAAGTTTCATTTACGTAATTTTGAGAGAGGTTTAGGACAGCCCTAGTGGCTTACGCCCTCGGTCCGAGTGCAGAGGCCGCCGCAAATTGGCCACAGCTGTGGTCTGCATGCCAGCGTACAAACGGACCGGTTCCCAACCCAGCCGCAATATTGCATGCCTGAGAGGACCCATGCTAACGTTGGTAAAAAATGATTTTACACGGGGGCCTACTCCCGTCCCTATCATTACAATTTACTTTGAGCTGTGAAAAAGGCTCAAGGGGGAGTGCTAAAACAAGCGTATACACTTTAGATAGATATAACACACACTTACAAAATAGGTTGAGCTCAACATGGTAAGTGCTGGAACAAGCATATACACATTAAACACATATGACATAAAAGACAAAACAAGACACACAGGATAAAACACAAACAAGACACATAGGAGACATGGGGTACAAGTAAAACACTCACATATAAAACAATTCCTAATACCCAAACGCAAGCGCAATGTCTTAAAAATAATACAAGTCTTAAAGTTAGAGTAGACTTCGCTAAACAGTGAAGGCGCCTTTCAGTGTTTAGTGAGGCCTATGGTGGTCCGTCCCGATCGTTCACGTTCAACGCTCGGGAGCGGACTGCGAGCCGGCTGTGGCCGGGCCGCCTTATATCCCCACCGGTCTCCCCCGAAGGGGCGGCATGGGACGGAGGTCCACCCCGGGGGTGGAGGTCCACCCCCATGGGGGGGGTCCACCCCCGGGGGGGGGGTCCACCCCCGGGGGGGGGTCCTCCCCCGGGGGGGGGGTCCTCCCCCGGGGGGGGGGTCACCCAAAAAATGGAGACGGGGGGGGGGGTCCACCCCTCAGGGGTGGTTCAAGGTCACCGACTACACTTCTACTCTAAGTCTGGTTCAAGGTCACCCACTACACTTCTACTCTAAGTGTTGGCAATACCCCCACCTTATTCGAGTCCCTAAGCTACGCGACGGCGCTCAACCAGTATGTCTCAGGCTTGCATGCGGTAAGCATCGCTACTTTTCTACTCTGTTCCTGTAAGTGTTTTACAGATTTTTGCCTCAAGGTCATTACATTTGGACTCTGGACAAACTTGGTTTGGATTTTTTCTCTGATTTTCCCCAAGGTCACTGCACTTTAACTCTGGGACGATATCAACTTGTAGTATTTCTGTGTTTTGACTCAAGGTCATCACACTTTAACTGCGGCGTCGAATTATCGTACTAGAGGTGCTCTGGGGTGATATCGACTTGTAGTATTTCAGTTTTTTGACTCAAGGTCATCGCACTTTAACTCCGGCGTCGAATTATCGTACCAGAGGTCCTCACTAACCTAACTTGTAATGTTTGGGGTGGCGTTTTCACGCCACGTAGTATTACCATGAGTGTCCAGTCCAGATTTTAAGTTAGATTAGTTCTACTGTGATCTTTTCCATTTCCAATTCGTTTTGCCAAAGAATGAGGTGTCGCTTTATAAAGTAGTATTTCTCTAAAGTTATTGGGGATTGCAGGGATACAATTAGTTTATTTAGAAGACTCTTTATCTTGGAGTTAAACAAAACTTCCACTTTGACTTTACTTCCTCGCCCCTCACAGCCTAAGCTGTACAGGAATGTTTCTTCTAGTGCCAACTCGGGCCAAGAGAACAGTGTGTTGACTGTAGGACAGCTCATGGTGAAGTGATGCGATACTCCAGCGTACAACCTCACCTTCCCCCACCACTGTGACCTTCCCCCACTCCTGCTGTTTCCCCACCTCTTTTCCCTTCACTCATGCGCTACAAGCAGTCTCTCAGTATTGCGCGGACTTTTGTGAGGGGAAGCCATGTCGCGGGACGCTTTAGGTAAGAAACTTAGCCGTTTTAAGACTTTATTAGTTGCTCACTGTCCACCAGTCAAAGTTAAAAGGGTTTCGACTTTAGCTAAGTGGCGCAAACTGTTGCGCGGACACCCTAAGTTTTATACCAAACAGACTAATGTAAGTTTTACTGATGAAGATTTGTTTAGAATATTGGATGAAATGACTTTTCCTTGCAAAGTTCAGTTAGTTACTCCCATTCCTGACAGTTTAGAGTCTTAGTCTCTCAAGCCCATATACCTAGTGTACACAGAGCCTGACAGTCAGTCACTCGGTGGCTGTCGTGGGGTGCGCATCGGTGTCGGCGCTCCGTTGTTAGGTTTTCAAGGTCACAGTAATATCAAATTGTTGGTGTTGTGCTGGTTCAAGGTCACCTGAGGGATAACCGATTGCCCATTTAGGCAGGGTCATGTCAGAAACTCGAGTTTAACTTGGCACTTTTGCCGTTTCTCGTCGAAAATTCGCTCCAAGTGGTCAAGGTCACGAGGACTCTGACTGAAACTCGGAGCGTAGTGCGAGAAACGGCAAAAGTGCCAAAAAATTTTGAGTTTCGGCATGACCTTGACCTTAGTGGCGTCGGTGACGTCATTTTGATGACGTAAGGGGTGATGACGTCATCAGCACGTCGTTTCTGTGACGTCATGGGTGTGACGTCATCGAAATAACGTCATTAGTGATGACGTCATCGATTGCGTCATCGATGACGTCATCGATGACGTCATCGGTGAGGTCATTGACCTCGATGACGTCATCCCTCAGGTGACCTTGAACTGGGCCAGCACCAACAATTTGACACTACTTACAGGCAGTTTTTTATAACAAAATTATCGTAAATAAAGGAACATATTGGCAATACCAAACAATATAATCAGAATATGATTAATAATCTACTAATGATAAGTATTTCCACGGGGGATGATGAAACCTCTAAGCAGTTTGTCAGCCACCAAGTCCCTTGCCAGTGCCTTAATTGCCTCCCAAGCGTAGCCAAGTCCTCCAGGATCTCTGATGACGATGCTCCTCCATTTGATACTAAGGACTTCTCTTCACCTTCGTATACCTGATGTAAATTCTTCTTCAATTAAATTATGCTTAGGTGTGCAACTTACTATTTCTCTTTGTAGAACTATCTCTCTCCATTTGACAAATATTTAGCACGCTATCAGTGTTAAATGTATAGTCTTCTAATTTTTCAATATTATAAATAACTATAATAATAGCTGAAACTAAAAGTATTGAAAAGTTAATAAAGATTTGTTGTTATTTATTTACATTCATTTACAGTTTGAAAAATGTATTTGTTAATAATATTGAAATTTACCATTTTCATCACAAAATATACTAATCTATTCATATTTACATGTGGAATGTTACAATCTCTTCGATCAAATAATATTTAAAATATATTTTTAAATCTAACAATTATATGTTTGCCTTAAAAATTTTCAGAACAAAAACATATGGGCCGATAGCAACTGCTAAAAGAACGAACTCATATTTGTCTACTGATATGTTGATGATATGATTATTTTTCACGATGGAAACCCAAGACAGATTAATATCTTCAACATTTCTTTTAATAACTTTCATCCGACACATTGGAGAAAGAGTAAAATAATAGCCTGAATTTTCTTGAATTAACACTTAGAAAAGTTGACAATAGATTCTTATTCCAAATATATGGAAAATCTACAATAACGGACACAAAAATCCACATCCCACCATCCAATGAAACAAAAACTAGCTTCTTACAATAGCTTTGTTAATCGGCTACCGACTTTACCCTTAAGCCTTTAGGATTTTGAAACGGAATAAAAACACCAAAAAGGATTCTGCTATCAACGGGTTAAGACCTTGATATTATCGATGACTAGATAATGAAACAGAAAAAAAACTCAGAATTTATAATGAGACTTTGAAATTAGATTTCATATCTACTGAGTTTGATGGTGAACTCCCTTTCACACTCAAAAACAAAATTAGAAAACATGGTAAAATAATGGCCTTCAAAACGTCGAATGAACTTGAAAACCTTTTAAATAAGAAACAAACCAACATTTATGTAAACAAAAAACCAGGAGTTTATAAATTATCTTGTAAAGACTGCAGTGAATGTCATATAGGAAAAACCGGCGGGTCTTTTGAGTAAAGGCTCCAAGAACACATCCCCAGAGCTACTAATGTACAAAAATATAATTTCGCTGAACATCTTACGGCCAACAATCCCAATTATTGCAATACAACAAAAAATCTGACACCATTGAACATTTGCGGTAAAGGACGAAATATGACAGCTCTGGAAGAGTATGCAATTTATAAAAACTTATCCTTAAGTTTAATACCTGTTAATGACCGATGCACCCTCCATTCAAATTTCTTGTTTGAAACAATGATTAAATTTGACAGAGGAGCGATGCCATGAATATGTGTAGCCTTCAGTCGAGACTCGTAACACGACATGCGTGCATTTTTTTAGTTGTAGCCCTACACTTTTTCTGTTTATTTATTCGTAATTATATGTTTCTGTGTTTTGTGTGCATGGTTTTTTTCCTTTTTTGACGTGACCATCAAGTAATGTAGTTAAGATTTTTGATATTTCGTACCGTACGTACCTGAGGATGACGGCCTAGGGCATCGAAATACGCAGTCAATCATATAATTACCTGGATCACACGGCAGACAGCAGGTATTTACCTTTATTTTCGTTGTTCACCTGTTTAAAAAGCTTATTAGTATCATAGCTTTAGTTTCATTATACAAAATGGATAATTTGTCAAACAGGAATCAATATGTTTTATCGTCTATTATTACTAGATGTAGAGACATTTTTGAGTCGTTACAAAAGTTTAAAGTACTTCAATATAAGCACATTTTAGCGCAACACGTATAGTTTTCAATACAGAAACCTAAAACCATAAGGTCGAACCTATGTAGTTTGTAATGTGGATTTAGGTTTTATAATTTTATAACAAAAATTTCATGAATTAAGAGGTTATTCTACACCTGTTAATATGTGACATTGTTTGAAAATCATTTAACAAAATTAAGTAATAACAGGTATTCTTTCCACGTCATCCACGGGAAGGCTGTTAATGCCAGTTGTCGGTTCAGTTGCCAAAGGACTTGTACCTGTCATGGTCATACACTGGTGAACCGTAAACAAAATGGGGTTGAGTCACAACTGTACCATTAATATTATTTACTGTCAAAACAATTTACATTTCATCTTTGATAGAATAAACGTTGATACAAACGAACGTAGAATAAACGTTGATAGAATAAACGTTATGTGATTTTAAAAAAATACTGTTCTATTTATAAGTCATTAAACATAGATTTTTAGATGAAATATGTGGATAAAAATATATTAGTTAAAAAGTTTTTCTGAAAAGTACTAGGAAAAGCCTTAGACTAACGTAATACATATATGAACTAATGTTATATGACTTATGAAATGTTAATAAGATTACATGTAGAGTTGGAAGTATAAACAGATTTAAAAAAATAAACACCCATTTGTCTATTTAAAAACGCAATAATGCAATAATAATTAAAAATACGGGGTTTTCATAAATGAAATGTACAATATTAACATACTACAAAAACAAAGCCTTACAAAAAACTATTTGATTAGGATTCTCATGAAAAATGTTTATACTGATACATTTATAGCATTTCAAAGTTTCCTAATCTTGATCACTAAACATAAATCTAATTCATGGCTTACCTCGGCTCATGCGCTTTTCAGGAAGTCTCTTTTAATTACGGATTATCAAAGAGTAAATTAGGTTTTTTCATATATCCCTACAGAAAACCTCTCCTGGATTCTATCTGGGCATCAAGAAAGCCATGATAATAAGCTACCTCGCCTTATATGTTTTTTCCTTCTTTCTAACAACAATGTTTTATAATGGAGATTAATAAAACCAATTGAGCTGACAAATTATTCAGAGGTGCCAACCAAATATTTCTACATCGCATTGTATTTTTGTTGTTGTTTAATTCCAAACTGCTCTATTCATCTAGGAAAATGGTGTATTTGCATTATAGCTATAAATTTTAATAAGTATAATAATAGTCACCTAAAGCAATGCATAACATGTGTTATTTATTATCAGGGTGAAGAGGCTATACGAATATACAGAAAGTTTACTTTTAAATGAAGTGACCTAACGTACAAAGTAAAATCATTAGTAGTTAATATTTCTTCAAAATAATAACAGATAATGGAGCTTTCATCAAAATTACTTTTTGAAACTCACAGAATATTCAAAGTAATCAGCATAGTCCTTTTGTGGATCCTGTTACAACTGACAAATTGTATTTTATGTTTTAATCGTATTGTTTTGTTGAAATGCATAAAAATTGTACATCCTAATCACATTTTGTGTTTCTTAATATAAACAAACTTATTGACTGTTTTATATAAGAAATTTGAACGGTTAATAATGAAGTATATTTGTAATTTTATATATTCAATAAACGTCATTTAGCTAAATAAGAACGTTTAACAAGTAACATAATAATAATAAATAGTTAGTTTTTAAATATATTTTAGTTTTACTACATTACAATTGAATAAAATCCCATACTACAAATTTAAACCATCCATAAAAGTGACATTAGATTAGAAAAACATAGCCTTCATAAAAAAAATCAATGAACCACAACAAAAATGCTTAACTTTTTTTATTATTGTATCTGCAAAAAAACATTAAACATTTGATTTATTATGATTGAAAATTCATAATGAGATCATTATTTAAAAAGCAGTAAGTAGGTTGATTTCTAACCTTGTTTAAATCCAACCATTGGAGAGGACAGGTTGGTCAGCCTGGAACATAGCCAGGAGAGGGTTGCCAACATTAATCACCCAAAAACAAACTGTGCACTTAATAATCCAGTGAATAGAGGTGTTTGCTTTAAACATTCCGTTCTAAATTGTATATATGTAGTTCTAAATTTGTTATAGGTTGTTTATAATGGTTATTAGTTGTTTAAAATGAAAAATGCACAATTTTCCACCCTCCGCTCCAACCGTGGCATTAGAAAAACTTGAAAAATATGTTCTTTGTTTATATTTTTAGTGATATCCCTGTTGCGGTCCATTTTAACTAGAAGAAAATTATATATGTTGTAGAGAATTTAATTTACTACAATTTGCATACTTAAAATTAGGACTGACTTAGGTGCTCTGCACCGCAGAATTAATTTTCTTTTCTTAAAGCCTGGTGGCTGGCAAAATTAGCCATACGATGTATATATACCTAGTACTTACAGTTACGGAGATATATCGTATTTGCAAAATAAAAAGATTGTAGTTTTTGTAAATTTGCCAAAATACAGATCGTTTTACTACCCTAAAGTAATTTGAGGATAAAAGTTTTTCGAGAATGCATGGAAAGTATTACCCAAACATTGTTTCTGATTTTGTTATATGCTTTATATTTAGCTGGAATACGTATGTCGTCGTCGCCAGACATGGTCCACATGACGGGGGTGTGGGAAGTAATATGGCGGCGTGTGGCGGTTCTTCTCCACTACGATTAATATTCATAACTCAATAACTGTTAAAGAAATAACGATTAAATAAATCGCATAGTATTTGAAAATTAATTATCTTTAAAAAGTGTTAAAAGTCGTATTTCTTCTAGTTTATATATGAGATCAATTTTTATTACCATATTAAAATAGTGAATTTTGTTATACGTCTAGTTTTATTATTTCAATACTCCAGAAAGGAAATTATTTATAGATAGATTGTTGAAAATGCTTTAAATATTATGTAGGCCTGAAAATGGGAATTTCAATAATGATTAACAACAAAACTACACCGGCCGACGTGTCGCGCCGCTCCGAACCAGGGCAGGCTTGACCATGTATACAAAATTGGTTTTACTCATAAACCATAAGAAATACAACTTTTTTTACAAAATGACCCTTTTAAAAGGTAATATTTAAAACAAGACATAGATTATTTTACTTTTCTATATTTAACAGTTATTTTGCTATGACTACTAATCATAACCGGAGATGTTCCTCCACGGCCGCCATATTACTTCCCATACCATCGTGATGTAAACCACATCTGGCGATGATGGCATACGTTTTCGTATTCAACATAGAGCATATAACAATAATTGGAAACAATATTTGGGCCAGGCTCCCCATGCATTCTCAACTACTTTATATCTTAGACTATTAACAAAATTACATCGGCAACGAAAAAGGTCTAAATTTTGGTAAATTTATAAAAACTGATTTTTTTTATTTTATAAAATCGTTATATCTCCGTAACCATAAGTCCTAGATAAACAAATGAAAAAATAAAATAATAGGAAATTAATTATCTACAACATTAAATACAATCATCTTGTAGCTAAAATGTGCCGCAACGGGGATATAACTGAAAATATAAAGGACGTGCCGATTTTTTTAGGTTTTTACAATACGGCAGCGGGAGCGGAGGGTAGAAAATTGTGCATTTTCCCTTTGGGGTAAGACATTGTGGTAAAGGATTTAATTTGGCAAATATTTTTTTTGTAATTGGAACTTCTACAATTTGCAGCCGATTGTCAAGGTTTAGGTTTCGGTTGATAGGACTTGGCCTGTAGTGGTTTCTTAAAAACAATTTTGTGAATCTAATTTAAAATAAAGCGGTTATCTATTATTGAAATCATACATTTTCCAATTACAATATCATCGGGATTGGGTTGACAATCTTAAATATCTGTTACTGTAGGCCTATAGCTGTAAATATGTTTTCCTAGACATTGGCAAACCTATCTAATATATATTTTTTTAATTTAATCAGCATTTATGGCTAAATAAAAGTCTTATAAACGTGTTAAAAAATACATATAATTAGACTTATTACTAAAGTTGAACCTTCATACACAAATAATCAAAATTGGGCTTTAGTTCAAACATGTGCCACGGATGGTTTCGAGTCAGATCCCATCCTTGCTTTAATTAAACTCTGTGGCTTGAAACTACTGAGAACAAAGCCGCTATTCTTCATTAATTTATGCGTATTGAATGTTATCGAAGTAATTTAAAATTTCCAAAAGCATAATTTGTTTTATATGCGTATATCAACTGCTTATACCAACATGCATATGAAAATAAACTCTTAACTACAATTGGTTTACTATTATGATTCAAATAAATGAGTTGTTGTTAACAATCTAGTTTCATATTGTATTTAACAATCGATTAATAGCAACTTGCAATGATGAAACCCCTATAAACTCAATTAAATGCCAACCTAGTTATTACTTAATTATATTATTTAAAAGAATTAAGAGTTTAATATTTTTAATCATTAAAATAATAAGTGCCATAGGAGCTGTAATATTAGATTCAATACAATTTACAATAAAAACCACCAATATTCTTAAGATTTATTTTTGTGAGACCTTTCGATACCAAAAATTTCATCCACAACCTTATACAACTTTTTCCTTTATTTCAAAGCAAGTTGATATAATCCTCAGACATTTAACAAACTGAAAGGTTATATGTACAATGTTATTTTTAAATATAGTACAGAATTTAACATATGATCAGCTGAAGTTTATTTCAATAAAATATTAAGGCCTCCCAAAAAAAATAAAATTTTAATAATATAAAAATATTGGTGGTGTTAATAATTTTAAATTTTAATAAATGTCATGTTTATTCTTTAAGTTTTGTTCATTAGTAATTTTATATAAATTATATCAGATTATAGAGTGAGTAGTAGCTTATATAATAATTGTATTACACATTTGAAGTAATTTAAGTAATGCGATTGCTTTTGAAAAGATATATACTAAAACCAAATTTAAGGTATTAAATAGCCTTAATAAACAAAAAATTTCTGGACAACGTTATTGCAGGTGTAAAAACGATAAAATGAAAAAGATATATAACTAAATAATATATTTTAAATTTTAAACGTTATATTTCACATCTGTTATAAATAATAATAATAATTAAATCTCTACAGGAAGTTTAGGTAGCCTATATATTCAGTGGTTATTATTCTTCAATCTGACTGAAATATTCATTAGGATGTCTTAGATCGCCTGGTGGTTCATCAATCAAGGCGAATAATTGAATTCTTTCTGGCCCACCTTAAATCTTGAGGAATGCATTTATAAATTGTGTGCACAAAGCTGATGGTAAATTTTCTCACTTTAATCAAAAGTATATTTTTATGAGAGAGATAATATCATAATGTGATTATGGTATTAGCATATTAAATTTAAGTATATTTCATAATACATTTTTATACACATATTAGTGAATAGTGATTTATTAGTATTTCTAAGAATCATAAATTGTAATAGGATCCACACAATTTCGCTATCAGTCGCCACGCGCCGATTTTCAGATAATTGCATCTTGTGGGTCATGCCAGTGTCCTCTGACTTTCTCTACCAACATAATGCTTTCTTACCATGGACTTCAATAAGGTCAATAGATATTCGCCACGGATTATAGGGGGGATACGTGTTGGTTATTGTGAACATTAGAATATTATTCCCACCCTAGAAACTGGTGACAGCAGCATCTGAGTCTTCTTTGAAAGGAACTTGTAACTTCAAACATTGAATTAATGAGCAATTGAATCGTTAAATTATTAGGTCATGATGTAAAAAATTCACTTTACATAAAAAGCTTTACTTTTTACATTTGATATGATCTTGAAATTGTGTAATTGATAAAATTTACCTACCAATATAATATATTCTTGCTTGTATCAACATAGTTATTTGACCTAAAACTACTTGAATGCAGTTGCTCGTGCAGCCAGCAAAACAATAAAGTCATACATTTTTTATATGAATAAAAACATACAGTTTTTCACAATTTCAATTTATTTAAAATTTTGGATAATTTTAACAAAACAAATCCAACACAAACCGTTTTACAAAATGCATTTAAATGGATAAATTCATTAATATCCAAAATAAATACCTACTAAAATTATTTATTTACTCATGTATACTTTGAACCACCGAAGTGAATTCCTTTGGTTACCTTGAAATAAATACATAACAACATAACCATGAAAAATCCAGTGGTGTACTTAAAAATTCTTTATTTTAAATATTTAAAATAAACAATAAAATAGGTATCTTTAGATATAGCAATTTCACTGATACTTTACATTTGACCCCATTAAATTAATATAGTTGTGTTAAAGCCTTTAAACTCCGACATGACTATTTAAGTAATTATAAAATATGAAGTTGTCCCCCAAAATACCAAACGTTTTGGTAATAAAATACTAATTTTACTTTAGGAATATCCACATTACAATCTAAACAATAATATCAGTAAACGTTGATTTAGGTCAGGGTGTGGATTTCAGCTTATCTAAAGCATCTACATTTCTGAGATGGATTGGTCCTCGGCACATATGACTTAATAATAACGTGGAAAAAGTATTTAAAGTGTTAAAAATTATCAAGCACAACTGATCATTCACATCACCCATCTCAAGGTTAGAATCACATTAATTGTTTAAAATTGATGTAAAATCTTTGTTTATTTCACCTACCCAATTGTAATATTTCCTTGGGACATAAATAAGTTTTAATAAACTTATCCCATTATTACATTGAAATACATTAAACAGGGATTTAATTATAGTAGTAATGGTCTCAAAAACTGATTCATCCTTATCAGCTCAATTTGAGAAGCTAATTTAAATATTCATCAAGTCGTCTTCATTTAATCTTACGGTCCAGTTGACGCTCCCATTCCACTTCCAGGGAATATTGGATTATCTGAATATTTCTTAAATCGACAGACACCTTTTATAAAAAATACTGTTTTATAGAGGCTATTTTTTTAGTACAGTATACTGCAAATTATCGTAAAAATACATTTAAAGTCTTACACTTCTTTAAAAACTCTTATAGTATATTGCTCTATGTGTTCGTGATGATGATAGTTAATCAATCAATGAAAAAAAAACAAACAAAAAATTACTTATAAATAAATATATTTACGATTTTTTTATTTATAACACTTAATTCAATCGTAATTACAAACACATTTACTATAAAATATCGTTCAGAGTATTTATTTAGATACACATTTTGGTTTTTAAATTATTTTTTTATTTATTTACATTAAATGGAGTGTTTAAGTACAGCTTTATGTTGAATTAGGGATATTAGCATGTATTGTTATACCTAATATTATTTACATGACAACTTACAAATAATTCTTGAAATATTTCATTTTCCCTTTTTTTAGTATGATATATTGTTGTGGTCAATTTTTTTTATAACCGTTGTATATTGATAAATTAAAACAAGAATAATTATAAATAATAAAAGAATTATAAAATATTTTTAAAACCAAGTAGGCCAAATTATTCTTTAATTTAAACTAAGTAGGACAATTATCATTTTATTTCTTGCTCCTAACTACATTAACGATAAAAATACTACATTTTAAATCTAAAAAAATATACATGGTGACTGATAAATGTGACAGCTGTTTTATTTGAAAACTGTAAGTGATATTGAGATAAGTTAAATTGTAACATCAGCGGACTTTTGTTGCTTTATTTTATGGGGATTTAAATGTTTTCTCAAGGTCTGCTTTTTTCCAGCAATACAGTCAATTTCAAAAACATTTAAATACAAACCCCAATTTGAGTGTAATTTTATATTTTAGGCACAATTTTAAGACTTTTTTATTCTTATACACTTATCTCTAACGTTAACGTTCATTTTTAGTTCCTTTAGAATAACGTGGAGCAAACTTTAATTGCCTACACCTCAAAAAAAAAAAAAAAAAAAAAAAAAAAAAAAAAAAAAAAACATTGTCATATAAAAAATATATTAAGATAAGGTTTTAAGAACGTTTCACACATCATAAAAATTAACATTTACTCTTAAATTTACTAATTTCTAATATGGCATAAAGATAAAAAATTTGGTAAAAAAATTACGTTGTTATGTTATATATTTATGTTTAAATATAAATTTTCATGTGTCAAATGTTATTAAAACATATTTAAAGAAATTTTTATACAAGATTTTTTATCTTAGGGATGGTTTTGGAAACATAGGAAATTAAAGCGATCCCTATTTTATTCTTATGGGTCAAAAATTAACTTCAATTCCCTGTAACTCCCAAACCGTTAAGTTTATAGAAAAGTGTATTTTCATTAATTTGTCTTAAAAGTGCGTGTACAAACCGATAATGATGTAAAAATTTAGATTTCATTTTTATTTATTTATTTATTTTTTAAAGACATGTTCTTAGGTGGGGTAACCAATGATTTAAAATGTTATTACTGGACACTACGTACCTTCAGTTTTATTGCAAAGTTTTGTAGAGACTACATCGTAGTCAGGCGCTCTGCTCGTTTGAATACAGTTAATAACCCTTGATAACGGGAAACTTTGTTTTATCTAGTTTCCCAAAACGTCGGGATTAGTTTGTAGACTGTTCGTGCTTCTGTGTCCGTTTACAGAACTGTGTCCTGAACTGTTGGGTGTCTAGAGCTCTTGGGTGTGTAGATCAATTGGATGTCTATAGTCCATGCGTGTTTGTTTTTTTTTTGTTTTTTTTATTTATTCTTTTTTTTACTCGACAAGGCTGAAGAATTCGCCGCATCTCAACAAAACTTCGCCATAAACCTGAAGGTGGGTAGTGTCCAATAATAACATTTTTGAAACTTAAAAGTTTCTTAGATAACCTCTAAATTGGACAAATGACGGACATTTTAGAAAATATTTAAATCGTCATGAAATGCTGAACCAAAAGTCCATTCGAGTAATGTTTGACTCTAGATTAACAATCAGAGAATACTGTTGAAAATGTATTAACTGAAACATTTTACTTAATACAACTACTAATAAGCGAAGTTTATAATTAGTTAAGTAATAGTTAAGTGTCATTTAACTTTTTTCAACATCACTTAATATTTTCAAGTAAAATAGCTGGCACACTTATATCAATCGCCCTGTGTAACACTAACAAAAGTATATACATATTTTCTATCCAAATGAGTATTCAACAGTTTCGTGGAGTATGAAAAACATAATTATTACTGTTTAGGTCAATATTGAAGATCTA
Source organism: Neoaliturus tenellus (assembly GCA_030545055.2). Classification (NCBI taxonomy): domain Eukaryota; kingdom Metazoa; phylum Arthropoda; class Insecta; order Hemiptera; family Cicadellidae; genus Neoaliturus; species Neoaliturus tenellus. Next base: position 113,529,937 of record CM061536.1, on the reverse strand, counting down.
TTTGTCAAAATCCTAACAAAACTGATCTACATACAATATAAAAAAACAACAGATGCCAAACATCGGATAATTTTAAGGATCGTGCTGCTGTGTATCTAGTGCAGATTGGTATCCAAGCAGCTTCATGTTGATTCCAAATGGGTGTCAAGGGTTACCCTAATCCTGATATTTCTCTACGCCAAAGTGGTTTATAAGGCTGCTGGATGTCTAGTGGTGATTGGTGCCCAAGCCAGATTGATGAATAAGGCTGATAAGTGTATTTTAAAATTTTAGATACAGTACAGTTTGAAGTTAATGAAACTTGGATTTTAAGCTTCTAGTTGTGTTTGACGGATTGATGTCTAGGATTCTGTGTCCAATCCAGATTTGTGCTAGGCTGATGGGTATCTAAGACTGTTGATCATCTATGGTTGATGTGTGTGTATCTTAGGTAAACGACCAAGACTGCTTTGTTTCGATGACAGCTAGCTGTCTAAGGCTGGTGGGTGTCTAAAGCTGTTGGGTGTCTAGGGCTCTTGGCTGCCTAGAGCTGTTGGGTGTCGAGGACTGCCAGGTGTCTAGAGTTGTTGGATATCTAGGGCTGTTGGCTGTCTATTGAACTTGGCTGTCTAGAAAGGTTGGGTGTCTACAGCTGTTGCTTCTTTAAAGCTGTTGCTTCTAGAGTTGTTGGGTATATAGAGGTATCGGATGTCTACAGCTGCTGGGTGTTTAGAGATGTTAAGTGTCTAGCGCTGTACGCTATCTAGAGCTGTTGGGTGTCTAGAGCTGTTGGGTGTCTAGAGCTGTTGGGTGTCTAGAGCTGTTGGGTGTCTAGAGCTGTTGGGTGTCTAGAGCTGTTGGGTGTCTAGAGCTGTTGGGTGTCTAGAGCTGTTGGGTGTCTAGGGCTGTTGTTTGTCTAGAGCTGTTGGGTGTCTAGAGCTGTTGGGTGCCTAGAGCTGTTGAGTGTCTAGAGCTGTTGGGTGTCTAGAGCTGTTGGGTGTCTAGAGCTGTTGGGTGTCTAGGGCTGTTGTTTGTCTAGAGCTGTTGAGTGTCTAGAGCTGTTGAGTGTCTAGAGCTGTTGAGTGTCTAGAGCTGTTGAGTGTCTAGAGCTGTTGGGCGTCTAGAGTTGTTGGGTGTCTAGGGCTGTTGGGTGTCTAGAGCTGTTGAGTGTCTAGAGCTGTTGAGTGTCTAGAGCTGTTGGGTGTCTAGAGCTGTTGGGTGTCTAGAGCTGTTGAGTGTCTAGAGCTGTTGGGTGTCTAGAGCTGTTGAGTGTCTAGAGCTGTTGGGCGTCTAGAGCTGTTGAGTGTCTAGGGCTGTTGGGTGTCTAGAGCTGTTGAGTGTCTAGAGCTGTTGGGTGTCTAGAGCTGTTGGGCGTCTAGAGCTGTTGGGTGTCTAGGGCTGTTGTTTGTCTAGTGCTTTTGAGTGTCTAGAGTTGTTGGATGACTAGAGTTGTTGGATGTCTAGAGTTGTTGGATATCTAGGGATGTTTGCTGTCTATTGAACTTGGCTGTCTAGAGCGGTTGGGTGTCTACAGCTGTTGCTTCTTTAAAGCTGTTGTTTCTAGAGTTGTTGGGTATATAGAGCTATCGGATGTTAACAGCTGCTGGGTGTTTAGAAATGTTAAGTGTGTAGCGCTGTACGCTATCTAGAGCTGTTGGGTGTCTAGAGCTGTTGGGTGTCTAGAGCTGTTGGGTGTCTAGAGCTGTTGGGTGTCTAGAGCTGTTGGGTGTCTAGAGCTGTTGGGTGTCTAGGGCTGTTGTTTGTCTAGAGCTTTTGAGTGTCTAGAGTTGTTGGATGTCTAGAGTTGTTGGATGTCTAGGGCTGTTGGATGTCTAGAGTTGTTGGATGTCTAGATTTGTTGGGTGTCTAGAGCTGTTGGGTGTCTAGAGCTGTTGGGTGTCTAGGGCTGTTGTTTGTCTAGAGCTTTTGAGTGTCTAGAGCTGTTGGGTGTCTAGAGTTGTTGGATGTCTAGATTTGTTGGGTGTCTAGAGCTGTTGGGTGTCTAGAGCTGTTGGGTGTCTAGAGCTGTTGGGTGTCTAGGGCTGTTGTTTGTCTAGAGCTTTTGAGTGTCTAGAGCTGTTGGGTGTCTAGAGTTGTTGGATGTCTAGATTTGTTGGGTGTCTAGAGCTGTTGGGTGTCTAGAGCTGTTGGGTGTCTAGGGCTGTTGTTTGTCTAGAGCTTTTGAGTGTCTAGAGCTGTTGGGTGTCTAGAGTTGTTGGATGTCTAGATTTGTTGGGTGTCTAGAGCTGTTGGGTGTCTAGAGCTGTTGGGTGTCTAGGGCTGTTGTTTGTCTAGAGCTTTTTGAGTGTCTAGAGCTGTTGGGTGTCTAGAGTTGTTGGGTGTCTAGAGCTGTTGGGTGTCTAGAGTTGTTGGGTGTCTAGAGCTGTTGGGTGTCTAGAGCTGTTGGGTGTCTAGAGCTGTTGGGTGTCTAGAGCTGTTGGGTGTCTAGAGCTGTTGGGTGTCTAGAGCTGTTGAGTGTCTAGAGCTGTTGGGTGTCTAGAGCTGTTGGCTGTCTAGAGCTTTTGAGTGTTGGGTGTCTAGAGTTGTTGGATGTCTAGAGTTGTTGGATGTCTAGAGTTGTTGGATGTCTAGAGTTGTTGGATGTCTAGATTTGTTGGGTGTCTAGAGCTGTTGGGTGTCTAGGGCTGTTGTTTGTCTAGAGCTTTTGAGTGTCTATAGTTGTTGGGTGTATATGGCTGATATGGGCGTATTCCTGATATTTGTCTAGTCGGGGTTGGTGCCTAGTTCTGCTGGGTGACCACCACGTTGGGCAGCTGCCGCCGTATCCCGTGGGGCGAGTGGTGCCTAGACGACGCTGACCTTCGCTCCAGGTCATCCTCGTCCTTGCCCTGGTCGATCACCGTGATGTCCCTCAGGGACGGCCTGGAGCTATGGCGCCAGCCCTCGGGTGGCCCTGGGATGGTCTTGGTTAGCAGTCTCGTGCCTTTAAAAAGTCATATTAATCATAAACATCATGCATATTTAATATTTATCTGTTTTGTAGTTCAATGCATAATGCCATTACGAAGTATTCCGTGGATTCATTTGTTCAACTATTACGTCTGGTATGATTGTCATATTTCTAATGCGAACATCGGTATGGGTCAATAATCAAATAATATAGTTTTCCTTATCTAAAGTTAGTTTACAGCATTTACAAAATTTTTATATTCTATAAATCCTACATTCATAAGCTAAGCATATCTAGTTTTAAATAAACAAACATTATACGAAAATCATGTAACTTCATAAAGCTTGTAGCAATAAACATTTCATAAATGTCTTATTCAGTTATGATTATTTAAATTCTTGTGTTTTTGTTTACAAGAAACATATTATAAATAACAAAAGAAACCTACAATTCCACGAAAAATTAGTTTTGACATAAAATTAAATTTATCCGTAAAATTTTAAACCAACTGACAAAAAACTTGGGTCATAGGATTAACTGCAAATATAACTCCTGTGATTCACCCCCACCTGTCAAAGTGATGAGTATTGACCCGATGGGGGCGGTCATCGCGATGCTCAACACACAGACCATGAGCATCACCTTGGCGCTCTCGTACTCCACGGACCCGGGCTGCTTGCCCATCTCGACCACTGTGCTCAGCGCCACAGGGGCCAGGGCGGCCTGGAACGTACACACACAGACCATGAGCATCACCTTGGCGCTCTCGTACTCTACGGACCCGGGCTGCTTGCCCATCTCGACCACTGTGCTCAGCGCCACAGGGTCCAGGGCGGCCTGGAACGTACACACACAGACCATGAGCATCACTTTGGCGCTCTCGTACTCCACGGACCCGGGCTGCTTGCCCATCTCGACCACTGTGCTCAGCGCCACAGGGGCCAGGGCGGCCTGGAACGTACACACACAGACCATGAGCATCACCTTGGCTCTCTCGTACTCCACGGACCCGGGCTGCTTGCCCATCTCGACCACTGTGCTCAGCGCCACAGGGGCCAGGGCGGCCTGGAACGTACACATACAGACCATGAGCATCACCTTGGTGCTCTCGTACTCCACGGACCCGGGCTGCTTGCCCATCTCGACCACTGTGCTCAGCGCCACAGGGGCCAGGGCGGCCTGGAACGTACACACACAGACCATGAGCATCACCTTGGCGCTCTCGTACTCCACGGACCCGGGCTGCTTGCCCATCTCGACCACTGTGCAGATGTTATAATATTTAGAATATTGAATGGAGATGTAAGGTCAGTCAATGGAATGAAAACTACTCCTGAACACATAGTGTTTCCTTTATATAATTTTATATATAACCACTTTTATAAAATAAGGAACTTATTTACAGTGTGAAAAAGGCCTAATACATTGTATGGCATCATACTAGAAACCATATCGTAGAAAACCAACCAGTATCGTAAAAATAGCAAATTAGTTATTTTGATTTTGTTTGATATAGCCTCTCAATCATTATTTATCATTGTATATTTTAGGCTTAATTCAAATTAGTCTGTTTTATGGAGACATAAATTTTAGTTTCGAAACACTATCATCAGTCCTGTTTACTTTAGGCTTAAGTTACATTTTGTTTTTGTCGTCTCTCTTGAGCAGACTTTGTCAAATCAATTTGAAGATATTTACAGGTTAAAAATTTCATATTTAATAAATTAAATAACACAAATAAAACATTACACATGACACTAACACTGATTGGCATCACCATGGTTTAGCCTGTTACAACCTAACCTCAAACTTGTTGGATGATAAGGTTAGCACATGGACTAAGATTGTGGTTATGACTTGAGGTGGCTGTTATCAATCTATAGAGGTTGATATGTTACAGTTAGCTGTTTGATAATGTTGAATGTTATTTTTATTATTAATTTCAATTACTGAATCAAACATTATTTTAGCAGCAAAATGCTTTTTTTCGTTGAGGATATGAACAGGGCTTGTTTTAGTGGCTTCATATATATAAAAATGTTCTATGGTATGAAGTCTGTTGATTTTATGGGATTTGTGGAGTATTTCAAAATCTATTGATTTATATGAATGATTTTAAAAAAAATAGGTGTTCTGAGAAAGCGGTTTGGTTTGATATAGTTTTCCTTGGGTGATGCTCTTTGAATTTTTGGTGGAAGCCTCTTTCAGTTTGCCCCATATAAATTTAGGGCAGGAGCTTCCGGATATTTTGTAAACACCTGTGCCTTTAAGTTCATCTTTGCGAGTTGGTGGTTTTCTATTTAGGAAGCTGCCAAAACAAACATCACTATTATATAAACATATGAAAGCTTCACAATTTTTTTTAGAGAATATACTATTCGTTTCTCGTCTCTATCTCCCGTGTGTTTATGTTTGTGAGGTTATGTCTTATGTCGTCACAAAGATGGGTTGTGAATATTGCGATTGTGTTTGTTTTTTGTGTACTTTTCATGTTTAGGAGCGAATGTATTCCAAAAGTGAAAGTTTGTCTGAATGTATGTTGTATTCAAAAATGTTTGCTTTGTGAAAAACTTGGTTTCAAAGCTATAGTTAATGTTGAGATCTAAAATTTAACTCTGAAGAGTATCCTTTGCATTATGTGTGTTATGAAAGTAATATACCACAAGAATGTAACACGGGCCAGATGAAATGTACGAAACTATTGTAATTTTTCTGAAGAAAAACATTGATTTTTCGTTATAATTCATGCAAATTAATTTGATTTTAATGGACAAATAGCAATAACTCCATTACTTGCTGTTACACTGTTACTGTGTTGGTGTCATTGGTTAGATAATTTAATTTGGCAATATAACTACCCTTTCCGAAATTAAGATTTAACAATTTTAAAACACATAATGGCAGCTAGTGCCATAACGGAACATTTTAGGACACATGTTCGGATGAACTTTTTGTTTATTTTACCCAAGAAATCCCTAGACGGAATTTCGGAATGTAGTTTCCGAACACAGTGAATGTTAAAATTTATTATTATGGAGGTGTAGTGCTTATAAAGAATTGTAATTGAAACTTCACACAGTTTACAAAATTGAGTTATTCCTGTGTACAAATATATTACACAATTTTGTAATTAATGTCATAACTTACTTGTATAATCTGTCCTTAAAGTAATTTTTTGGTTTAATTAACGATATCTCATCAAACAAATTGTCTTCAACAAAAATTCCCTATTAGCGGATGAAAAAACTATAAAAATGATTTCATAAATTCTAAATTTCTTTTAATAATCACTACTCCATATGTCTAAACATCATGATTACGATTTATATCAACTACACATTTTCAGAACAATCAAAACTTTATAATAGGAACGCATTGCTAGTCATACAATATGTATACACAATGATAACACGAGAGAAGCTCGGAATGTGGGAAGTTAATCTGGAGCCACATAGTACATGGTCTCTGCACACGAGTATGATAATGATAGCATTGACAATGAGCTCGCTGCCAATGTTATTATGTTGATCAATACCTGAACAGACGCCTTTGCCATCCATGACAAAGCAACGAATATTTTCTCCTTCATATTGAGATTGCTCCCAAAGGCCATGATCACTGTACTTATCTGCCGCAACTGAAAAGATAAATATGTGAACGTTTAATTTTGGATTAAAAATACAAGCGAAAAATATAAATAGACCAATATGCACATTCATACGTTGTTTGAATTAAGTAGGCTACTTAGGGTTTCTTAATGTGTCAGTTAATCGTATATGTTATTTAAACAAGGATGTAAAATTTTTGTGTGCGATACCTAACAGGCAAAAAAAATTTCCGTAAAAGAGAGTTGGCATATTTAAATAACCATAATTTCAACAGTATACTTACTCTACAATACAACTTAGCAATTTTTTATAAATATGCATTATGCCATTTAAAATTGTATTTAGTTGATTTTAGTTGTAAAAAATAAAAAGTAAAACAAATATCATTGAGAAAATGAAAAAAAAAAAAAACTGTATTTCAGTTCACTTTCTGTGTAAGTTCAGATAATGTTATTTAGGTTGTGTCAAAACATGCCTTAGAGCACTTCATGTTTAAAAGCTTTTTTCGTGGAGTTTGCAATGTAATCTTCTCTGTTAGTTGATCTGAAGTGTATTTTTATTGATTGTTTGTGCATGTTGCATGAAGATGGACTCATACATAATGAAATTTAAGTAATATGATCTGCATTAATGTAATTGGGATGTTTCATGTATTGATGCATGAAAATAAAATAAAAATAAAAATAAAAATAAAGTAAAATTTTTCATTATGGTTATTTTCACTCAAAATATGGGGGCTTAAAGAAATTGTTTGTCTATTTATATTTCATTCTATTAATGTTTATTACACATTTACAATTAACTTAAAGAAAAATCATTTGATTATTAGCTATAAGGTTCACATTAATAAAATAGCTATTTGTGTATTAAAAGCGCAAAGTACGTCATTGCCGCTCGAGAAATGTTTGTAGACAGCCACACGAATAGTCCGTTAGTGAGGCTAAACATTTAGAGAGCGGCAATGATTATTTGTGATCGTAATCGAACAAGATTTTTCCTACCATTATAATTGTAACAAATCAATTTTATTATTATTTGCAAATGTGATTTAGGTAATATTTAAATTTTTATTTGGAAGACACTAACACCTATCGAACATAACCTCAAACTAAATAACAGCAATTACTAAACCACGGCATTAATCAACAGCTGTGGTATGGTTTGTAAAATCTTCTGACCATAAATACGAGGGTCGTCCACAAAGTAACCGCCGTTTGAGCGTGGTGCGATAAGTAGTGGGGGTAGCGCCGCCATTCTTACATCGGCGTGCGCAGCCGTTCAGTACGCTTCTAGCTGTGCAAGAGAGAGCATCGTACGATCGCGCGTTCTTTTGTTATAACGTAAAAACATGAGCGCTGCAATAGAAAGTCCCGCCAAGTACGTAGTGCGTGGTGTAGTAAGATTTCGGTGGTCAAAAAGTTAAACAGCCACTGAAATTCATCGTTAATTGAGTGCGGGGTATTGCTTAAACATTGTGAGCAGAGAAGGTTGTCCGTCAATGGGTTCGTTTTTTGTACACAAAAACGAGCATCATGGTTTTCTGACATCTGGCGTTGTGTTTGTCCATGACTGTGTAAGGGCAGGCGTTGTCGTGAACAAACACTACGCCAGAAAACCACGATGTCAAAAACAAAAAAATCCATTGACGGACAACACCTTTGGTTATAATGTTTAAGTCATACCCCGCACTCAATTAACGATGAATTTCAGTGGCTGTTTAACTTTTTGACCACCGATATCTTACTACACCACGCACTACGTACTTGGCGGGACTTTCTATTGCAGCGCTCATGTTTTTACGTTATAACAAAAGAACGCGCGATCGTACAAGGCTCTCTCTTGCACAACTAGAAGCGTACTGAACGGCTGCGCACGCCGATGTAAGAATGGCGGCGCTACCCCCACTAATTATCGCGCCACGCTCAAACGGCGGTTACTTTGTGGACGACCCTCGTAGCTTTTTGATAAGCGAACGGCAACGTTCATTGGCACTTTAAATCGGGAATGAAATGAAAAGCAGAAACGAGCTGTCGTCCGTACTGTTTATATGTGTATAAATGTGATTGTTTCAAAAATACGAAATACATTTTTAAAGTGCCCTGAAAAGTTTGGTAAAAAAAAACAAAACAAAACAAAACAAAACAAAGAAGATGGTTTACTATTCAATTGACCTTGTATAAGCTTTATACTATGTTTAACCCTAAAAAAATTTTAATTAAAAAGCTAAAATAACATTAAAACTACTTACAATACATGAAACAACCAGAGTTGTCGCTGCAATCGCAAAGATATGAGGGTCAATTTCATTTATCCGAATCTGCGTTCCAGTTAGAGAGAAGAGAATGGGCTCAAAAACCATCCAGAAGATGTCGAACGCTGTCACAACCGGATTCTGAGGAAGACAGTATTTTTTTTCATTATGGTTTTCTATTCATAACGTTACATAATTTATACTTTCACATTAAACAATAAATATTTTAAAACAGGCGTAACCGTCGTTTTATGTTCAAATAACATTCAAAGTGGCTAAAAATTGTTCTATCTTATTTAGAAATAAATTTGAAGGATCCATGTACAGGCAGTCTAGTACAAAGTATGCCATTTAATACGTTATGTATGTTAATTATATAATTAATATTACGCATCAGTAGTAAAGTATCCAGCAGATTTTTTATTACAAAATTAGGTCGGTTCAAACTTAAAGGGCATTTTGCACAAATAAATGGTAAACTAAATAATATATAATCCATTTAAGCAGCTTAAAATGTCTGGAAGTATATATCATATGAGAACAACTTAGGCCTACTGTTCAGTTAAATTAAGGACGAAAAATTATAATTTTGAAACCAAATAATAAATAAGTTAAAAGGTATGTTTCCACTATTTATGTCACACAATTGAAAACATATGTGAAACATCCGAAATCAACTCACATCCTCGATGTGCCAGCCCTGGGTGGACCATATCCAGGAGGCGATGAAGGCAGCGGCCACGACGGCCAGGGGACCTGCCCCCTCCATGTGGACGAGCTCGCTGCCGAACACTGCTATCAGTCCGCCGCACAGCAGGAGCAGGATCCGCATCGGCACCACGAATGGCTACAATACGAGGTGACCATAAGGTATATGCTCATTTCGGGTAATTCTTTCAAAGGCGGCTACACACTATAGTACTTTTCTCCGGACCAAACACCGTACCGAGCATCGTTCCAACAAATATCATCAAGTTCGGTAGTGTATCAGAGGTCCGTACATCGGACCGAGCATCGTACCTAGCGCTCTGGAAGTGGCTTGCTGGCGAAACATCAAAGAAAAGATTAGTCCGGTGTACGGGCCGATGTACGGTAGTGTATCAGTGTCAATTTTGCTCCGAAAGCCGTACCGAGCGTCGTCGCCCCGAACGCTCGTGAAGGAAAGGCCCTCCCCTCTCCACAATAAACTGTAGCGCTTTCACTCACTCACGCTATCCCTCTAAACTTCCTTCACTTTGGTTGGTGGATTTGTCCGCTACCTTGCCCGGTCCAATGTCTTGTTCGGAGGCATATTCGGAGTAAATTTACGTCCCTGTACGGTGTTATAGTCAGGTGGAAAGTCCGGTAGTGTATCACCGCCTTAAAACGCAACCCACAATTTGAAGATGAATATCCAAACATAACGTGTAATATATTTTTTGTTCTTATTATCAGTTATCACAACTACAGAATTTCTATTGGTTTAGATGTTCATACAAATCAATATTAGCGTGCTTTTTTATTAAGTGAACTTCTATTCTTTTTTTAAGTGGCTTTTGTTATTCAAAATATTAAATTCATCTCTAGTTCTTCAATATTGTTTTGTAATTCCCACACACCTTACTCGTTACTTGTTCAGAGTAAATATTACAGAGGGCTTAAATGTGGTGTTTTCGGAATGGCCTTCCATTTAATCTATCGCCTAGAACATTTGGAAGATGCATGCACTTTCTAAGATCTCTAGTCTTGAGGCATGTATATAACTTTATTTGTATGTTTCGGAGTAAAGAATTTCTAAAAAGAGCTCTAGGCTACAAATTCATAATTTAATTAACAAGAAATATCTTTTGAAAATGGACTCAAGAAATTTGTTAAAGATAACCAAACATTACATGAATGAAAGCGGAAGTCCGTTTCGAGATAAAAACTCAACAAAATATAACAAAAACCCTGTAATTATATGAACTTAACTGTGAACAACAATAAAATGTATTATAAATATGTGTAACATTGAAAATCTTTATTTTAATATCATGCGTTTCGTTTAAAAATAAACACTTTCAATCGTAAACGAAAAATATTAGATTGTTATATAAAATATATTTTAAAATTGTATGATAGAAGATCAATAAAGCTTGCCTATAAATGAAAATATACAAAATATCTTCTAGATTTGCATGACAAATATGACACTCCAAGATTGTGTAATGCTCTATATCGATAAAGCAATATTGGTGAAGATTCATAACATAATAAGGCCATCATAACTAAGGCCACATAAAGTTTGGTTTATACTTAAGTTTAGATTAAACAATATTTCGGTTTTCTAGGATATCAACTTACATCTCCTTTCTCAGGCACGTATTTTAACAGGACTCCCCAAAGAACTCCGAAACCGACTCCTCCAACTACAGAGGTCACCCCCAACAGAACATTGAACAGAACTGAATCTGAAACACACAACGGTACAAAACATTATAACGAAAAAACGTTGCATTATTAACATACATATTAACATCAATTATCAAATAGTTTTTTGGCTTTTGTTGTCATATTTAGTGACTCTTTGTGAAGTTAAATTTAAATATTAAAAGGTATGTTTCCACTATTAATGCTACATAAATGAAAAACATAACTGAAACATCCGAATTCAACTTTTATTATGAATTCTTACCAATTAACAATAAGGATTTCTTAACCAATTAATAGTTAAGAAAAAGTAACACTAAATATGAATATATAATTTATTTAAATAAAAATAGCATTTTGAAATACTTTTTATCCAGATCTATAGATAATTATAAATATTATCTAAATATTTATTATCTAAATAAATGTTAGTCAAGACTACAAGATCAAACCACAATCATCTTACACTTATCTCTCATTCATATTCATGGTTAAAGCACCCGCTATATGAGGACCCTGTCTCAAAATAGTGATACAGTCATATGGAAATAGGATTTTAGTTAAACTCAAAAAGTATGATAGAATTAGAAAAACAACTTTTTATCGCCATGTAATCATATAGGCAATAAAAAATTGTTTTGTTAGTAGCACGGAAATATTAATAAGCTGATTTAGCATAGTATTTAATAAATATGATTGACAAAAAACACTATTAATTAAGATATATTCATTATAATGACTTAGTTTTACCAAAATTACAATAAGTTGTTTATTTTAAAGCAACCAGAATGTTATTTTGAAAATAGTATAGGAAATTTTTAACGCAAATGGAATAGAAGCTTTTAAACTAATATTAAACGTTAAATATCACAATAACTAACACAACACATCACTTATTTCCGACTATGGATATACCAAATCTGCAATATTGCATTTCAGCGCAAAAATTTTAAATAAATTCATAGAATTAATCTCCAGCGATTCGACAAATATAATTATTAGACAATAAACATTTGAAAACACGAATGGCGTTTATAAATGAAAACCAAACTTTTTAGGTAAATTTATTTTTTACTTTTGATAAATCCACCGAGAAGGTTAGTGGAATATATTTACATTTATATTTGTTTCAATTTGTTACATTCATTTATATATACAAAGTATTTATTTGTTATTTTTAGGAATATTTACGGTTGCCGTTAAAACTGTGTGTTTTCTCTTTTAAAAGGAAAAGCCGATTAACGTTAGTTAAGGAAAACAACACTAAATATGATTATATAAAATAGCTCTAATGGCCTTTTGATCTTTCATAGCATCATAATTTTATATAGTGAAAGAAAAAATGTCTATATAGTAATATTTTTATGTGTTGAAGGTACCATAAAACACTAACTAATATCCAAAATTATTTCAAACCTTAAAACAGTAAAGTCAGGCACTAAGTTGCATTTCTAAGGGAGTATCTGATCTGACAAAAGTCTAAAAAGGTAGTAAAAATGCATCATCAAGGCTTCACAATAGCTATTTGTGAATTAAGAGCATTAAGTACGTCATTGAAACTAGATAATTGTATATGGCCTCAAGAAGCAGCAGCTAAGTGCGGCCAAAAATTTTGAGAGCGGCAATGACTATTTGCGCTCGTAATACACACAAGAGTTTTCCTATAAACAAAATTGCTACAGATTACAAGTTTTATTGTATACAAAATGTCATTTAGATTATTTTTTATTTGTTTCTGTTGGAACACGCTGTTAACTATCAAACATAACCTCAAAGTAAACAATAAACAATTACCATACGACAACAATGACCAACAGATGTGGCATGGTTTGTAATAACAGCTGACTTCAAATTGCTGTTTGATCTAGCGTGCGGTAAAGACCATTGCCGCTCTAGAGCGGGTAAGAAACGGAAACTGGAAATCAACTGTTTTGCATACGGGTTACAGGTGTACGAATGTGATTATTTCCATGCAGTGGTAGGAAAAAATATTCTTATAGATTTTTTTCACACTAACGTTTTCACTGTATGATGATTAAGATAGAGAGAACGAGTTTTATTCTAATAAACTCCATGACTGTTGACACTCACGCTGGGAGAACATGAGCCCCTGGAGGATGCCGAATGCCGCCACGCTCGCGGCGTCGTCTATGCCGGACACAGCTATCACCACCGTGGGGATACCCTTGGCCACGCCGTAGCCCTTGCTGCGGATGCGAAACAGGCAGGGCACTACCACGGCTGGGGACACTGCTGCCACCACCACGCTGCAAAATAACAACAATGCTTCATAGCTATGCTATGCCCTTGGCCACGACGTAGCCCTTGCTGCGGATGCGAAACAGGCAGGGCACTACCACGGCTGGGGACACTGCTGCCACCACCACGCTGCAAAATAACAACAATGCTTGATAGCTATTCTATGCCCTTGGCCACGACGTAGCCCTTGCTGCGGATGCGAAACAGGCAGGGCACTACCACGGCTGGGGACACTGCTGCCACCACCACGCTGCAAAATAACAACAATGCTTGATAGCTATTCTATGCCCTTGGCCACGACGTAGATCTTGCAGCGGATGCGAAACAGGCAGGGCACTACCACGGCTGGGGACACTGCTGCCACCACCACGCTGCAAAATAACAACAATGCTTGATAGCTATTCTATGCCCTTGGCCACGACGTAGCCCTTGCTGCGGATGCGAAACAGGCAGGGCACTACCACGGCTGGGGACACTGCTGCCACCACCACGCTGCAAAATAACAACAATGCTTGATAGCTATTCTATGCCCTTGGCCACGACGTAGCCCTTGCTGCGGATGCGAAACAGGCAGGGCACTACCACGGCTGGGGACACCACCACGCTGCAAAATAACAACAATGCTTGATAGCTATTCTACTCTATTACTTTCACTATTGATTATTCTGCTTTGCACATATTTTAACATAATGTAAATTATATAGCTTTTCACTAAGTAAAATAGCTGTAATGAACAAAATATCGAGACAGATAAATTTTTTAGTAATATTATTGAAATTTTATTTTTAGGGTAATTGGCTTTTGGCTCATTATTGAATATCTTATTACGTTTTAGACGATGTTTCCAGCCTTTTAAAGACTATGTCAGCCATCAACGATAGTGGAACTTACTGGAAGGCCTTGTCAGGTATTTGAACATCATTTTATTGGAAGACATTATCAGAAAGTGTATGATTTTTCTAAGTTCTTGAAAACTTTAATACTTTAATTTATATTTAAAGACCGGAAAATTGTTTTATATTAAAACAGTTTTCTGGCTAAGCCTTGGAGGTTCTAAATTTTCCTGAATATTTGTTTTAGATGTGTTATTGTATTTCAAGGTATGGCAAAGCTTTTCAATATTATTTAATTTATTTCAATTTTATCTCGTAAGTTAACAACAGTTTAATTAATTTTCCTTTTCTTTATGCAAAAATATTATTTTAAGTACATAGTATAGTTATTAAGGTCATGCATTGGTAAATTAAATTGGTTTTCCTTGTAAATATGTACATTGTAAACTTATGTAATTGAAAGTGGGGGGGGGGAAAACTTCTTATTTCTTATTCCTTAAAGACCTTTTGAAAGCATTGTAGTAGGTTATATGATTTGAGACATAATAGTTGCGGCTAAGAAATTAGTCTAGTGAATGAAAATGCAATGTTATGATATAAGTTTATAGAACTAGAAATACCGAGGAATTTTGAAATTCACGTACTTTTTCGCACAAACTGACGTACAGTCTTGCCTGGACCAGAGTAGAATCGGAAAAAAGAAAGACGCTTGCATCAATAAATAAAATTGTAAAATAATACCAAAAATTTTAAAACTCCAATTAAATTAGATTTTTTTTTTAAAAAGCACTACATTTTAAAGTCACTCACCCACTGATTAGGTGGCTGCGACTGTGGTAAAGAATTCTGCAATCGTACACAATACATCATGCCTTACTAACCCAGTCAGGAGAGCCCACATCAACGAGAGCCCGAGAGCGAAGTGGCAGGCACCGCAGACGATGGCCGTCTCCACACACCAGGGGACCAGGCCGAGGCGGAGGGTGGTGCCGAACAGCCGCCGCATCGCTCCGGGGTCCAGGTCTAGACCGGCCTTGGTCAGGATCAGCACCAGGGCTATCCTCCTGTGGGGAGCAATACCTTAGTCTGTATACAGATGAAGTACCGGTACATGTTGTTTAGTTTGGAAAAATTCCCCCGTCTCAGCAGACCTGCGTTCGCAGAGAACGCCCAATGCAATTTGAAAAGTTTCATTCTCCATGTATGATAGTTACCGTATGATAATTATGACTTTAATTGGAGAGAGTTCAGCAACTAACTGACAGATATTATCGAGTGAAAGGCATGCACTATTTGCTTCTACCGACCACAGATTTAACGTAACTAAGAGCCACGGAAGCGGCCACACGATGATTTTATCCTAGAGCCAGGAGTTGTACCCGGGCCCGTATACAAGGACAACTTAAAAAACTGGTTTATACTTGTTGCGAAGTTGACATTGGGTACAGCAAACTAAGTTGCCATAACACTGTGGTAAGTCTTTTGACTGTCCACTATGACAATTTCCCTTCCTTCACAATCCATTCATGTTCAAGATAGCGGGGGGTTGATGCGAACTGCATGTAAACCCCTAGCTGGAACATATGTAGACAGCAGGGGTGAGGAGAAATACTATGGGAATGGAAACCCCTTGCTGGAACATATGTTCAAGACAGCAGTGGGTGAGGAATGCGACGGGCATAGAAACCCCTAACTGGGACATAAGTGGACAGTCCCGCGTCTCACCCTTTCTCTTCCTTCAATATCCCATACTTCCGGGGGCTTGCGCAAAATGCCCATTAGAGGCAGACGTGCTCAACGGCTGGGGTCTCCCTATCCACCAATAACAACAACAACAACTACCCGGTCCCGTTGGGCGATAACCCAGAGCTCCACCACTGAGCCACTGCAGCATCCAGTAAACACCTCCATAAACACTTTAGGAATGAGTTTCTATGTTGCTGCAATGGGGTTTTATCATTTATTTATTTATTTAGAAACATTAAAAACCCTTTTTGACGAAATTAATACCCTATGACACCCCCTTCTCATAAGCTTATTATAGTGGTTTTCAAACTAATAACAATAAACCTAATCTTACACCTCTAACCCAAATTTAATTAAAATCCTTAGTTGCTTTAAAAAATTATCGGTACTATGGACACACACACATACTATACATAAAATTAAACGAATGGTGTTCTGGCATCTTTGGATATAAAAACTAAAAATTATTACTGTTTCAGACCTAGGTCTTACCATCAGTAGTACTATAATTGCTTATTCCTTATAGCGAAATTCGTTAAAAATAGTAATAACTTTCCTGGTCCATAATATTCTTGAGTAACCAATAAGTGCATATACACCATCGTATGTAGCTTCTTAGGATTTAAAAATTGATTTACAACATTTTCCCAATTATTTTTAAGTTGTCTTTATTTAAAGTTAATGAACCTCTGAAAACCACTATATTCTTCATCAGCCATGTTTTACTGTGAATGCTGAATGATTCCGTAGAGTAAAATTGAATTAAAAATATAATTTTAAATTAAATATGAAAAAATTGCACACTGTATTGTTTGTAATCGGTAAAGTATGGAACTAACAAAATGGTAAAAGATATTCGTACACAATATAAAACTTTTAACCAGTAAATAAAAAAAAGTTTAAGTGAAATGTTACAACTTATTTATTATACCTGAGATAACTGGAAATGAATTCAGCTGGAGCAGCGTTTCACTTATAATTTGTTAGAGTTGTCCACCGCGCGGCCTCATGGCGGGGTGGACAACTGATATAAATCCAGCTGAACTCTGTCATAAATAACCAAAGTCCGGACATTTTAACATTGAACATGGCTCATTCCAGCGTATTAATCTTGCCCTATTCGGGAGTGGCAATTTATTCACGTTATACTCGAAGTGTTTTATGTCGTAATTTTTAACTTCTAACCTGTATATAGTATTAATTATTTCCTATGATAATTTATTTTTAATTTTTAATTTATTAGTTTAAATCCCGATTCTTAAAAACGACACTGCAATAAGTCTCATAGGATAGTAAGTTTTGATATTGCTGTTTTTTTTTTTTTTTTTTTTTTTAAATATAGTCTACCAGGATGACGTCCCCGGATCATGCTGGTCAAACCTCTACTAAAAAAGCTGCCAAACACCAGTAAAATTTTTCAATCTTTGAAAATAATAATAAAACCATTTCAATAGGAATTTATATTTTCATTCTTGTGGAGAAACAATTTTTTTATACAGTATTACACAGTTCATTCAAGTATCCAGAGTATAAATATTAAATGCTAAGGAAGTTTTATTTGGCAAATCTATAACATTTTAATTTGTTGGTTGTCTTGTTATTTATTAAACATGCCACAATATGTTCCTGCTGTTTACTTCTTTGTTTATAATAAAACAAGACCGAGTAAATACTCCGTTCTCTAATTAAACTTCGTTACAAAATAAATTGTGTTGGTTTAAATAAATTGTTTACTGAATGTCAAACATTTTAAATTTAATTTTCAACAACAACTTACATGGTGACCACGTTTATTTATTACAAAAATAGTAGCTAAGTCGAACACGCTAACTTTGACAAAAATACTAGATTTATTTTAAAATACATAAATAAACTTATCAACTGAAGTAATCGTAAAGCAAATCGATTTGGACTTGGATATAGGTCCTCAGCAAAGGTACACGAACTGACACCCACCTGAGGATGGCTGACACCTTGGTGTAAGGCCCGTGTATATTGACCAGCCCCGCGTTCTGGAACACCACGCCCACCGCCAGCATGCCGGCCAGTCCCGGGAGGTTGATCAGCCGGAACATATAGCCTCCGAAGTGGGCCGAGACCACCAGCAGGGCCATGTCGAAGAGCTGACCTCCGGGGGCGGCGTCGTCACCTATCACCGAGTAGACCACGCCCCAGATGAGCACGACGAGCAGTACGAGGGCGAAGACCCGGGCGACGTGGCGGTACGTGGGGCAGAACGGGTAGGGACAGAACATCTGCCAGTGGGGCGGCTCCCACCCGGGGCCGGTCTCCTTCTGGCGGCACTTGGTGCACAGGAGGTACCACCATGACCTGGCACAGGGGCAAATCAATCAATTTTTCTCCATGCAAAAACAATAATATTGTAGGGAGATGACTTGTTGGCCACTGAGGGGGTTGGGGGCTAGGGGAAGTTTACATCTGAAACCTACCGGTCATTTGGTTAACTAGGGGCTAAAAACAAACTTATATTGTACTATTCTACATGAAAATATGTTTTTGAAAAAAGAAAAAAATATCTTTGTTGACAAACCAGCAAGCCTAATTAAATCTAAAGAAAGACAGCTGACTGCAAAAATAAAAGAAAACATTGTAGGGATGCTGTATTTTTTTGGTTTTTTGATAGCTTAACATATGGTGGAATAAAAAAATAGAAACAAAAAGCAAAATGTTTTGTCCAATGGCATACATCAGCTTCCCCTTCACCCCGAAACCCCCTCACTGGCCAACAAGTCATCTCCGGACAATACATACAGTACAAAATAAAACATTAAAGTATTATAAACTTAATGTGGGTAAGAGCTGTGCACGGGAAACGATTCCACACTGTTTCCCAATCTCAACATTGTAGCAATAACAGTCTACAGAATAGATTGACGAAACAGTTCAAAGAAACAAGGGTTCACTAATAGATTGGGACGGTTGTGTCGTCCTGTAATCCAGCTACTTTTAGGTCACGAATCATGGGTAGTTAAAAGCGATGGCTTGTGGATGCGATATTCCCCAGTGGGGGGGGAGGGGTTGACGTCCGCACTAGTTCATCCATAAAGACAACCCTCATAATTAGACCAATTCGTATAGGCCTTACATGAGGTCGAAATTGTGATTCGGATACCATGTTAACTTGTAGGTCCCTAGATACCATTAGCTGTTGGGCTATTAATTAACAGTCCTGTCTAAGGAGAGTGTTTGCGTCCATCAGTTAGAAGTCACTAGATCGCGGCACAATCATCCTACACTCATCTCTCATTCACACTTGACTTAAACTACCTATTGGGTTTGGTCGCCATTTCAATAAATGTCATAATATTGTTTAACCTTTTGACAGGTAAAAAATTTCAATGGTAATGAGTAAGGCCATTCGGGAACAGCTATGGTTTAAGTTAAAAATGTAAGAGGATCTGGAACTTGTGGATAGGTGTAGTACCTTTAACTTTAATAAGCAGTTACTTAATAGGAAAGATATTTGAATTATGATGTAACAATTTAAAATTAATTAAAATAATTGTTGCATTAAAGTAATTATTATGACAAGTGTGGGGATGCCGTTGCTGATATCAGTGAGGGACATGACCTGTCCCTCATTAGGTGCTGTGAAACGCCACTTCCACCACCTGCTGCGCTAACGTCGCAACTTGACACTTGCCGGCTGTCCTGCACTGTTTTATCGCCATACGTTTTTATACTGAACTTTTAATAACGTAAACAATTATTAAATTCATTTACAGACCTCTAAAAAGTGATTTAATCAGTCGTACATGTGTTTCACTACATTTAATTTTGATACGTTATTTGAACTTTTTATAACCACTGTAAACAGACGTGCAATTTCAGAAAAATGTACTTCACTTTTAATATTTAATAATCAACTATTTTCGTCATCAATACAATTTTACTACAAATGACAGGCATTTTTATAAAGTAAATTTCTTACAAGGAGCGTCAAAGTCAATCAACTTCAAAATTCTCCTCGGCTTTGCAGAGGAGGTGTATTTATGATTCCAAGAGGTTAGTGGATTAAAAGTAAAACTATAGATTAGAGGTAAAGTGAAAGACGTAAACTTGTGTAGTCATAACAATACCCAAAGGGTATTGAAGATGAACTATATCGGGATACTTTGACAAATTACGTTAGCTCACAATAAAGCTATAAATAGTTTTGAATTCAACAATTTATTTCCTACGTGAACCACATATAAAACTTAAATAACTTAAAAAATAAATAAAAGAATGTTCTCTTTGAATTTTTTGACTTGTTATAAGCCCTGTTTAACTGGATGGATTTGATACGTTGCAAGTTGCATACTCCATTTCGAGCCAAGTATATTTTACAAATATTTTACAATATTTTACAATTTATTTTAAGCTTGGTTTGTATTTCTTAGGAAACCCTGTTCTTAATGTAAAATATTAATATTCTAGTGTGGCTGATCCTTTGCTATATGCCATTATAAATTATAATAACCATGGACTACAAATCAAAAGGTGTATTTGACTATAAATTACAATCACGTGCATAACAACATTAAAAAAGAATTGGATACGTAACAAATAAAGAGATACAAATTTTCTACGGAATCGTAAGGTTTTGAAAGCGGTTTCCTCCACAAGGATAAAACTTTGATACAAATTCCTAAATACCAACTCAAAACTTATGCATCAACCATATTTAAGTTATGTTTATGAAAATTTTGGTGCCTACAAAGCTTATATAATCTAACAAAAAAATATTAACACTACTTTTAATTTTAATTATTTTTTGTATCCATTTTTTATGACCCACACTAGGATTTTTTTTACTTATACGTGTCTCTAATATGCTGGTTTGAATTATTATTAATCCATCGACTTTAATGAGAGGCCTCTTTCCTCAAGTAAGTTTATTTTATTATTTAAATATATGTTTTTACAAATAAATTATTTTTCATTACTCTACACACGAAAGTACACTTTCTAAACGTAAAATGAGCTTAGAAAATAGGTTATTCCCGCTACTGCACGTCAAAATTACATAACGTTTACTTTCCGTGCGTATGTGGTGCACGGAAAGTAACCGTTATGGGATTTTGCGGTGCAGTCCGATCAGCTGTTGCATTAGGCCGATCAGCTGTTTCACAACCAGTTTCGGTGCGTGTGTACCACGATATAAGCACGGAAACTCAGCGTTATGAGTTCGGTTTTTTCTTGATACTAAGTTGAACAAACAAAAATATTCATGTTGTTTACAAGTATTTCGATATCGTAATGAAAAATAATGTTCAATACTCGTCTCAAAAGTGCCATTGCAGGGCTCGATAGCCTTTTCCACGCTCGGCTTCGCCTCGCGCGTAAATGCGATCTCTCCCCGCAATGAGTCACTTTCGAGACTTGTAATGAAAACTACTATTTCATAGTTAATTCTAGACACAATTGATAGATTCATTAACTTTAACATAAACATTCTGACTAAAAAAACACTCACATTTCGGTCTTCCTGGCGTACTGCTGGTGGATGTGTTCTAGATTGATGTGTTGAGGCTGACTCGTGTAGCCATGCTCTGAAACATTCCAAACAACCACGTAGGCCAAATTAATATGAAATAACGACTTTTGCAAGAGGACTCCCACTATTGAATAATAATACACGAATTAATGGCTTACAAATGGGTTGCTAGTACAGAGGGAGCCATGGATGAATAGAAAAATCCACTATGCGCATACAGAGTATGAGATTCAGTGTTAGGGACATATAATATCGTAAATTTTCTAATCTTAAGTCTCGGAATTACCGGTCTGAGTGAAATTGTATTTAGTTTTGTGGTTGTCAGACTTCCGAGACAATTTATTTAGTTTTTCGTTAGCTTTATAATGTCGTATAGTAAATACTTCTGGTCTAAAATCTAACATAACTTAATTGTCAGTGTAGTAGTCATCAGACTACATGTGGTAACGCGCACCTACTATAATGCAACGGTTGGTAAAATAGTGTGTTAAAACCTTGAATGGAAAATTTGGTTGGCATAATTTTAATGTTTTCCGTCTAGTTATAGTCTCAAAATCCAACAAAACGCATTTGAAAATGATCTGTTTTGGTTCAAAGAGCCTTTCAAAGTGGAAGCCCTCGAACACATTTACAACCCTATAACATGTTTACAATTTAACAGTGGCTCTATAAAAAATGAACAATTTTCCCAATAGATAACGTAAATTGTCATGGTCAAAGATATTTTGGCACGCTATATGTGTCATTATTAAGAAAGTCTAGCAGTATCAATTTCAAAGTAATGCATTCTTTTTGAAAATGTCATAATTCCAATGCATATATATTTGAAATATATTAACTTATATAAAAGACTTAAGATAGTAACTGCAACACTTTTTAAAGATAAAAAAATCCTAAATAAAATCAGTAACACCTACATGTATTTAATTTTGATGTTGACAACACTTTATAGCTATTAAAGTAATCGGTAACGACCATTTTATTGTCTGTCTATTCTCAGCAAATGTTTATTGAGAATCGTTATTGCCACGGGACGTTATTGGCAATTACATTTATTTGTGTTTAATGGTTGCAATAAAAAACAGAATAGGTTTCGCGATTACTTGTTTTGTAGTGATAATGGTAAATGAAAAAGAAGTATAATTGTCATTCTATTATAAATATAAACTCTTTTATTTGGTAAATTGAAAACTTGTTAACAATTCAGCTCAATATTTGTAATTATTAAAGCCAATTTAGATTAAAATTAGTGTTTAATTATTCTAATTAAATCGCCAATACGCTTAGATTAAGTTATTATTACTTACAAACAGGTAAATCATCTAGGCCACAATGTTTAAAATGATTTGATAGTAAAATACAGATAAACTTATACAGAATAATAAAAATTATCTTCACGAAAACGTTTTTTCTGTGATAATTATTGTCCTTTTCAAATATTCTTCAATTAGTAAAGCAATTCGAGATATTTAGGGTTGGGCTACTTGTATAATAAACTATTATTTTTACAACCTTAATTAACTACCCAATTATCCATTTTTACAGTGTTGTAGAAAAATGATTTTCATATATACAGGGTGTCCTGAAGCTCTTTGAAACCCTTTTCTATATGTGTTCCTTGCATTGAGACAAACATATTTTACACTATAACAAAGGATCCCCGGGTCCTTGTTTTCTCGCTGTCCGTCCATATGTAATTTTGAAGGAAGTCATGATATCTATAAAACCATTTAAGTTTGTCGTTGAAACTTGGCAAGACTAGAAGGTACTTCAAGACAGTTTTACTAATATACTTTATATTTCTACATTTACTATTTTAAAATTGCGGCATGTTTAAACTTTCAAAGTTAAACATCAGAAAACAATTTTTATATTATGAAAATAGCGTTTGCGATTTAAAATAAAACTTTAAATAAGATAAATTTTCTATTAAAATTTTATTGAGCTATTCAGAATCACCAAGTTGAAAAGCATTTGCTAATAAAAACTGAGAGATTGGGATTTTTTTAACAAAAACAAACATTTTTGCAGTGTTCTTACAACTAAATCTCTCAGTTATTTATGATCAGATGTTTTTATACTTAGTATTTATAAAAATACGATTAAAATTCGCAATTTTTTTTTACAAATTTCACATTTTTGTAGATTTTATATTTTAAAAGTTAAAATGGCCACTATTTCAAAACAGAAAAAGGTAGAAATTGAAAAATATATAAAGCAGTCCTTATTTGTATAATAGTTATACCAAGTTCCAACCCAATGCCTAAAGTGGTTTTAAAGATTTCATTATCTTAACAAAAATTACATGAGGCGTACATCAAGAAGACTAGGCACCAGAGACTTATAGTTATACTGTAAAATGTTTGTCTCGATGCAAGGAACAAACGTTCAAAATGGTTCCAGAGAGTTGTGTTTGACCTCATAAGCGTCTCCTACCCACAAAGTGGTTGCGCTCGCCGTTGTAGCCGTGCAGCGCCTTGCCCAGGTGGCTGCCGGTGCTGATCTTGCGCTGCCGTTCCTCATCAGCAGCCACCGCGTCCGTGCTGATGCTCACCTTGCGCCGTGGCTCATCATGTGTGAACCCCGTGTTGAGATGCCCCTGCTGCTCCGTGCTGTCGTCCACCACGGTCATGCTAGGGGGAGAGAAAACCATTTGATTACGAATATTAGACTGAGGCAAATTAGAAGTGAAAAAGTCAGTATTATTATCATTTAGTAAATATCACTATATAAACAAAACTCACCTACTCGATGGGGCTTTACCCCCACACCCGATTTTTTCATCCTCCAGATATGTTCGTGGTATTTACAGTTAAAATCGGAGAATGGTGTTTGATACTTTTAAGTGAGCAGGGCATGCGTGTGTAGCTTCTAGGTACACATTATGTATATTTTTATCATTCTGCACGAAATCAGCTTGTTTTTTGTTCTCTCAATAGTACCTAAAACCGATTCTTTCTTGTCCTCGTACTGAAAAATCATCTGGAGAATTTTTTAGGTCCTAGTACTGAAAAGTCAGCTGTTTGCTAAGTATATTATTATTAATTTATTAATACTAGAGAATGCCTCCTGATCGAAATTCGATCAAAATTTGAGTTGATCTGGCCCCAAGAAGCTTAAAAACATTTTACAACTAAAACATCTGTTCTTTCTAATTTTTTAGCAGTTGCTTTTACAACAGCTGCCCAATGATTCAATGATTCATTTAATTCTTCTTTCTCCATAAGATTAACATTGGAACTTTGAAAGCCTGTGGGGCGTAGCCCTGGAGTCCGATGTGAATAATAATAGGATTCTGCTCATCTACATGACTATACCTTTCTAACGGTATGCTTGGATTTATCCTACGATGCACACGAGCTGAGAAAAAAGGAGGAAATGAAACATGCTTGCGTATTAATATATAGATTGAGGAGCAGAATTTTGAAATTCAAACGTTATAAAGAGCATTGTTTGTAAATAATTTAAAAACTGCATAATACTTACTTTGTAAGGAGATTTTACCAAAATCTGTCTAAACGACAGATTGTTATCGTTGAACAATTAAAAGGCACGGGTCCAAAGGTAAATTAAAAAAAATAACCCTTAACAGTAGTGGCAGAGTAGGGCTGGCTCACTTCGAGGTTACCCGAGCGATGACGTCATCGATGACGTCATCGCCAATGCTGGATTAGCTTAAGTATTAAGTACTCTTTAAGTATTATTTGCAAGTTTTCATCGCTAAAAAAATAAAAACAATTTTGAAGATTTTTCAAACAACCAATCAATTTTTTAGGATACAACTCTCCGTTTATTTCTTGGCCAATTCTGGCGTTTACGGTGTAAAAAATAAAGCTCAGATATTTTTTTTTTCTACGTTTTAAGTTTTTATATTTGTCTATTGTGAAGGACATAGGCAAAACCACAAATTTATATTAATCTTTGTAAATTAAAATGGTTAGTAAGGTTTATTTAATTGTAAATAAAATCAGGTTTAGATAATCAAACAGTATAAGAGATTAACAAAAAGGCTACATAGAAAAAGAAACAACTAATAAACCGAAAGTTCCTGAAAAATTTTGATGTATAAGGTGCACTGTGCTGTGAAGGCGGACCTAGAATTTAATAACACTGATCATAAAAATATAGTTTATAAATCGGTCATTTTACAACCTTTAACTGTACCTTAGTCCCAAAAACTGACCGCTTACGAAAATTTTCATTTCGGATCCCGATGATAACGTACTGGATTTTACTAAATGTTTTAATCATTTTTAATTTAAGAAACTTTATTAAACATATTTATAGTTTTGTGCAAATGATTTAAACATGAATCGAGTACCAATGTCAAATAAGTAAGATAAAAAACATTCGGATAAATACAAATTATCCTCGTAACGGTTTAATTAAATATATTAAATCAAACAAATCGGTGTGAAATTTAACTAATCTTCATTCCAATGTAACTAATAATAATTGTTAAACAAAGGTTAATAGTTAATTACAAATCAGAACCTAATTACACCAGCTCCATGACAAATCCTACTGTCATGGCCTAGTAATCTAATGTAGCTTTGATTACAAAACATCCCTTACTAACACTGATTATGATCAATGTTTTGGACATTAAAAGCGACAAACCTGGTTTAAACTTAATTGTCTGACGATTACGTTGTGATTGTTCTAGGTATATTATTTTTAACTGTGGAAATGTTCTATTATATTTTATAAAATTTTCGGTTGAAAATGACATTCCTTTAATGAAAACCAATATGCAATAGTTTTTTTTTTGTGTTTGTATATATTATTTCATATGTTGATTTGTGACCGAACAAACCCACATCTGAGGGCGTTAAGCTGATGTGCACCACACATCTTACATTCCGCTCCGCTATTTGTTTTGATAGAGTTATTGAATTTACATATTTGTTACATATCAGTTATTTCTTTAAAGAAGGAAAACTTGTTTCTAATGAACAATATTAATCCTCCATGTTAAAAATTTTGTTTTCAAAGTTGTATTTTACAATCCATAAGAAACATTTGAAATTATTTAAAAGAACAACATGTTTCTTAATTTTTATCGTATTTTTTTATCTGTTATATAGTTGAATATGTCATTCGCATATATCAAGTGACATCATATTATTCTATGCCATTTAATCCTATATGTAGCAGACCGTTACGAGTAGGCCTCCCAGTAATCAAACCACCAACATACGATAGACGTAGCTGACATAAACCTTTGTAGCATTTACCATATTGTTGAATCCAGAATGTAATCTATGCTTGTGTATTACAGTGGTTATTTTAATAAATGTAATTCAGCCACACTCTATTTACTCAATGTACGATTGAAAAACAACATTACGTTTTATTGAAAACCCGTTAAATAAGATGTGTGTTCCACAATCTCGAAATCTAGCGGTTAGATTTTGCTTGAACTTTGCATTTAAGTGTGTTTTGGCCCAAAAATAAGTTTAGAAACAGCCTCAATCCCAGGAAAAATCGAATTTGGTCTATATTTAAGTTTAAAACTCGTATTTTTTAACATTGTTCTTATGGGTTGCTGTTTTGGTAACGAAATAACAACGAAAGGTATACAAAAATAAAAAAAGCAATAATGTTAAGCAGACGTTTTGAAACAGCTGTTAACTGTGAAGAGTAGGGGGACTTGGCCGAAGTAAGGGTGGAGCGGCAAAGAGCGGCACCCCCCCCCCCCCCCCCCCGAGACCCCCCCCCCCCCCCCGAGACCACCCAAGTTGCGGACCCCCCCCCCCCCCCCCCCCCGAGACCCCCCCCCCCCCCCCCCGAGACCACCCAAGTTGCGGACCCCCCCCCCCCCCGAGACCCCCCCCCCCCCGAGACCCCCCCCCCCCCCCGAGACCCCCCCCCCCCCCCCCCCCGAGACCACCCGCGGCGTAAAGGTACCGACCCTCGGCCAGGTGCGACATTCCACACCTAGGGGAGCCGGCACAATAAAACCTCACCCCTGCGTGGGAGCGTCCGCCCGGCGATGTTACACAATAGCGCGTCTTATATTACCCATCACCCCACGCAGCTGCGCGTCCCTTCTCCGAGCGTCGTCGGCCATTTTCTACACTCCCCGACATCAGTAGTTGCCTAGCTGCCGTAGTGACCGGACGTTCCTGCACTTCGCTCCGCTTGCTGCTTCCTTGCGCCTCTGTCTACGCCACTATCTTCTTTGGATACTTCTCACTTCAAATGTAAGTATTATTTCTAATTTACAATAACTAGTTATAATTAAATGTAGTTTTTACTTTTTATTAGATTTCAGTAAATTTTGACTTTGTCAAGAAACTCAAAGTGTACGATGATAATAGTTTTCACTGCTTCACACACAAAATGTTAAACATATGCAAATAAATATTTTTAATTTTACTAAACTATTCAAAATAGTTGTTAGCTTTTATCCCACATAGACTATGAATTGCAGCGCAACTCTTTAAACATCTTGTTACATTCTATCATATTGAACATAAATTATAAATCCATTATTGAGTCTCTGTAACATATTTTATTTTATTTTTTTATTTTTTTTTTTTTTTTTTTTATAATTTTACCTTTGTCTATAAACAGAAAGAGCAGGTTGGTTATAGTTTACACTACATCATACACAAAATGCTAACCATATGCGAAAAAAATATTTTTTTAATTTTATAAAAACTTTAAAAATAGTAGATTGGTTTGGTCACTTATAGACTATGTTTCGTAGCTCAAATAGTTTAAAGATCTACCTGATTTGTTTATAAAGCATGTAAATTTTAATCAATAAATTGAGTTATTAAAACGTTTGAATAAGCTAGTAGCGTATTTAGAGACTTTATATTCAACAAAAATGCGTATTCACAACTAGAGTAGTTTTGAAGAGTTTATTTAGGACTTAAACGTTTATACTTATTTATAATTTAATTTGTACTAGTAGTATGGAGATGTAGTTATATTTCATGTGACCCCCCCCCCCCCCCCCCCCCCCCCGCCCTTAGCCTTAGACTGAAAATAGCGTCAGAGTTCTAATGCGTAGCGTTATTTGTTTACAGATCATCATGAACAACGTTGTGCTGGAACGCCGCTTCTCCTGCGCCCAGTGCGGAAAGTCGTTCAAGAAACGAGACCACGTTAACGAACATGTCCGCTCCGTCCACGGTGGGGCCAACTTCCCGTGTCCCGAGTGTGGACAATCGTTTACGAGGGAATCAAACCGTCGTCGCCACATCAACGCAAAACATGCTGAGCAGATTCAACCGGTGATGAACCCTGCATTCAGACCGGGTCAGTATCTTAAACATTATTTATATCCACTAAATAGTCATATGTCTGAAATTCTTCTCTCATTCGTAGTTTTCATAATGATGAGAAAGAAATCCAATTTAACATCCGCTTCACTGTAACTTAGATCATTTATTTGATTCCAATTAGCTAAACTTCATTCTCACTTAGAGTTCTGTAGCATTCGCACTCGAGATGTAATTATGATAAAAAGATTTACTCCATTCACTATGTTCATTCAACTAATATAAAATATTCTAATCATGTCTATGATTTTCTTTATAGACTTCGTGCCTACACCGAGTCCGGCGGAACCGCGACCCGGGCCCTCAAATGCTCCTGTCTTTGCGCCGAGACCTGGCCCCTCAACTGCTCCTGACGTCGAGCCCAGGCCTGGCCCCTCAACTGCTCCTGACTGTGAGCCGAGGCCCGGCCCCTCCAATGCTCCTGACATCGAGCCGAGACCATCTCAAGCCCCAGTACCTGCTGGAGTTCCTACAAGAGGTATGTATTTATCTTTAACTTCAAACTATCTTGTCTAAAATGTAAAAATTCATCCAGATATTTGATACCAACTACATGGACCATACTACCAAAGTATTTTGTTTCAAAGACTCTTGACCAATCTTAATATAAAATGAATCTCAATCGCAATGTGGACATTCAGAAAATATTTGAACTTTCTCCAGTTTTACAATTCAATGAATCCCATTGCAAAGTAAGTATAATAAATATTCAGTTTTTTCATATCAGTTTGGAATCTGTTTCTTTTATCAGGTTTAGCATTATAATTATACATGTGACTATAGCATTGTGTGTTTTTTCAGGCCATGTATGCGCAGGGTGCGGACAATCCTTCACGAGGAAGCATAACATGCAGTTCCACGCCCGGTACCGTTGCAAAGCCCTACGTGCGGAACGCCAGCCTGACCAGACCGGTGGAGTACAACCACCTTCGCCTGCCCCCTCGTCGCCGTCATCCGTGGCAACTTCAAACGAAGACGTCGAAGAGGCGCCTGTGATCCCTGACGGCTTAGCTCCTGTGGGGTTCACCGAGGTAGAGACGGCGTTCCGCGGGCGGCTCAAAACCTACCGCTTGACTGAACCCGCAGACGAGACAGTTACCCTGCAGGAGTTTCTTCTGCCGCTAAGGACACAGGTAACCACACTCATGCGACAGATTCTAGTTCACACTCATGCCATCAAGTCTAATCTCTGGGTCGAATGCGAATTTGTTAACATTCACGGCGAGTCTTGTAGGCGTGCCTTCAAGACAAAGAATGTCGATATCTTCCACACAAGTGATGTTGATAATATTTGTCAAGACTTCATTAACAAAATCTTGTTGGAGAAGGAGACATGCGAGATGAAGGGCTCGGGGTGGAGCTTTGTTAGGGTTTTAGATATGGAGGTGAGAGTTAATGTTTACTGCCCTATCAGAGGTAGCTCCTTCATCCCCCTTCCTCGCGACATCGCCGTGAAGCATGCCGTGGTAAATGTGTATAACGATGCGGATGAACGTTGCTTTGAATATGCTATGCTAAGTAAATTCATTCAAAATGCTCCTAGTAATCAACTCACTACAAATTATTTCACAGCAGAGGTCAGGGCACGTTCAAATCTAAATTTTGATGGACTGGAGTTTCCGGTTAGATTAGACAAAATCCGCTCGTTTGAACGCAACAACCCTGGCATAAGCATAAATGTGTACGGTCTGGACAAGAAGAAACAGAAGAGGCAGCAAGATAGACAAGAACACTATGTCTTCCCGCTTCGCGTTGTGGAACGAGAGCTACCGAACCACTTCGATCTGCTATTCCTAACTGATGAACGGACCACCCACTATGCGTACATCGCTGACTTCGAGAGGCTAGTTGGTAGCCAAATAACACGTCGTGGACATCGTTTGTACATTTGTAGGAGATGTTTCGCGCATTTTGACAACCGACCTAACAAACTGGGTCTCACAGGAGAGCAGCGGTTAGAGGAACACAGGCGTTACTGCTACAAAAACGCACCATTGAGAACCGATGTTGCGGAAGAAGAGCACATCATGTTCAATCGGCCCGAGCGTACTAAGAGGAGTCGATTCACGATCTATGCCGACTTTGAGAGTATGCTCGTACCCTTTGAGGCTGATAGACCTATTCATCCCACACCAACTGTTCGACCGCCTGCTTGGGACCCTGCAACTAACAGAATGACTGGTCAACAGCGCATGGGTGGTACGCCCAACAACGTTAGGAATGTCCACAGACCGTACGCTTATGCCTATTACATTCGCGACGACCTGAGAACAGCCGACGAGGGAGACTGCGACGACGATGATCAGGATTCCAACACCTTCTCCAAGCTGCGGATGTACAGAGGCGAGGATGCTGCGCAGCATTTTATCAACGCTGTACGGGATGACGTACGGAAGATTGGCGACATCCTTTACGGCCAGCGCATGCCCGGAGACCCACCTCAGTTGACAGAGCAGGAAGAACTTCAATTCCGACGTGCCACTGTCTGTCACATCTGTAAACGGGAATTCGGCCCTAACGATGGTGAAGATAAGATGAAAGTTAGGGATCACCAACACTCGCCTCCGTACAACTACAGAGGAGCTGCTCATCGTTCGTGCAACCTCCGCTACAGGGAGCAGGAGACCGTCAATATGTATTTCCATAACTTGTCAAACTACGACGCCCACTTCATCGTGCGTGAGTTAGGCGTGGACAAAGGAGACGTTGAGGTACTCGCCAACACCGAGGAGAAGTACATAACTTTCTCGAAGCGATTCAAATATCCGGGCGCGGGCCGGCGGAATAGTATTAAGTTACAATTCGTTGATTCGTACCGCCTCATGTCTAAGGCATTAGGCACATTGGCGTCTATTCTGCCGGCCAACAAAATGCACCTTACGCGCGCCCGGCACCAAGATCAAGAAGACTTTGATTTGCTTCGAAGGAAGGGAATCTTCCCCTACGAGTACGTCACGTCCATGGAGGTACTTAATGATGATCACCTGCCACCTAAAGATGTCTTCGGAGAAAATGTCACCGACGAGGACTACGCACACGCCCAACGCGTATGGGATAAGTTCAGTTGCACATCCCTCGGGCAGTACGCAGAAATATATCTGATGACCGATGTTCTGCTACTCGCCGACGTCTTCGAGGGATTCAGAGAAATGTGCATGACGCATTACAACTTGGATCCTGCGCATTATCTTACTCTGCCTTCATACGCGTGGGACGTAATGCTACTCAAGACTGGAGTGGTGCTCGATACCTTGCGAGATGTCGATATGTACTTGTTCTTTGAGAAGGGCATCCGAGGTGGACTGACCCAATGCGTCACTAGGCACGTTGTCGCCAACAACAAATACACAAGAGCTGAAGATGGCGGCAACCGAGACGGCCAGGGCGCATCGACAAGTGGAGGTGTCGTAGAACACGACAACGATACATTTTTAATGTATTATGATGCAAATAACCTCTACGGATGGGCCATGTCAGAACCACTTCCCTACAAAGATTTCGAGTGGCTTTCGCAGCAGGAAATCGCCGACTTGAACATCACGGACATACCGGCAGACGGCGAGTATGGATATGTTTTGGAAGTCGACCTGGAGTACCCAAGAGACCAGGCGCTCCACGACAAACACCGCGACCTCCCGTTCTGTCCGGAAGTACGAAAGTCGCCGGCTTACCAGCTGCCCTACTCATCAGAAGACATCATTAATAGCGGAGCAGGACAATCCAGCAAACTAATGGCTACTCTCACGGACAAGGATGAATACGTGATCCACTATCGTTACTTACAACAAGCGATCGAGAATGGACTGCGTGTTCGCCGTGTTCACCGGGTTATGCGTTTTAAACAGTCGCCGTGGTTAAAACCGTACGTGATGCTGAATACCGAACTGAGACGGCAGGCCAACAATAAATTTGAAGTAGAAATGTTTAAATTGATGGTCAATGCTGTCTACGGTATGAGTCTCCAGAATGTGAGAAAACACCAAAACATGAAGATCGCCACATCCCGCAAGACATACACGAAGTACGTGGCCAAGGCAAATTTCAACGATCGAATTTGGTACGATGAGAACTTGGCACTACTAAATATGGCGAAAGTACGAGTTGTACTCAACAAGCCAGTCTATGCGGGAATGTGCATTCTGGACCACAGTAAACGGTGGATGTACGGTTTTCACTACGATATGGTAGAAAGGTACGGCATCGAGAATATAAAGATGGCCTACATGGACACAGATGGTATCGTCTACGCCATCCGTACCCTAGACGTCTACCGCGACATGATGACGCACCTGGACGACTTCGACACCAGCAACTATCCCCAGAACCACATGTGCTACGACGGGCGCAACGCTAGGGTTTTGGGGAAATTCAAGGACGAAGTCGGTGGGAGAGTTATTAGGTTATTCGTCGGCTTGATGGCAAAATTATATTGTATGGTATCCGGAGGCTTTACGTGTGCTGTTGGTAACGGAGATGACGACGACTGTGGTGCGCCTCCGCCGATAAAGCGGGCAAAGGGCGTCAACCGCGCCGTAGTTGCAAAGGAACTGTCCGTACAAGATTACCTAGATTGTTTATACAACAAGACTATCAAAAGTACGGACAACCAGAGGTTCCAAAGCAAACACCACATAATATACACCGTTGTGGTAAGGAAGCGGTCCCTGGCACCATATGATGATAAACGTTACGTAATGCCAGAGGACGGAATAAACACGCTTCCGTGGGGGCACTATGCTATTCCCCCCAGGGCGCCACCGTTACCTCCAGCTCTACCAGCGCCGATGGACGTAGACGACTAGACAGTATAATTTAAGTCGCATGAGTGTGATCGGGTAGGCTCTGTTCGGATCTCGGGAGTGTATTCGTGTGATGGACTGTGATATGGACTGTTTATGGACTGTTGTGGACTGTGATATGAACTTTTATTTATTTTTGTGTGTAAATTTTTCTTGTTGTTGATTGTATGTAAAGTTTATAAACGAATCAAATTCATTTGTTGATTATTTTATAAATGTTTTATCCTTGTTGTGTATTATATAAATTTCTATTCTTTTGTAAATAATGTATAAACTTCATTCTTGTAAATTAATGTTCTGTTGAATCATTTCTTTTAATACACTCAAGGAAAGTTTTAAGATTGTTTCAATAAATCTACCCTTTTGTATTGATCTTTTAAAATATTGTATCAAGTTCATTTTCAAATATTGTATAAAGTTTCTATTATGTCGAATAATTTCAGAACACTCGATGTTAGGTTTAAGAATGATTCAATAAATCTAGTCATTTGTATTGACATACTTGTTTTCATTTTCCAGTTTTACACTTAGTAATAAGATCATTCACTGTCAGACTCTTTGCTTTTTAAAAATACTAAGATATCAAACTCTTTTCACTTTGAAAGTAAAATATAAATGACGAGTCTGCACAGATGTGTACAAATACTTAAACTATCAGACTCTTTTGAAATATAAAGTTACTGGACTCTCTGGTCTTTGAAAGTAAAAATGTAATGTCGAGTCTGTATAAAGGTTAAACGAATAGGCTCTTTTCACTTTGAACTATTATGTCAAATATGTGCAATGAGTAAATTATCAGACTCTTTTGAAATATTGAGTTACTAGACCCTCTGGTCTTTGAAAGTAAATTATAAATGTCGAGTCCGTTCAAAGATTAAACTATCTGATTTTTCTAAATGCACTTTAAAATATTGAGCCTATTCAAAAATGAAAACTTACATACTAAAAGGAAATGAAAAGATTGGTGTTTGTTGAGTACTCATTTTTATTACAAGAAAAAAATATCATTACAAGATAAATGAAAAAGATTTTTACTTTACAATACAAAGAAAAATAAAAGATTTTTACAAAGAAAAAAGCGAACATTGCTACAAGTGTTTATACAATCTGGTGAATAGTTTTCTGATCATCGCATCATTGTGAGCGGTGGAGGTGTCGTCGAAGAGCTGCACGAAGTCCATCATCCTCATATCATGGTGAGTTCGGTAGTACAGGTAAGTCAGACAGTAGTGACCGCAGACTGTGCTATCATCATCTTGTAGGCGATACTCGTTGTACAGGTAACGACGAGCGTTACGTCTCAGGAATCCTTGGTAGAAGTACAGATGCGGGGGTTGTCCGTAACTGTCGAAGAATTCAATGACATCACTCTTTCGGTCCAGGTAGAATGCAACCCAGTGCGTACCGGCTTCATTGTGTGGATCGGTATTCACAACGATTGCTGTAGACGGGGAGATGCGATGCGGTAGTCGGTCGGCGGCGTAGACCCCATGATTGTGCACTGGCAGAGTCGATAGATATTTCTCAATCTGATTGGTATTCATTCTACGGTGTCGATGCCAACAGTTGCGGTGGTAGTACTCGTTGTAGTGCTCGTAGACGTGTGAAAGCAAGAGCAGAAATACGAACTTGTTTCATCTGTAGATTCCAATTCATCGTCAATATTGTTAGTCAAAAATAACCATCCGTGCAATGCGATGCAATTGGAGAGTGAGCATCGATGGTTCGGTGATCTGTGATGGCGGCATCGCAGCGTGGATTTCGATAGTAGATTGTTGATTGTCGCCAGTGAACCGCATCCGATATCATCCAAGTCGATAACGTTGGTAATGCAGTGATCAATAACTAAATGTCTGTATATAAAACTCTTCTTTTCCGATCCTTTGACATAGACGGTGTGTCGTTTGGCGATTATCTTTCGTAGCTTTTGTTCCAAGTCGTTGTAGCCAATGTCTCCTTGATCCCACTTTAATCCGTGATAGTGTTTCGATAGCCAGTGTGATTCTCGATGTTTGTCGATGGTCAGTTCGTCCCTGTTGAATGGTGGTTTGGCGATGTGATGCATCAGTAGTATTCCGCTGTCCACTTCCATAACGCAGACTTCCTTCATTATGTAATCATTGATGTTGTCTTTGAAACTCTGGAAATCAATAATGATGGGAGCAGCCAAATTCCTGCAACGTACTCTGCGTAAGCGATCCATCTCGTACGAGTGTTGATGAGAGACTAACCACCAAAGTCGACCATCACGTTGCGGTGTCGATCGATTTCAATTACGTTGTCAAACTCTGCGTACACCAAACAGTTGACAGTCTCGGTTAGCGCGGTGCCGAATCCCAGCTCCATACGCACGCTGCCGTTGCGTACGAGATTCCAGTGGCCGGTATCGCTGGCAGACAGGTCGGGTGTTAGATCAAACACTAGAAGGCAGTAGCCATTTTCGAAATCTTCTCTGCTGATCACGTTTCCAGCGTCTGAGAAATGTATTCCCGTGCCATTGAATATTGTGTTGTACGCCATAATGAACTTTGCACTAGCAGCAGGAGAGAACTTGGGTTGGAGTGGTTTGGCCGGCACCTGTTCACCGTCCACGTACAGTGAGAAGTAGTTCAAATCGAAATTCTTGAAATTGTACGGATTCTTTTTGACATCACCGTTGAATGCGGCATTGGTTACCATACCGACAATCACGCGCTTCGGAACTTGTCCCAGAAATACGTTGTCCAGAGTCTTGCTCCTTATGCCGGAAGCGAGCGTGAATGATTTCACGTCCACTCGTGTGATTGGATATTTAGCGGTGCCGGACTGTAGTATCTTGCTGTGCGCCAACAGTACGGTCGGGCTGACTTTGCATCTTCTAATCCACAGGTTCGCATCGACGATATGCACTTTGTAGTCACCTTCGTGTACCATTATGGAGAATGCATCTTTCGACCTGTTTAACTTGAAGCGTAGCTCGACTCCGTTCAAAAGATATTTATTCTGATTACACATGTCCAAATGCAGATGACCGACCATATCGATTTCTCGTCCTCCTTTCGTTAGCTTACGTCTCTTTTCCAATCCATCATTATCGTCTTCGGTGTTTTCCATATGGCCTGAATCATCGGCGTTCCACAGCACGGACGATAGATGTGATTTCCTGGCATCGAATCCGTAGTTCAATACTGTTTCGATGTACGCTCGATAGGCGTAAGTGTTGTTTTGTGGTGTAACCAATTTTTGATTCATGCACATGTCCACTTGACTGAACAACGAGTGTAGCCAGTTATTTATCGGACCAGCTTTTGTTGCATCATCCGCAGCGATCGCCGATCCGTCCGCCTTGATTATCGATGCTGTGACTTCCAGCATTGTTTGCGAAAGATCGGTGTATTCCTCGCCATTGCCGGGCACTACAAACTCTATCGGTGAGTCGTCCGTCAGTGTGGATATCGGTTTGTATTGAATCCATTTTCCATTTTCGATACTCGTCTGTGTGGGCGGTAGTGAAAACAAGTCTAGCTCCGTCTTGACGCATTCGCATGATCTTTGATGTATGAACGACATGATTAATTAAAAATATCTCTTATTGCCTTTGCTACTTTCCTTTTATTTTTAACTGCTGCTTTTCTCTTCTTGGACGGCGATGATGACGTCCTTCCTCTAAGGAGTTTAGCCAGAGACTGAGGTGTGACACGCTGTGTGCGACGGCCACTCGACTGCTTCCTGCCGCCAGACATAGCGCGCTTCGCGGAAGTCTTGCGCGTTGCGCGTTTCGCGCCACTCTTACGCGATCCGCGCTTTTTGGATGCCGGACGGATGCGTTTGCCGCCACCACGGAGAACTCGTTCAATCTTGTCATCGGCTGTGCGCTTCAACGAGCCGGTAAACTCTTTCATGCGCTCCTCTGCCGCATCTCTGGGATGTTTCGTGCGGAGAGTCACATCACCTAGAAAACCCATTCCGGACTTTAACGCTTCTCTGCCCAATGCTGCAACTCCACTCTTGATTATCGGAGATACTGTGCGAAACATACCGCCCAAGAAGCTGCCGACTCCATGTCCTCTCTGATAGGCAGCACCGCGAAACACTTTTTCTATCGATCCGCCCGTCTGCGAATGCTGGCGATAGTAGTACGCCATGTACGGATCGTTCGAAGCCATTATTACAGTTAATTATGCAGAGCTCTTCTGAAATGCAGCTTCACGTACGACGTCCCGAACAGGAATGACAGGTTTTGGCCCGTGTGATCCCTGAGGTCGATTTCCACAGTCTCGAATGCTCCTTTGGTGATCGGTACGTAATGCGGGCTGGTGTAGAGTACAGTCTTATTCGCCCCGTGCACGTAGTCACCTCTGTCAATGTTGATGATCTTCAATAGCGGGGCAGAAGCGTCTCCGATCAACTGCGGCTCAATCAGATCGCAGTACACGTACATGTTAGCTGGAAGCCCCATTGATAGATTCGGTGGCCATGACGCTTTATTGTTTTTCACAATGTCCTTCTGTTGCGGATCGAATCCCAACTGTAAAGCTAGTTTATAGTCTAAATGTATCGCAACCACATCTTCTTTCAGTATTTTTATTTCCACTCTGTCCGCATCTTTGTCATAAGTGAACTCCACGTAATCGATGAGGTCCTTTGCATCATTAATCATATTCAGCAGTTCGGTTATATTCTTGTAGTAACCCATGTCCAGAGTAAACGTGTACTTGTCTGGCTCTTCCATACCTATGGCGGAAAGAATAGTATCCTGTTCGATTATTATAATCTCGTTTTTGCCCACTAATGGAAATGAACATGGATAGTGAGATTCCACCAGAGCCATCTCCCATGCACCTTCCAATCGTATCTGTTTCGAAAGATGCGTAGTGTAGTTTGACACCTTATTGTTGGGGAAATATTCCATAGAACTGTTGCTGGGTAGCGTCAGGAAGAATTGCGAGTTAGACATTTTGTAAGTCTTGCGCTCTCACCCAAGAGTTAAACTCGTCTCCGTAACCTCGCCACTTGACGTAATAACGCTTACTGGTGCCTCTGCCACGAGTGTCCAGTATTTTGTCAATCTTGAATAGTTGATCACTCCGATAGATTACTTTCTGTAATTCGTGTTCGTAAAACTGACCGGTCAAAACTTCACCTTTGAGGTCCGCCAACGTGTACATGGGCAGCGGCATCAGAGTGTTCACTTTACGAATAGTAAACACTTCGTTACTCCAATTGGTCTCGTAGCCTTTGGCGAACGTGCCCTTCTCCTTTGCTATGCGCACTGTGTCACCAATCTTGAGTTTAGGCTTAACACGGCGTGGAATTTTACTGTACATGCGTTGTAGCACTTGTGCTATCGTCCGATCATTTTTCACATCGATGGGGCGCAATCCGCCACCGAGACTCTTGTGTTCACTGGCGTTGTATGCTTTCACCAGTTTGTTCAGTACATCGATATATCGGTAAGTGTTTTTGTAAGTCAGGTAACGCCACATGCGAGACTTTAATGTACGATTCACGCGTTCCACTACTGCTGCTTTAACATCGGGATTCTGCGTAGTCACATATTTTATTCCGTACTTTTTTAATAACTGTCTGGTCTTGGCGCCGGTAAACTCTGTTCCTTTGTCAGACTGGAGGCAACGCGGAGTTTTAGTCGCTTCTTTGAATATTTCTTCGAATGCCACTGCCACTTCTGCACCTTCCTTTCTCTTCAACGCTCTCACGTACAGACGTTTACTGAACACATCTATCACGGTCAGCAGGTAATTGACTCCATCGTTGTATTTACTCAATCCTCGCATATCATTCAAGTCCGCTTGCCACAGTTCATACGGGCCAAAAACAGAGTACTGGTTGCGTGGGAAGCGTTTACGAGCCGGTTTGTGTAATGTATAAGTATCCTGTGATTGTACCCATTCGATTACTTTCGACTTTGAAATATCTCTCTTGCGTGCAGCTCGCACTAGCGGTGTGACACCGCCGAACGCACCGGGCTCGCCGGGGTTGTAATAGAGCCGGTCCATGCTCACTTGGTCGGATACGGTTCCCACCTGTCTAAAAAGCCCAGCGGCTCCCTGTCCCACTGGTATTCATCCCTGTTTGCGGGAGTTGACGTAGCATAGCCGCCAGTCGCCGCTTCTTCAATCGGTGTTTTCGCTAGATAATCATCGACCTCACGTAATGTTCTCTGTAATGATGTCTCACCGCGTCGCTCCTTAGCTCCTCGTTTCACTATTGCCCACGAACGTAGCCGCTCTCGCATCGGTGTTCTGCGTGGTGATGGTGCACTCGGTGAACTGGTCATCCGCAATGATGATTTGAATGTGTCATTCAATTCCCGTAACGCTCTGGTATTATTTATAAATTCTAGAGGTACATTCATTTCTTTCAAAGCGGTCATCACTTCCATCCATCCTGGTGGTATACGTTCGGTCATTCGAACTCTCACTATGTTATTCAAAATATCAACTATATTCGCATTCGGTAGTTTTCGACCATCGATAAACACCGAGTAGTTGATATCCCAACTGATTCGACTATCGGGTTTTTTCATAAACCGTAACAGATTGCGGGCGTCACTCCTGTATGTCTTTGAGAACATTTCGACAATCTCATCGACTGGCCCTTCCGCTGCACCCCGTGTCGGGTGTTGGGCATCATCACCGAATGTAGCATCCACGATTGGAATATTAATCGACTGTCGATTATTAGAGGCAAAGTGTAAGAAACGTTGCAACGCCTGATTGTACAGTTTCCATTTTTCACTATCGTCTATACTCTTGTTATTCATTATTTTCTGCATCTCCACATCCAGTCCTTCCGTAGTGGACAAATTGTTTGATGACTTCTCCGATGATGTAGACTGTAAACGCTCAATAAGCTCTTGCGGGACGATAGCCATCTTCTTTGCGTGCTCCATTATTGATGTGCAGCAGCGGCCGGTCGGAAGTGTAGTTTAACGGTCAACGCTCCGTGACGGAATGAGAGATCTCGCTTTAAGATGTCCTTCACATAAATTCTCACACTTTCGAATGTCTTCTTTCTCACCGGTACGTAGTGCGGATCATTGATGAGTGCTGCCTTGTACGTCCCATAATCATCTATCGTGTGGGATATATTGATAATCCTCAATAACGGTGTACGGGCATCGCTTAATATTTGTTCTTCAATCAGATCGCAGTACACGAGCATATGTGATGGTAAACCAAGACTTAAATTAATCGGTCTAGTACTCGTTTGTAAACCTGGTGCATTTACCAATTCGTCTCCCCGTACTATTCCTAACTGAAGTCCGATTTTTGGGGAACCGGCCACTCCTTCGGTAGTTCCCAATGTATTTGTTCCGAACGTTACTTTAAGACGCTTTGCTTCGTCAATATCGAATACACTTCC
Source organism: Neoaliturus tenellus (assembly GCA_030545055.2). Taxonomy (NCBI): domain Eukaryota; kingdom Metazoa; phylum Arthropoda; class Insecta; order Hemiptera; family Cicadellidae; genus Neoaliturus; species Neoaliturus tenellus. Next base: position 113,489,003 of record CM061536.1, on the reverse strand, counting down.
AGTTTTCTTTACAGTTTTCAACCCGTTGATGTGTTTCAACAAATCTTCGGCTGAAGTGTAGTGTCCGGGATTTGGTTTAACGTCGACGATCCATACTTCTTTTTTGCTGAATGGTTTGCCTTCTTTTCCTGCAGACTTCTTGACTTCTTCCTTTTTGTAACCAAATATTTTTAGTAGAGCATCGGAGTCTACTGTTGCGAGCGTACATGGATAATGCGCTTCTACGAGCGCTACTTCCCAATCTCTACCGTCCAAGCAAATGTAATTCGGTAGTTGTACAGTAAAATCATGTGTAGTATTTTTCGGATAATAATGTATTGAGGGACCCGTACCGCTAAGTAAAGTCAAATAAAATGGCTTCGTCTGGACATCCATTTCACTTTCCCAATGCACTACTGACTGCTGCCTGTAACACTGTGCTCAATAGTAATGGAATAAAAACTCCGCCACCTTTCTGTACTAGATACTTTCGTTTCTGTCCCCAACACTGTCCTTGTCTTACTAAGCGTCTCAGAGTCACTTTATGTTTGCTCAACTGACTTTTAGTCTTACTCGACAGAGGTACGTTCCCACGTAGCACGTTGTAGGCGCACTCGCAGACTGAACGAATGCGACTCTTGTCACAAACCTTTAACAGTGCCTTGCGTTCCTTGGGTGTTGCATGTATCAGCGCTCTGAGCAGCGGTGCGTCCTTCTTCAAGCACGACATGATTGCAACTGACTTACTTTTATTTTTTCTTTGGTAAGTACACGTAGTTTACACGATCCTCGGGGAATATGCAAGTGCGTACTCTCATGTCCTCAGATGTCGACTGTTTCAAGTCCAAAAGTAGATAACCGTGTGCCTGTTTTGTGGCGTCACTGTAGGCTTCCTCTATGAACTTTGGGCTGTCTGGATATATCTGCCTGGCTAAATATCTGATTTGTACTCTGTCTCTGGGATTTTTAAAAAATATAATGTAGTGAGCATTTAGTGAGATGTCTCTCTGCCCACGACCCTGATGAAAAAGATTTTGAGTAATGAAAAACACACTGATGTTACGGTGATGACAACCCTTCGTGAATAGATCCACCACTCTATCATCTGCCTCACGCATCATATCGTCAATTATAACCAGTATTGGTTCCTTACCATCATAATCACTCAAGTCTGGTAAGCCCTCAATGTGGTTTATTTTGGAATTACTTACATCACCTCCTCCTCCACCACCACTACCATAATGCCAGTTGATTTTGGCAAATTTTACATCACACATTTCATTTATGTGTTCAATAAACTTGGACACAAAATGTGATTTACCACTGCCCGATGGACCCGCCACAATGGCTGAGAATGGATGTTGCCACTTCAAGCTCATGACTGCTACTGACACTAAAACTAAATACCATACACTTTTCTTAATATAAAGGTTTGGGGTTTCATCTTAAAATAAAAGACATTAGTTTATGCTGTAATGTACATGGATTATTTATTGCTTACGAAAGCTATCAAAATTTATAAAGGTTAATTAAATCTTGAGTCTTCTTTTTCTTGCTTTACAAAAATTCCAACGGTGTGAATTTACTGCCTGGAAGTGGACTGCGCTTCACCAGACGTAGGCGATCTCCGAAGCCGCTGTTGTACCGCTCGATGTCGTGATCGCTCAGTACTTGGTTGAAACGCCTGGGCAGGTAGACTCGTAGGAAGAAATCATCGCCGACTTGACCCTCGAGAATGACGACGACTGTCTCGCCGAATGGAGTGGTCACACGCTCCATCCCGCTGATCGCATAGCTGCACTCCTCTCGCAGATCAGACAGGCGGGTGTAGGCCGGAGAGCTGGACTTGCAGGTGTTCAATGATGTCCGCAGGTCCATCGTTACACCAGGTGCGGACTCTGAAGTCATGCTGCTGCTGATGCTCGACATGGTAATGATGAGAGTATGAGGATGATGCGACTAGTCGAAGTGGTCTCCAGGCGAAGAATGATGCTCGGTCGGTCCGTTCGTTCGGTTTTTGTTGCCTGCGACGCCATCTTGGAATTTTTTATGTGCGCAGGTGGTCGATGAAACGTGAGAAGGGTCGTCCCGCAGGTGTTTGGCACATTCCACAATGTCTAGACATCATAAATCTTCTTTTGTTTGTGCAGGTGTCCAATCTTTTGTTTGTGCAGGTGGCCGGATGCAGGTGGTCGATGTAATCTGAGAAGGGTCGTTCCGCTTCTTTTGTTTGTGCAGGTGGTCGATGAATTCTGAGAAGGGTGGCGACCATCATGGATTTTTTATGAGCGCAGGTGTTCGGCGAGGTCGCACTCCACAGTGTCTAGACGTTGTTCCTACAATGTTTTCTTGGTGGGTCTTCTACGCACATCTTGCTTTTTCGGTTTTATCATTGGCTTTTTCGGTTTCTCTATTGTCTTACTGTATCGTGTTACTGTTTGTGTCAAGCCGCTAATCTTCGGTACTCCCGTAGCTTTATTAATCCACATATTCTCTGACTTGTCCACTACTTGGTTGACGCTCTCGTATAATTCACTATTCTTGTCTATAAATAATCCGCATCTGTACACCATATCCGAACCATCATACATTTCCATTTTTAATAGCACTGGTCCGCTGTTTGATGGATTTTGTACCGCGTAAAATTGTCCATTTTCAAGCCATGACACGATGGGGCAGTCATCTGAAGGTTTTGGAACCCATCCTGGTTTTGCTGTTTCTTCCACTTTAGGCTTAGGCGTAGGTCTTATCCTCTTCTTAGGCCTCGGTGATGGTGGAACTGGTATCTGCTCGAGTGTAGCGTTGTCGTCCGCGGCGTTGATGTCGGCCATGAATGCATTCAAGTATTCGTCAATTAATCCGGACGCGCTCATGTCTGTACCGCACGAGTGACTGTGTAAGACTGAGTGAATCGCTTACTTACAGTGTATGAGTCGAACGACATTTTGTAAAAAGCGCGCGGGTTTCAAGGACATGCGGACGGTTATGTAACTAACGTTGATGGCGTGGGTAGTGTTTAGGCGGGAAGCAAATTATGTAAATTGAAAAATGGAATAAACGAAAATAAATGAAATAAACGAAATAAACGGAAATAAACAAAAATGAATTAATTTAAAAAAAAAAAAAAAAAAAAAAAAAGTCAAATACCTCTACTAATTCGAGGGGGGGGGGGGGGGGGTTCGCAACTTGGGTGGTCTCGGGGGGGGGGGGGGGGTCTCGGGGGGGGGGGGGGTCTCGGGGGGGGGGGGGTCTCGGGGGGGGGGGGGGGTGCCGCTCTTTGCCGCTCCACCCTTACTTCGGCCAAGTCCCCCTACTGTGAAGAGGTATAGTTGGTTGTTGGTGGAAATTTAATAGCTGTATTACCATGACACTATATAAAACCCAACGAGCCAGTTTTGGTTAACCTGGTATAATTCTTAATATTAGTGAAAGTAAACATACTCAGCTCTTCCTATAATTTTTCTTCATTCATTAAATTTAAATTAAATTTTTTTTACATAGCATACTAAAGTGTACAAAGCTTAAAATAAATTTGATAAAATAAAACGACCTAGTTTAAACTCACCGAGAGAAAACTATTCTGATGAGAACTTCATTTCGTATATCACAAAATAACCGATACACTTTCCTAACGAGTTGCTTGGCTCTAATGTAATACATTTTTGGAAATTTTATATATTATAATTTCCAAATCCACACTAAAAAACTGTCATATTTCCTCAGTCTGTAATGACACTAGTTGCTCCCAATAGACACTTGTGTAATGACTGGCATCCTTACCGGGCGGAACCCATAATCAGTTTGCAGAGGCGGAAACGGATATTAGAGGTTAAAGATAATAGGAAAAACTAATGAAACACCCACATTGTATATGCGTTTGTAGTGCTACTTTAAGACCTGAAAAATAATGTTGTAATTATGTTTATTTTTTTACATATTGTGGGTTATACAGTAATATTATTTTCATTCTCTTAAGGGGGCGGTCTACCCCAGCCAAAACAACAACAATGCCGAATGCCGCCTCGCGGCCGTAGCGCTAGGCGAGTTTGATGGCTGCAGAGGTTTACGGGGATCGTGTTTTAAAATTAACCAATTAAGATAGAGATTGGCTGTTAACTTTTTCTAAAAGTAGAAAAAATTATCTAGTCGGCTATCTTTTTAGAATTTTTAAATAAAATTTCTAATTTCAGTAATAACTGTCTAAAATCATCTGTTTTTAGTTTTGTAAATGCAGAGGTTTACGGGGATCGTGTTTTAAAACTAACCGCTTAAGATAGAGATTGCCTGTTAACTTTTTTTTAAAGTAGAAAAAAGGATCTAGTCGGCTATCTTTTTAGAATTTTAAAATAAAATTTCTAATTTCAGCTATAACTGTCTAAAATCATCTGTTTTTATAGATATTTAACTTAAATTTTCTATTGGTTTTAATGAACTAATTACAAAAGTGTAACAGAGGGAAATTAGTACCGTTATTCTTCTTTAATATGACACCTTATTTATAGCTCTAGGCTTCATTTGGCAGAAGATAACACGATTATAAAAACCCCTTGCATTTGGGTGCGCGCCAGGGGTAGACCGCCCCCTTAATCGGTCTCTATCAGTCTAGCTCCCCTGATAATGCGTCCTTGTGTGTCTTAATACAGTATCCGCTTTGGCCATACATTAATAAACATTCCACACTACAAGTTAAATACAAAATAGCTATGCACTAATGCCCAATGTATATTTTACAGCGATGTGTATGGATAACATCAAGTAACTGCCCGTGGAAACAGCAAAAACAAAATAATTTTGGTAATAAAATGAAAAATTCAAAGTAAAACAATTATTTTGTAAAGACAATTGAAATGTAGAGCTTTGTCGCACACACACACTTACATTCTCATTCTTTAGGTTCTGGTAGAGTAACACAGCACTACCAGGGCCAACGCTATCTCGCTATGGCGACTGGTAGCTCCACATTAGGTAGTGCGTCAAAACTCAGTTCCAGTTTGGGTTGACAATTAGACGTTCTAATTCACTATAATTTAAGTCTCATCAGTAGTGTGAAATTGAGGATGCTGGCCCAGTTCAAGGTCACCTGAGGGATGACGTCATCGATGACGCAATCGATGACGTCATCACTAATGACGTCATTTCGATGACGTCACACCCATGACGTCACAGAAATGACGTGCTGATGACGTCATCACCCCTTACGTCATCAAAACGACGTCACCGACGCCACTAAGGTCAAGGTCACGCAGAAACTTAAAATTTTTTAGCACTTTTGCCGTTTCTCGCACTACGCTCCGAGTTTCAGTCCGAGTCCCCGTGACCTTGACCACTTGGAGCGAATATTGGACGAGAAACGGCAAAAGTGCCAAGTTAAACCCGAGTTTCTGACATGACTCTGCCTAAATGGGCAATCGGTAATCCCTCAGGTGACCTTGAACTAGCACAACACCCCCAATTTCATATTACTGTGACCTTGAAAACTTAACAACGGAGCGCCGACACCGATGCGCACCCCACGACAGCCACCGAGTGACTGACTGTCAGGCTCTGTGTATTCTAGGTATATCGGCTTGAGAGACTAAGACTCTAAACTGTCAGGAATGGGAGTAACTAACTGAATTTTGCAAGGAAAAGTCATTTCATCTAATATTCTAAACAAATCTTCATCAGTAAAACTGACATTAGTCTGTTTGGTATAAAACCTAGGGTGTCCACGCAACAGTTTGCGCCACTTAGCTAAAGTCGAAACCTTCTTAACTTTGAGTGGTGGACAGTGAGCAACTAACAAAGTCTTAACACGGCTAAGTTTCTTACCTAAAGCGTCCCGCGACATGGCTTCCTTTCACAAAAGTCCGCACAATACTGAGAGACTGCTTGTAGCGCATGAGTCAAGGGAAAAGAGGTGGGGGAAACAGCAGGAGTGGGGGAAGGTCACAGTGGCGGGGGAAGGTGAGGTGGTACGCTGGAGTATCGCATCACTTCACCATGAGCTGTCCTACAGTCAACACACTGTTCTCTTGGCCCGAGTTGGCATTAGAAGAAACATTTCTGTACAGCTTAAGTAGTGGGGAATGGGGGCTTTTGGGCCAGTTCAAGGTCACCCGAGCGATGACGTCATCGATGACGTCATCTAGGTCAATGACCCCATCGATGACGTCATCGATTGCATCATCGATGACGTCATCACCAATGACGTCACTTCCTTGACGTCACACCCATGACGTCACAGAAATGACGTGCTGATGACGTCATCACCCCTTACGTCACCAAGATGACGTCATCGATGTCACAAAGGTCAAGGTCACGCTGAAACCTAAATTTTTTTGGCACTTTTGCTGTTTCTCGCACTACGCTCCGAGTTTCAGTCACAGTTACCATGACCTTGACAACTTGGAGCGAATTTGCGATGAGAAACAGCAAAAGTGCTGAGGAAACTTGAAGTTTGCAACGTGACTCTGCCTAAACCATCATGTGACCTTGAACTGACCCAGAAGCCCCCATTCGACCATTACTGCAACCGCGATGCGTACCCTACGACAGACACCGAGCGACTGACTGTCCAGCCCCGCGCACTCTAGTAGAGTAAATCTAGCGAAAAAAAGGGCCTCAACCTTAAACAAATTCCAACAAGCAATTTTTTTACTGTTTTTGAATGTTTGAAAGTTCTTTGTTAAGGAAAAAAAAGTTTACCAAAATTTGCCAACCGGAAGTTGGTTTTTTCAAGATGGCGACTTTTATTTTACTGAAATTTCTTACTTCTTCCACAGGTTGGTTTTTTCTTTGTAATTCGCCAACCAATGTACATTGAGCTTTCACTTTGGTGTCATTTTGTTCGGAACAAACTAAGGAACAGTTCTAAGTTATATTTTATTGAAAACAAAGTAGCAGTGTCACTCACAATTTCTTAAAAACATAAAAAATGTTTTTCGTTTTCTTTTGGACTCTCAACTGTTTTATATTTGAAACACTTAAACATAAAATATTGTTATAATTTATTATTAAAATGAAAGAGCATTCATATACAAACATTTTGATTCATAAATCATAATTATATCGTCTTTAGATTCCGAGATATGGCCATTTTAGTATATTATGTAAGTTTCCATTTTTAAACTATTAATGCGTCATATGAGTACTTTAATAGAAGAGTAAAACAGCGAAAAAGCATTAACCTGTACCTAATTCCAACAAGAGATTTTTTACATAGTGTCTTGATGAAGGAAAAAAAGTTTACCAAAATCAGCCAACCGGAAGTTGGTTTTGCAAGATGGCCGCCATAAATCATTAAAATTGTACAAGATCTTACAAATCTTGACGTAGCTACTGAACCAAGTTACATAGAACTTTAAATCTGGTGTCGTTTTATTCGCAATTGAACGATAAACAAATAAAAGCCATAATATAATGAAAATATTGTGATAGATTGGTTTTAAAAAGAGCTACGGTAGAAAAATATTTTTAAAATGTGTAATTTCCTATTTGTCACACATTTTACTCTTATATAAATATGTTTGCCATTTTTTTATTACTGTTTTAGATAAAACGTCTTTTCACGAGTGATTAGAGACCAAAATTATGTTTCTATAAATTTTTAGTTGTAAAGGGAATCTTATTTTTAAATATGAGATTATTTAAAGCTACATGACACATTGTTTTAATTAAAATCTTTAGTTGAAGTTAATTTGTCAATTGGGTTAAACATGCATGATAGAGTGATAATAATTAATTGTAATGAAAAATAAACTCCAAATTATGGTCTGTGTACCTTGGAGAACACGAAAAAGGGGATATGTCGTAAACATTGGTGGAGGTAACGTTTTTTTCGGAGAGGGAGCAAGAGTTAGAAATCAATGCAAATATTTTTGACCGCTCAAGCTAAAATAATCATCATCGACTAATACTCCTCTAAATGCCATTTTAAATTAGGAAAAATAATTAGGTTAACTATAAAATAATTAAGAAATAAATAGAAGACATAAAATATTAATTACAAAAAAATTTCATATTAATTTTACAGTTATTTTTCTTTTACAAATCACATTATATTCATGGTGCATTTTTATATATTTAGTCCATGTATTTTAAACTTGGAATTGTTCGAGACAGTAAAATCATAAATCATAAATAATTATGATTTTTGCGCCATACTTCTCATTTTATAAAGGAAGAATTTTAATTTCAGACTTAAAATAGGAATAAAAATTTAGGAATTAATAATTTAAATATCTTTAGTATATTACATTATTATAGAAAATTTCTTGCTCTAATCTGTCTGATTTATTACTATATACCGCAGTTTAATACTTGAAAAGCCCGTATAGTGAAATATTGAAGCGTTAAAAATTATTATTAATAATAACTAAAGAGAAATGAATAAAGGCATAATATTTTTACTATGATTTAACTTATTTTCATATCAGCCTTTACTGATGGTGTACAGTTCCAGCAAATCACACTAAGAATTTTTTTACACGTTTGAAATACTAGCGTTAGCCTATATTAAGTTATAATCAGATTTATGCTACATCATAAATATATCACTTGTTGTAGGTCATTTTTCTTTTTTCCGATAATGGTGATATAAAAAAGTATAGTTTTAAGTAAAATTTCCATTCGAGTTAAAAAAATGAGTTTATCCGTTTTAGGTACTGTTTTAAAAATAATATTGACTTTCTTAGAATGTTCTATAGTCATTAAAATTAATTTTGTTTGACAGTGATGTTCGACTGCGTTCGTGGGTATGTGAAAATAACTAGAGACAAGTGAGCGGATTGTGAGAAATTGTATACCGTAGCGTATATTACTGTTAAAATGTCCCTGGGAATTTGTATGATTTTGTACAGTTTTATTCTAAAATTATTTAAAATATAAATATTTTATTGACTCTTTTTTTTAGCAACATATTAATGTTGATATGTTTTTTTAGTTCGTTATAATAAATCGGAAAATTTTGTTTCAAAAGTTGAAAGCTTATAAAAGTAAGAATATTTTTGACTTGCTTAGTGCAACTTTGACGGATCTTACGATTATTTACAGTGTATTTATACTTGTATTGAATTAGGCCCACTTTAGAGCTATAGTCAAATAAATTTAACATATTGTTGATATAAATTTTAAGTTTTTGCCGAATGTTCATTATGAAATAAATATTAATTTTATGACGGGCAGACAAATTCAAATAATATATATACATATATATATACAAATAATGTTTTTTATGTGATACAGTAGTTTTATGCGTTTCATTTTGATGTAATATTAGGTATTAAAAATTCTACTTGTTTTACGAGACAATTAGTGAAACATATTTTTCTTACATTTAAATCGTTATTGAGGAGTTAAGTAATTTATTTATTTTTACATGTGAATTTCATAATAACTTCACATCTAGTAATTAAAACAAAAACAAAAATAAATCACAGAAACTGTGACAAAATTACTATTATAAATTGTCATAATTACGACAACCGTACCCACTTGTCGCTCTAAAATATTTGAATAATAATTTAAAATCAGCAATGCGGAAAGTGTCATTTTGTTAGTTCAACACAACCCTATAAAGCATGAATAAATAAAAATGTATAAAAAAATCTTACATAAGGTATTGCATGTCTTTGCTAGGGTAATGAATATTTTTGTATACCTTCAATTATTGTGATTACGCAATTATGCATAAAAAGTAAACACATTTGACAGGAAAGTAATATTTAAAGTATGTAGATAATAAAAAGAGTATCCAATAAACTCAATAACACCAAGTATTAATTAATAAACATACTGTTCTTCAACTTTCAATATTGAAATAATATGAATAACAAATAACCACTAATTTATGATAATTTTCTGTTCAAAAAATTAGCCTACTTATTATATGTATGATTAAATCTTGTGCATTTCAACACCTAGATAAATACTAAATTTGTTTATTCAATATTACATCGTCAATGCACAACGTCATCTGCCTATCTGATATACTCAACTCTATTTTTTCTTTTTTTTTTCTTTAAGACTTAGTTTTCTAAACATTAAATTATCAATATACAGTTTTGTTTCTAAAAAATTTGAAAAATATTTTCTCCAAAACTGTACTAGACTATAGTTAAATAGGTAAATTAAACAATAATGTATTTATTCCTGTATTTTACTAATTAATTGAAATATGTTCCTCGTGTAAAAAACAGAAATTTATTGTAATTTATAATTTCTTATTATCCACTGACCTAATTATTATCAATAGAATAACTCATAATAGTTATAATTAAATAATAAGGGCTGTTATAATTTATAACGTGAAATCAAAATAACTCTAAAATTACTATATATAATTGTTTATTATTTCAAATTTATGCCTTTTATATAACCTTTCTGCTATATTGAGTTAATTAATTCATATTTTTTTCTTAATAGAACACTTTATTTTAAGCTACATTATAAGTCAATGATAACTATAGCTTACGGTCACAGAGATTTGCCCAGAATTTCTAACTCGAATCCCAAAAACCAAAGTTTCAATTTTTGTCCCCTCTCCAAAGAAACTTTACCCCCACCAATGCTTGCAACATCAATTTTAGTGTTTTCTAAGGTACCCAGAGCAACATTTAGAAGTTAATCATCATCACTCTCTCATGCATTCTTAACCCAATAGACACCTTAAATACAATTAATGATTTTGTTAAAACAAAGTGTCATGTAACTTTAAATTTAAAATATGATTTTCTTTACAACGAAAAATGATAGAAAAAAAATTTTGGTCTCTAATTACTCGTAAAAGGACGTTTTATCTAAAACAGTAATAAAAAAGGTTTAATAACTTGTATAAGAGTAAACATTGTGAAAAAACTAGGAAAATTTCAATTTTTTATAATATTTTTTTTATTTTAACATTATGTACATCAAGCTATTGCAATATTTTATTATATTAGGGTTTTCATTTGTTTATCGTTTAGTTACGAATAAAACGAAACCAGATTTAAAGTTCTAGTTAACTTGGTTCAGTAACTATGTCAAATTTGTAAGATATTGTATTATTTTTTTTAATTTATGGCGGCCATCTTGAAAAAACCAACTTCCGGTTGGCAGATTTTGGTAAACTTTTTTTTCCTCATAAAGACACAAGGTACAGTCAAAAAACATAATGAAATCTCTTGTTGGAATTTGTTTAGGGTCAAACCTTATATTTACCCTACTACTCTAGGTATATGGGAAGTGGTGGGGGAAATTGTGATGACCTCGGAAACTTGAAAATGTCAAGCCGGGTAGCACCGTTTCGGTGCTACCTTAAAGCTACATGCTAAAGTGTGATGACCTTGAGTAAAACATAGAAATACTACAAGTTGATACCGTCCCAGAGTTAAAGTGTGGTGACATTGAGTCAAAACACTGAAATACTATAAGTTAAAATCATCCCAGAGTTAAGTGTGATGACCTTGAGTGAAAACACAGAAATAATACAAGTAGATCCCGTCCCAGAGTTTAAAGTGTGGTGACCTTGAGTCAAAACACAGAAATACTACAAGTCGATCCCGCCCAGAGTAAAGTGTGACGACCTTGAGTTAAAAACTGAAATGCTATAAGTCAAAATCATCCCAGAGTTAAAATGTGATGACCTTGAGTCAAAACACAGAAATAGTACAAGTCGATATCGTCCCAGAGTTAAAGTGTATTGACCTAGATTCAAAACTTGTAAAAATACTTACATATAGAGAGTTAGAGAACAGCGAAACGCACCGCATGGAAGCTGGAGACATACTGGCGGAGCGGTGTTGTGCAGCCTAGGGACTCAGTTGTGGTGGGGGGTATAGCCAACACTTAGAGTAGAAGTGTTGTGGGTGACCTTGACCCACTTACCCCCCCCACACTCCCCCTCCCCCCCCCCACCCCCTCCCCCTCCCCCCCCCACCCCCTATTTAAATATTAAATATTACAAGATAGGGAACGGGAGTAGGCCCCCGTGTAAAACCACTTTTTATAATTAATTGTTAGGCTCCACTCATGCATGCTTCAATGCGGCTGAGAAATTGGAGTTGGTCCGTTTGTACGCTTATACGGGGGTAATGAGCCGATGGCCTCTGCACTCGGACCGGGGACATAAGCCACTAGGGCTGTCCTCAACCTCTTTCAAAATTATGTGAATGACCTTTTGTTAGCTATTGGAAAAGTTATTTGTTAGCAATGCAGTAAATGCTTAAGTCTTGCGTGGTGAAGGTTAGACGACATTGGATGTTGCCTGTTGTCATAGTTGGGTCTCTTCGGAGGCTACAGCGATGACAACCCAAGTGCCCCAGGTGGGGCTTAATTTTTTTTAAGTTTTTTCGTGACCTTGACCTAAATACAGTAATACCCCCCCCCCTCCCCCCCCCTCCCCCACCCCCCTCCCCCACACCCCCCCTCCCCCGGAACTTTTTTTGAGAAAAAATTTCGACCTTGACCAAAAAGTTTTTTGCTCCGGACGAGAAGTGCCCAAACAAAAAATTTGTACAAAGTAGTGGATTTAGACCAAAGATTATTGGTTTATCAAACCTGTTGAAGAATAAATTGAAAATGGGTGTTTAAAAGCCAAATCTGCTACATGATTGATAAACTGGATGTATATGACGTCACCTTCCCCCACCCTTCAACCTCGGGTATAAAGGGACCCGGTTGAGCGCGCTGCTCATTATTGCGTGGACATTCACCGAGTGCACACTCAAAGCCAAACTGTAAAAAAAATGGCTCTTTGCGATATTTGTGGTGAGTTTTTCCAAGATGAAGATATCTTTGTTTTACACCGAGAATTGCATCATGAAGAGAACAGAAAAGAAGAGATTGTTGTAAGTGAAGAAGACTTGGATGCGTTTGATCGGTTATTGGAAAACTGCCAGAAGCAGATGGACGACTGTGATAGCTATCTACAGTTACACCGAGAATTGCATCGTGAAGAGGACAGAAAAGAAGAGATTGTAGTAAGTGAAGAAGACTTGGATGCGATTGATCGGTTTTTGGAAAAACCCCATAAGCAGAAGGACTGGGCTAGCTATTTACAGTTAATGCAAAGAAGAAGACCAAGTGTTATATCCAATTTGCCGGAGCTGGACCATCTACAGCTGGAGGATTTATTCAAGAAGAGAAAATGGAAGAAGAAGATACGGAAGAAGTGGAAGATGTAAGACAACTGCGTACCCAAGAAGAGGATATGGAAGATATAAGACAACTGCGCACTACAGCCTTGCCAGGACCAGTTGTAATTCATTTCAAAATTAATAATGTGCGATTAGAATTGGAAAATTTTATAACTCAAGCTAAAAAACTAGTTGTAAAAACATTGACGGAAGAATTGGCAAGATTGAACTTTATTAAATTTGGATTGGTGTTGGAGGCTATGTTTACTAATACCGATGGTGAAAATTCACCGAGAGCATTCATTGCTAAAAACCGAACCCTTACAACCACATCTGATATCAACGAAATTTTAGAAGAATGTTTGGTTGAACTGCTAGTGAAACTTCAAGAACATGAAGGAAGAGGATCCGGCTGGACGCTATCATCAATTGAAGGTATGGATGTGAGGGTTCACAAGCATGGATATGGTATGAGAGGAAGCAGCTTTATCCCTCTACCAAAGGTGATCCGAGATACAAGATCATGTATCAATGTGAAAAATGAGGATAATGAATGTTTCCGGTATGCAATGTTAGCAAAATATGTGGAAGACCATTCCTGTAGACCTAGCATAGCATACGAAGCTGTTCAACACCGCTATAACTTCCAAGGTATGTCGTATCCTGTTAGTCTTAATGATGTTGCTAAATTTGAAAGAAAAAACCCAGGAGTTTCAGTTAATGTGTTTGGTTTAGACGAATCAAATAACGTATACCCGTTACGAGTTACAAAGACTGAACGTCAAAATCATACAGATTTGCTGCTATTGACCAAAGGTGAAATATCACATTATGTTTACATCAAGAACTTTGAAACTTTGGTTGGACGACAAGTGACTAAAAAGAAAATTAGAGTAACAGTGTGTAAGAGATGCTTTTGTTTCACAAATAAAGACTTGAGACGTGGAGGATCGGAGTGGTTGTCGGAACACCAGCGGCTTTGTAATGACAACTATGAAGTGAAGATTAGTCTGCCACCACCATCTAGAGCATTTGTCCAGTTCAATAAAACAGTTCACCAATACCGGATTCCACTAGTTATCTACGCTGACTTTGAATCCACGTTAGTGCCGCAGGAACTTTCGGATGGTGAAGTAACTAGAAGAACCAAATATCAATTGCATCAACCTAACAGTTTTTGCTTATTGGTGAAATCTACTTTACCTGAAGAACAATTGCAAGACTACGGCTTAACATCCACTCCGATACTCTACCGTGGGGAAGGAGCTGCTAAGTATTTTGTAGACCAGTTGTATAACATTGCTGAAAAGGCGGAACGCTTATACGGTAATGTTTTACCCATGAAACCTTTGAACCAAAATCAACAAGAAGAATACATTTCGGCAACAAGATTTTATCTATGCAAGAAGAGCTTCAGTGAAGAAAATCAAAAAGTAAGAGATCATGATCACCTCACAGGGTTATACAGAGGACCTGCTTGTAATTCATGCAATATAAATTACAAACTGCCTCAATTTATTCCTGTCGTGTTACACAATCTTAGCGGCTATGACTCCCACTTCATTATCCCAGAGTTAGGACGAGATGATGGAAAAATCGAAGTATTAGCTGAAACATTGGAGAAGTACATCAGTTTTTCAAAAACAGTTGGTAAAATTAAACTTCGCTTCGTAGACTCTTATAGATTTATGTCATCTAGTTTGAGCAAATTGTCTGAGAACCTAAGAAGAGAAGATCTAAAAGAAACCAGCAAAATTGTACCTGAAGATAAATTGGACTTAGTATTACGAAAAGGAGTTTTCCCCTATGATTATATAACTTCCACAGAAAAGTTTGAAGAAACCAGTCTACCACCGATTGAAGCCTTCAATAGCAAATTAAATGAAAGTGAAATCTCCGTTGAAGACTACAATCATGCGTGTAATGTTTGGAACCAACTAAACATTCAAACTTTAGGGGAATATTCTGATTTTTATATAAAATTGGATGTAACTCTGCTGTGCGATGTGATGGAAGAATTTCGGAACACCTGTTTCTCAGCATACGGATTGGATCCTTTACACTCGTATACATCCCCTGGATTAGCATGGCAAGCTATGCTCAAGTCAACTAACTGCCGATTGGAGCTTCTCACAGACATCGATATGGTCCTCATGATCGAATCAGGTGTACGAGGTGGTTTGACTCAAGCTGTGACAAGACATGTTAAGGCCAACAACAAGTATATCCCCAACTTCGACGAGCAACAACCATCACTCTACCTTGGATATTTTGATGCGAACAACCTCTATGGTTGGGCGATGTCAAATCCACTTCCCTACGCAGACTTCAAGTGGATTGACCCGACCACCATTGGTGACATATCACGGATTCCAAAAGATGGCCAAACAGGCTATATTTTGGACTGTGATTTTGAATATCCAGAACACCTTCACGACCATCATTACGACCTGCCTCTCCTAGCCAAGAGTGAAGTTTCACCGACAGGAAGATGGCCCAAGCTGATGATGACCTTGGAGAATAAGAGTCGATATGTGGCACACTACTGGGTAGTTCAACAAGCACTTGAATTGGGCCTACGTATAGTGAAAATTCACAGAGCAATTGAATTCACCCAGTCTTGTTGGTTGAAACCATATATCGATTCCAACACTACAAGAAGAGCTGCAGCGACAACAGCATTTGAAAAGGACTTCTACAAATTAATGAACAACGCCATCTTTGGGAAGACCTTGGAGAACAAGAGAAAACACAAAATTGTAAAATTAGTAAGTGATCCTAGGAAATTGGAAAAATTAGTGCAAAAACCAAATTTCGGAACATCAATGATTATAAACGAAAATCTAGTTGCTGTCAGTATGAATAAAACAACAATAGTGATGGATCGTCCGTTATACATTGGAATGTCGATTTTGGATATAAGTAAAACTCTGATGTATGATTTCCATTACAACAAAATGGTTAAACACTATGGAAGAGACAACATTGGAGTTGCATACATGGATACCGACGCGTTTATCTACTGGATAAAGACTTTGGACATGTATGAAGATCTAAGGAGTTTCCCATACAAAGACGACTTTGACTTCTCTGACTATCCGAAGAACCATCCGAATTACAATGAAAAGAATAAAAAAGTAATTGGAAAATTTAAAGATGAAGCAAATGGAATACCTTTGGAGGAAATAGTTGCGCTGATGTCCAAATTATATTCCTTCAAGATGTATATGGAAAACGACATACCGACAGTGAAGAAAGCTAAAGGAGTCAAAACATCGTACTTGAAGAAACGTGTGACATTTGACCATTACAAGACCTGCTTGTTTGAAGATTCTACAATGTCTGCAACGTTCAACACTATCAGAAGCTTTAAACATGAGGTCTACAGTGTCACTGAAGTTAAAAGAGCACTATCAGCTCAAGATGATAAAAGGCATATTATGCCGGATAAGATTCATACTCTTCCTTTCGGCCACTACTCTCTAAACCCTATCAACTAGTAACCTATTCTTCGTCCTTCTACAACTTCGACCTTATTCCTTTCTCCTTCCGTAAAAAAATGGGGAACACGGCAAGTCCAACGCCGTGTTCCCCATTTTTTTACACAAGTTTGGATGACCTTGACCTATATAAATGATGTGAATATTTAAGACAACATTCATTGTGATTATACATGTGATACATGAAACATTCAAACCTGCAATATGAAGAACTCGAAGCAAGAAATTGTCTACGAGCTTCATAAACCTGCAAGAAGAAAGTTTCCACGAAGAAATACAGTGATAAAAGGAATAAATGATTTATATCAAGCGGATTTAATCGAAATGATTCCTTATAGTAAACAAAATTGAGGATTTAAATACATATTGACTATTATTAATTGTTTTTAAAAAATGGCAGATGCTTTACCACTAAAAGATAAAAGTGGCAAAAGTGTTACAAAAGCAATGGAAACAGCTATACAAAGAGACAAACATACTATAAAACATTTACAAACTGATGATGGAAAAGAATATTTTAATAAGGAATTTGCAAATTTAATGAAAAAAACACAACATTAACCATTACTCAACCAATTCAGAGGTAAAAGCATCAATAATTGAAAGATTCAACAGAACTTTAAAAGGTGCGATGTATAAGATGTTTTCTAACAGAGGATCGCACGTATGGATTGATATGTTACCAAAACTTATAAGCGATTACAATAACAAGTTTCATAGAACTATCGGTATGAAACCAAGCCAGGTGACTAATAAAAATGAAAAACTTGTATTAAAACGTATAAAAATGAATACTAAACCAAGAGTTGAAAAACTAAAGCCTAAAAGGTTTAATGTTGGTGATAAAGTGCGAATAAGCAAATACAAAGGTGTATTGAGTAAAAGATATCTTCCAAACTGGACAAATGAGGTATTTACTGTATTTAAGGTGCAACCTACAATACCAGAAACTTACATTTTAAAAGATAATAAAGGACAATTGCTGGAAGGAGGGTTTTATGGACATGAAATGTTAAAATCAACAGTAGGTGATGTATATTTAGTTGAAAAGGTGTTGCAACGAAAAAAGGATAAGGTTAAAGTACGATGGTTAGGATTTAATAAGACGGAAGATTCTTGGATACCTAAAAAGGATCTAATATAATGATAGAGCATCATTTTGGGTTGAACCATTACAAAGGATGGAGATAATACCGCAAAAAGACAATTTTACTATTAATAATATAGATGAACTCACAGTGGATGGTTCTCAATTCAATACTGGAAAACACGGTGTTTTGTTACCAAACACGGTGCGTTGTCTGGTTACCGGTCCTTCCAATTGTGGAAAAACAAATGTAGTATTCAATTTGATTACAAATCCTAAAGGATTACGTTTTAATAATTTATATGTATTTTCAAAGTCACTACAACAACCAAAATATCAGTTATTGGAACAAATACTCAATAATGTGCCTGAAGTTAAATATTTTAAATTCAACGCGAGCGAGAGTGTCATGCAACCGCAAGAGGCTAAACCATTCTCAGTATTCATATTTGACGATGTATCTTGTGAAAATCAAAATACAATAAGAAATTACTTCGCCATGGGTCGACATAACAACATAGATAGCATTTATATTGGTCAAACTTACAGCAAAATACCGAAACAGCTCATTAGAGACAATGCAAACATGTTAATTGTATTTAAACAGGATGAAACCAACCTAAAACACATATATTATGACCATGTAAGTGCGGATATGCCATTTGAACGATTTAAAGAGTTGTGTGGAAAGGCTTGGGCTGAAAAGTATGGGTTTTTAACAATTATGAAGTAACAACCGCTAAACAATGGTCGATACAGGATAGGATTTGATAAATTTGTACTAATACACTGATCATGATGTAAAACATTCATTGTTGTACAACACGTCTTGCTACAAACATGGTTAACCAAGAAAAGTTAATAAAGGAAATAAAATCACTTAGTGATTCTATTCGAGATAAAAACAGAGCATTAAAATTAGGTATTAGCGAAAGGGAGAAATTTCTTGAATCTACTTTTAAACCTATTACTGAACCCTTGAAACAATTAAACAAAAAATTTGCTAAACCCGTTTTGGAAGGAGATGCAATTGCACCTATTACAAAGTTTGAAAGAGAAAATGTAAAATCAGAAGAATTTAGTGATGAAGACCTGGAATCCTCTACATATAGTGGTTTTACCGGTGGAGAACCTGAAAGAGAGCTAGAATCACCAGACTATAGTGGTATAAGAGAATTATATGAAGTAAAAGCTAAAAGAGGACATGAAGATGTATCAACTGCTAGTGAAGAGGAAAAAGAAGAAGAAGCAAGGGAAGGTCCGTCAAACATAAGCTTGTTGGGTGAAAACATTCATAACAAAGGACCTTTAGGAAGGAAATACATGGTAAAAATGTTACTCGGAACAATTCCTAATAAGAATTACCATAGTTATGGAGCGAGATTAACAGAAGATGGTTTAATGATAGGTAATAGCTCGTTAAACGTTGACGAACATGATAATATTGTCATTGGTGATCAAAGGTATAAGGGTACAAAAGGATTATTTGAATTATTATTTGAAAATAAGCCTTCAGTATCGTTAGTGAAAGAAAAAGACATGGAAGCATATAAAAATATTTTGGAACAGACAAATGCATATAGGAGAATGTATTTACCTGACCAACTTCCATTTAGATCTAAGTCTTTAAAATATAGAGAATTTGTATCCAAGTTAATACCAACTAGAAGACAAACAATGCCGTTAACACAAAGAAAACCTGTAAAACGAAGATTTATGGCATCCACTTTAGATGTAAGTGCTCAGGAAAGAAGAAAAAGAAGTAAGTCTGTTACGGGTACAGGTTTAATGAAGAAACTATATAACACAAATGTGATTTATTACAATAATATCAATAAATTGGTGGATAGAATGAAACTAATACATGAAGCTAAAGAAGCGGGTCATACTGGATTGGAAAACGAATGGGTGGCTTTAGTGGATGAACTCCGAAACCGTGGGGTAATCTCATAAAAAATGCGTTACTCACTAGATTACTATTCAGTTGCACCATGAGTGTCGACAAGTTCGGACGTTACTCCTCGGATGGGTTATATTACGCAAATAATTTAAAAAGAGGAGCTGGTTTACCACAAACACCTGATGGGGATTATGATATAACTAATAAAAGGTTAAAAAACATAAAAGATCCCACAGATGAAAACGATGCAATAAATTTAAAAGTATTAAAAGAAAAGATATCACCAACATTAAGACTACAGAAAAACACATATGACGCAGGTAATCATAGAATTGTCAATGTTGGTAAGCCAAATCAAAACGCTGATGCAATAAACAAAGGTTATTTATCATCAGAATTAAAAAATACGTTAAAATTCAATGGAAAAACGTATACTGCTGAAAATAAACGTATATCCAACGTAGATGACCCTAAAGATGCAAAAGACAGCGTAAATAGACGCTATTTACATTCATTAATACCTGAAAAGACAAAAGATGGTTTTTCTTTTTATAAATTTGTTATTAACGATATAGGTTATCCGAAAAATGAAAATGATGCTGTAAATTTAAAATATATAAAAGATCATTGTATTACACGTGATGTAGGAGTTATTGATTGTCTAGGTAATTGTTTAGCGAATGTTAAAGATGGTTCGGCACCATCAGATGGTGCAACAGTGGGTCAAATGAAGGAAACTTTAAAGCAAGAAACATCTGGATTTGTAAAACAGGATCAAGTAGTATCACGGTCGGGTGATGTGTTTGTACAAGGAAATGAAAAGTTTATTTTACTTGAACAAAAAAATAATGTTTGGGATTGCAAAGACATGAAATTATCAAATGCGCAATTAGCTACAGATGCTCATGATCTTCCGATTTTATCACAAGTTTTACATACTAATCCAAACAATTATCATAGAAGTTGGTTGGGTACAAATAGAAGAATAATTGACATATTTCCAGGTATCGATGATTACGATTGTGTTGTAGTAAAACAATCTTTAATATTAGACAAACCAAAAGGTAGTACTTTCAATGCGAAAAATAAGAAAATAGGTAATTTGGCACAAGGAACAGATCCAAAGGATGCTGCAACTGTAGGACAAACATTACAATATGATAGTGCAAATCAAGAGTTTATTTATAATACCAAAAGATTTAAATTAATGGATGTAAATGATTATCAAAATATATTAATTGCAGATCCAAATTCATTTAGCGGATTTAGAAAATTGTCTGGTGAGGAATTTATTCATAAAAATCATGTATTTAGAAATGAAGCAGACAGATCATTAATTAGTGCAGATTTAAAATATTTTAAATGTCCCGGGAATGATGCAAATGTAACTGATGAAGACTAAGAATTTGTATAAAAACTGATATGGGTTAGAAATCGGGACTAATATTATAAAAATGGGTTACACTCTAGAATGTTATTCAGTTGCACCATGAGTGTTGACAAGTTCGGACGGTATTCATCAGATGGATTATATTACTTTAATACTTTAAAAAGAGGTGCTGGCTTACCACAAACACCTGATGGAGATTATGATATTAGTAATAAACGGTTAAAAAACATTAATGATCCCACAGATGAAAATGATGCAATAAATTTAAAAGTATTAAAAAAAGAGATAGTACCAACACTGAAATTAGATAAAAACACATATAACGCGGGTAATCATAGAATTTCCAACGTTGGTAAGCCAAATCAAAACGCTGATGCAATAAACAGAGGTTATTTATCATCGGAATTAAAGAATACGTTAAAATTTAATGGAAAAACGTATAATGCTGAAAATCGGCGTATATCCAACGTAGCAGACCCTGTAGATGAAAAAGACAGCATAAATAGACGCTATTTACATTCTATAATACCTGAAAAGACAAAAGATGGGTTTTCTTTTTATAAATTTGTTATTAACGATATAGGTTATCCAAAAAATGAAAATGATGCTGTAAATTTAAAATACATCAAAGATCATTGTATTACACGTGATGTAGGAGTTATTGACTGTCTTGGCAATTGTTTAGCGAATGTAAAAGATGGTTTTGCACCATCAGATGGTGCAACGGTGGGTCAAATGAAGGAAACTTTAAAACAAGAAACCTCCGGTTTTGTGAAACAAAACCAAGTAGTAACACGTCAAGGAGATGTATTTGTACAAGGAAATAAAAAGTTTACTTTACTTGAAGAAAACAATTATGTTTGGGATGGTAAAGGAAAGTTATTGACAAATTTAGGTATTGGTGAAAAGCCTGGTGATGCTGTTACTTATGAACAGATAATACAATTAGAGCCAACTGGAAAAAAATGGTGGAATTGTGATAACAAACGGTTAACAAATGTTGCAGATCCTGATTATGCCAATAACGCTGTAACTGTTAATTTTCTTGTTAAAGTAATAGGTAATTTATTATTTGATATGCATAATTATATTGTAGCAGGACAACATAAACCTATTGACGAAAAAATGAGAAATACATGGATTAAACAAGAAATTCTTTATAAATATTTTTTTAATCATAACACACAAAAGTTTAGATCATCAGATTGGGGTACTTTTGATATTTAACTAAATAACACCATATATTACATCATTTATGTGCAACCTGTCATAGAGGTAACACATGGGTTACGCTTTTCAAATATAAAAGACAATCATGGCGTTTCATTACACCAGTCCATATCGAGACACTATACGGAAAGGAGGCGGTATCACGTCCACAGCGGTTTCTCTGTTAAGTAAAGCTTTAAATCGTATTCCAGTAGGATCTATCGTAAACAGAGCAATAGACGCTTTACCATACGAATTTCACATACCGGGAGGTTATCAGTATTGCGGACCAGGAACTAAATTGAAAAAACGACTGGAAAGAGGTGATCCAGGCATAAATAAGTTAGATCAGGCTTGTAAAGAACACGATATCGCATATTCAACGTTTACCGATTCAAAAAATAGGTCAATCGCTGATAAAAAGCTAGCGAATATAGCTTGGCAACGAGTAAAGTCTAGTGACGCTAGTATTGCGGAAAAAGCAGCAGCTTTAGCGGTAACAGCAGGTATAAAGGCTAAAACAGCGGTAGGAGGTGGAAAAAGGAGGGGTAAGAATAAAAAAGGATCAACCAAGAGAAAACATGGTGGTAATATTAGACTAAAAAGACGTTCTCCGAGGAAAAATAATAAAAAACCGACAATATGGTCAATGGTAAAAAACGGGGCTGGTCTATACCTAAGACCGTATCGTGCATATTAAATAAAAGAAATCAATTGGTTATACCACATAAAGCGTTGACTAATGTTGAATTATTTAAATATATTTCCTGTTTAAAAATACCATTTTTCCGCGGAGTATTTATGAAAGACAGTTTACCAAAGAAAATATGGAAAAATGAGACTGGAATCGTAAATTTGGATAATACTGAAGGGTCCGGCACCCATTGGGTGTGTTATAAGAAACTAAATAGTAATGTATATTATTTTGATAGTTTTGGAAATTTGCCACCACCTAAAGAACTTGAACATTACTTTAAATCTGCTAAAAACATATATTACAACTATAAAAGAGAACAACCTGATAATACTTCAATATGCGGCCATTTATGTTTGGAATTCCTAGCTAAAAGTATCAGTCACTATTGAGATGTCTTCCTATACGGTATCATTAACAGGAAAATCGTCCACTTTACGAAGTATCCTTTTTCCAGCGTTACGCTTGCAAAAAGGAAGATTTTGGGAGGCAGCACTGTTGGATTTTACAACTTACAACTCTATTCCCAATGTTACGGAAGGTAAAAATAACTTATTGCATTATTATAAAGGAAAAGATGCCAGTGGTAAGTTAACAGACTTAGAAGAGTGCAGTTTACCCACAGGTTCTTATGAAATTGATCATATTAATGAATTTTTGCAAAATAAAATGGGAAAAGACAATATATCGCTAAAAGGTAATAATAATACAATGAAAGCTGAGCTTACTTCAAAATATTATATAGATTTCACTAAGCCAAACTCAATTGGTGATTTATTAGGATTTCCCAAAGATGGAGCAATTTTAGAACCAAATAAAACACATTCCGGTAAACAAACTGTAACAATATTAAAAGTCAATAGTATAGACATAACTTGTAACATTATACAAGGAGCTTACAGAGATGGAGCAAATACTCATATAATACATACTTTTTACCCCAGTGTACCACCTGGATTTAAAATTGTTGAAAAGCCGCAAAACCTGGTATATCTACCTTTGAACACCACTTTCATTTCAGACATCGTGTTGAACGTATTGGATCAAGACGGTAACTTGATAGATTTCCGAGAAGAGCCTATTACGGTTAGATTACATTTAAAATCAACACTTTAATACAAAATCATGGGTTTAACATTTAAAAGCGAACAACCTACGGGAATCCGCATTAGTAGCTCTTCAGCTGTGGAGGAGTTAACACGCGAGAACATTCGTTTCTTAGAGAGAATTGGATTAAAAGTAACCGATAATGGATATACTGGATATAGCTCAGGGTCCAACATTCGACGAAACCCTATGGGAAAAAGAATATCACACCCACAACCCTTACACTTCATCAAAATTAAACAATAACGATGAAATTCGTATTCCCATACAAAATCAAGACATTTACACACTACCATGTGAAAGTTACTTGTATATTGAAGGAAAAGTTACTAAAAAGGACGGTACTACTACTGGTACAACAGTTCCATTTATAAATAATCCCATGGCTTTCCTGTTTGATGAAATTAGATACGAAATATCAGGTGTAACAGTTGATTCTACTAAAAAAGTAGGTATTGCAACAACTTTAAAGGGATTAACATCTATATCACCTAATGAAACCAATTTAATACAACCTGCAGGATGGGTTTTACCTGCAAAAGACACAATCACTCCAGATACAAATGGAAATTTTGATTTTCATATTCCGTTACGTTTGTTGCTTGGTTTTGCTGAAGATTATAGGAAAATAATATTAAACGTTAAACAAGAATTAGTTTTGTTGAGATCTTCAAACGATAAAGATATTATTAAAGCTCCAGACGGTACAACAGATGCAACTTTAGAATGGAAATTAACATTAGACAAAATTGTATGGAGAGTTCCACATGTAAAATTAGCTGACGAGCATAGAATGCTACTATTAAGAAAGTTAAAGGCTGATCGTGATATTGTAATTCCTTTTAGAAGTTGGGAATTTCATGAACATCCCAGCTTGCCAACTACGGATCGACACACTTGGACAGTTAAAACATCTAATTATGTGGAACGAGCCAGGTATATTATATTTGGTTTACAAACAGGCAGAAGAGACACCATCACCAAACATGCAGGCCAATTTGATCATTGCAACTTGAAAAATATTAAAGTTTATTTAAATTCACAATTTTTTCCATACGATAATTTAAATGTGTCATTCGCTAATAAAAAGTACAGCATATTGTACGATATGTATGCAAGATTCCAAAGTTCATATTATGGTAAAACGAATGCACCTTTACTATCACCAGAAAAATACTTAGATGGTTACCCTATAGTTGTAATCGATTGTTCTAAACAAAATGAATCGGTAAAATCATCAAGTGTAGATATAAAAATAGAAATGGAATTCAACGCGCCTATATCGGCTAATACAACTGCATACTGTTTAATTCTACATGATAAAATCGTAACATACACACCTTTAACTGGAATTGTTAAAAATGTATTGTAAAAGACCGGGTTTCCTACATTCCAATGCATTCCGCGAGTATAAAAGCAGAGCGTTCAGCTCGCTCCTTATCAGTTTGTTGCCTGTTGTTGTATGGGTAGCATCTTATTCAATATGACTTCTCCTAGTGGTACACAAGAAAATGTAGTAGATATTGAGAAGGAGATATCCGACTTTTTAGATCTTCAAGGTCAACCGGAGGGAGATGAACACAACGCTTGCGGACAACTCCACGCCAGTAATAATGTTGAGGAAAAAGGTAAAAGAAGAAAGAATGCACACAAGAGGAAAAGGGATATTGAAGATAATATTTCTCCTAACATATTAAGTGAGGTATTCTTGCGAATATTTTACCCAATCTCTTCCAGTTTGGATAAAAGTGTTTTAATCGGTGTTATGAAATCTACAGATTATTCCCCTACTGTAATTTTAACTCATGGACCCAAAATGATTTTGTTTACGGACACTGCTTGGGAATCGTTTATGAAACACTTGCATCTGCTAGAATGCTATTTAAGTAGTAACATGTTTGGAAGAAAGACAAGAGTAGGCCTTTTGGATTCAAATGTGGAAATCGATATTGTTAAACATCGTGGTGATCATCAGTTGCGGTTTAGAGACACAACAAGACATGATAACAAGATTCAACTTAATCGAGAAGAGTTTTTTATTCTAACTTGTGCAACTGAACCAATAACGAGATACTTGAGACAACTGGTGTTTTCAAGTTCAATTATTAAAGATTATCTGGAAGACACTTTGGACAAACAACCGGACGCACCTATATTGTACGGACCTGTAGATACTTCTATATTCAATAGGGTTCCTCATGAAGTACAAATGTGGAGACAATTGGAAAAGTACGCTCAACTACATAAGAAATCAGTAAAACATGAAAAAGAGGAAGAAGAAGGAGGAGAAGAATCAAGTGTTAGTGATGAAAATGAAAACAAGGAAAATGTAAAGATGGAAACCTAAATGACAATTAACTACACAGCAATGGTTAATTTTTAAAACAATATCAAACACTTTGTGGGGTTAGGCCTACCGGGGACGGTGCCCACGTTAAATATACACCAACGCGCCAACAACTGTACGGCCGGGTATAAAAGTCGTACCTACCGTGGTGTGGAAATCAGTTGACCTTTGGACTTCGTCATGAGCAGACGAGTGATCTTCGCAATGGACAAGGAAGAAGAACAAGTAAAGTCCAAACCTGGTATAATTGAGTTCCAAGCGTTTCGGGGTAATGATGATAGATTTATCATAAAAGAACTTGTGTTTTTCGACATCAATACAAGTGTTCCTTATTCGTTTTTATTTAAACCACCATGTTCTTATTCATCTTTAACCAGTAAAGCCGCTACTACCAACAGATGGATTTCAAAACACTTCCATCATATCGATTGGTATGATGGTTTTACAAGTTACACGGACTTGTATCACATTATGCATCACTTTTCAGACAAGTTTACCAATATTTACACAAAGGGGCTGGAAAAGAAAAGATGGATCGAAGGATTTACTCATGTTCCGGTTAATGATGTGGAATTGGATAAAAATTACAAGTATACGATGGAAAATGTTTGTATTTGTACTAAAAGTCCAGAACATGAAAAAGATAGACATTGCGCTTTAAAAAACGCCTATAAACTCGCATCTTACCTTCAAAGTGGGGAAATGGGGAGTGGTGGGGGTAACGGGGGTTATATAAGTGAGGAGCAGACCGGGACCTGGCATGAGTATTACTCGAGATTCCGAGACGACAACATCTCCCAGCAAGAATACGAAGAAGACGATCTATATCTCGACCATGGCATCTCACCAGTTCCTGCAAACTTTGGTTGAGCAGTTCAATGCTCACTCCAAATCTACCATACTACCCGTCAAGAAGTGTTCCGAACTTAAAGACGAGAAGCACTACATTATCCACGCCATGAAGAAGATGGAGACTACAATTGGAGAGGCCATCTGCTGCAGTCTTAGCGAGGCACCGTTCACTCCGGGGGATGAGCCCAAGTTCCAAGTCTACCTGCCGAAACGGTTCGTCCATCTCCTCCAGAACGAGGATCTGCGCTCCATCCAACCCGGCTGTCTCTACCTGGTTTCCCACGGTTGCACAGGTAGCAATTCCACCGAGTTGACCATCCACATCGCCGACAAGCAGCAGTGTTAGATTTAAGTTTTACTGTTGTAAATATGTTATTGTAACGTTTTATAAATAAATAAACCATAAAAAAACAAAAAAAAATACAAAAGACAAAAAAATGCAACATATCACTATGTGAAGTTTGTCACATATTGATATGTTGCATTTTTTTTTAAACTTCGCGGGTGACCTTGACCTTTGACCTTTGCATTTCACAGTTACCCCCACCACGCTACAAGTCAAACCTGTTTGAATGCAAACACCCCCACCACTTTTTCATATACCTCCAAGCGCTGTGCCTTGGCTTCATTTCTACTCCAGCAGCCAACCTAGCAACATCAGGATGTCTCTCAACGTAAGCTGTGCCAGCTATGAGGAGGTGACTATCAAGACACAACAGGAGCTGAACGATTTGTACAAGGAGTTGCAGCTAATGGTGGCAAGAGGCTACTGTATAAATGTGCAAGTCTACGCTTGCAATATACGGAACACCCGGCAGCCAAAGGAAGAGCCTGGACACTCATCGACAGCTTCCTCACCGACGTCCATGAAGACCGAGCCGGACAACTTGGATTACTTCAGCTGACTAGCAGTTGTATTTCTTGTTCTAACCATTGTAGAATATGTTTATTTTTTCATTATATTAAAGAAGTAAAAGAGCAAAAACACCTATCTTGTTACTGACATATTAGCTCAGTAACAAGATAGGTTTTTTTAAAACACAATTTGAATGACCTTGAAACTTCCCCCTCCACTGCTTTGCTACCCCCACCACTTCACTATTGGTGTACATGGCACATCACGATTAGAAACCTCATTCCATCTTCAACAGCCAAACCGACAACATCAACAATGGCAAACCTACCAACAGATGAAAGATGTCCTCACGCATGCTGCGACTTCATCCACGAGTTAGAAAAGAGGATGCAAGAGAGGGAGATAAGAAGAAAGCAGATCCACTCAGAAAATATCATGATAGTCAACGGCTATCTTTTATTGTTCGGCCTTATTATGGTTGTACTTTTCATACTATATGGTATAGTCACATGTGTCGGCAAGGTTGCAGAAGAAAACGCCCGCCACCATCAGTTGGAAAGTTTCAATGTTACTTTGTAGGTTTTCCTTTTTTTTAAAACTCCGTTTGGATGACCTTGAAACTTCCCCCACCACTTCACCATGTTCCTGCATGAGTATCACATCACCCGTCATTCCTTGTTCGACAAGCAACCATGGCGGACAACACCATCAGCCAAGCTGACTCCACTACTGATGTTGGAACGACCTTGAACTTTCCCCTCCACTCCTTCCTTTTTTAAAACCCAATTTTAAATGACCTTGAAATTTCCCCCTCTACTTTTCAATAATGTTACAACTGACTGCAGCTCACCTCATTCCTTGCTTAGCTGCCATGGCGGAAGGAACTCTTTCTCAAGTTGACTCCACTACGGACGAAGCATTTCCCTTGCGGTGGACTGTTCATTTACAGGATGCGACAGAAGTGGAAGTCTTGTATCAAAAATTACTCAATGTATTCAACGGGAACCCTGGACCTCTTGAATGTAGAATGGATTTGAATTTTGATGCAACCAGGGTCGGCACAGAACCTTCAACTTCAAGCCAGCCTCAGCAACGAGATTTTACACATTTATACACTCCAATATCACCGGAAGATGTAACTGTCTGCGAGGCTGACTCAACTACACGTTATGTTCAGCCAAAGCCTTGGGTGTTGATTATTAACAATGTGTACAAAGTGGAATTTGTATGTAATAGATTGAAGGAGTTGATGGTACAAGATCCCGGCCTGCGCTTTCAAATAGATATACATTTCATCTGGAGAGCACCTGCACGGGGCTCTTCGTCTGACAGCTCTCCAAGTACGACGGACGAGGAGGACGACTAGTCATCTTTTTTAAAACTCTGTTTGAATGACCTTGACCTTTCCCCCTCCACTGAGTTTATTTAAGGTGCACTCTCACTGACTACAGCATTATTTCATTGCGCACCTTCACCGCAGCAACATGGAAAGTCAACTCAACTACTGTTGCAAACAGAAATGTTTTTCATGGCCAAATGACATTGATGTGGTGGATGGCCTGGCTTGTAGAACATGTGAAGCTTTTGGTCAGTGCATGTGTAAGTGCAAGTCTTGGAAGAAGCCGAAACCGAAGTTGAAGACATTCCATGTGTACCAAATGAGAGGGCATAAGTACACTTGTTGCCCTGAACGTTGCATTGAATTTAAACTAAAACAGCTAACTGGCTGCAAATTGTGCAACAATCATTTTGCAGGTTTTTGCAAACATTATTTAGGAGCGTGTCAATACAGATCAACTTGGCATACCGAAGCACTCACTATCAATGAAATCGCTATAGACTCACAAGAGTAGTCTTTCTACTCTTTGACTTTTTTAAAACTCCGTTTGAATGACCTTGAAATTTCCCCCACCACTTCCCCATATATCTAGAGTACGCAGGGCCTGGAGGTCAGTCGCTCGGCAGCTGTCGTAGGGTGCACATCCGTGTTGTGCAGTCTGCTGTGCAGTTTTAATTTTAACCAGTTCAAGGTCACCACACTTGAACTCTGGCGAAAACGTCAAGCTGTTAAACACAATCCTAAGCCCCAGGTTCACAGTCGACCTCAAGGTCATCACACTTTAACATGTAAATTTAAGGTAGCACCGAAACGGTGCTACCTGGCTTGACATTTTCAAGTTTCCCGAGGTCTTCGCAGTTCCCCCCACCACTTCCCATATACCTAGAGTGCGCGGGGCCGGACAGTCAGTCGCTCGGTGTCTGTCGTAGGGTGCACATCGCGGTTGCAGTAATGGTTAAAGTAAGGCTTTTGGGCCAGTTCAAGGTCACCCGAGCGGTGTCACATGATGGTTTAGGCAGAGTCACGTTGCAAACTTCAAGTTTCCTCAGCACTTTTGCTGTTTCTCATCGCAAATTCGCTCCAAGTTGTCAAGGTCATGGTAACTGTGACTGAAACTCGGAGCGTAGTGCGAGAAACAGCAAAAGTGCCAAAAAAATTTAGGTTTCAGCGTGACCTTGACCTTTGTGACATCGATGGCGTCATCTTGGTGACGTAAGGGGTGATGACGTCATCAGCACGTCATTTCTGTGACGTCATGGGTGTGACGTCAAGGAAGTGACGTCATTGGTGATGACGTCATCGATGATGCAATCGATGACGTCATCGATGGGGTCATTGACCTCGATGACGTCATCGATGACGTCATCGCTCGGGTGACCTTGAACTGGCCCAAAAGCCCCCATTCCCCACTACTAGCTTAGGCTGTGAGAGCCGAGGAAGCAAAGTCAAAGTGGAAATTGTGTTAAACTCCAAGATGAAGAGTCTCCTAAATAAACTAATTGTATCCTTGCAATCTCCTATAACTTTAGAGAAATACCACTTTATTAAGCGACACCTTATACTTTGGCAAAACAAAGCGGAAATGGAAAAGATTACAGTAAAATTAATTTAACTTAAAACTTGGACTGGACACTCATGGCGATACCACGTGGCGTGCAAACGCCACCCTAAACATTACAAGTTAGGTTATTGAGCACCTCTGGAACGATAACCGATGTGCTAGAGTTAAAGTGTGATGACCTTGAGTCAAAACACTGAAATACTACAAGTCGATATCGTCCCAGAGTTAAAGTGTAGTGACCTACATTCAGAACTTATAAAATTACTTACATATAGAGAGCTAGAGAACAGCGAGACGCACCGCATGGAAGCCGGAGACATACTGGCGAAGCGGTGTTGTGCAGCCTAGGGACCCAGTTGTGGTGGGGGTATAGCCAACACTTAGAGTACAAGTGTTGTGGGTGACCTTGACCCACTTAACTTAATTTAACCCCCCCCCCCGACAAAAAGTGCGAACCCCCCCCCCCCCCCCGACAAAAAGTGCGAACCCCCCCCCCCCGACAAAAAGTGCGAACCCCCCCCCCCCCGACAAAAAGTGCGAACCCCCCCCCCCCTACCCCACCCCCACCCCCTCCCCCACCCCTGATATCCTGGGCGTGGCAGCCCCGGCGGGGATATAAAGGGGTCCAGCCAGAGCCGGCTCGCAGTCCGCTCCCGCGCGTTGAACGTGAACGACCGGGACGGACCGCCATAGGCATCACTAAACATTGAATGGCGCCTTCAGTGTTTAGCGAAGTCTACTCTAACTTTAAGACTTGTATTAGTTGTAAGATATTGCGCTTGCGTTTGGGTATTGCGAATTGTTTTATATGAGAGTGTTTTACTTGTACCCTATGTCTCCTGTGTCTTTTATCCTTTGTGTCTTGTTTGTTATGTGTTTAATGTGTATGTGCTTGTTCCAGCATTGACTACGTTGAGCTCAATTGTGTGTTGTAAGTGTGTTATATGTTTCTAAAGTGTATACGCTTGTTTTAGCAATCCCCCCTTGAGCTTTTTCAATGCTCAAAGTAAATTGTAAAGTCAGGGAACGGGAGTAGGCCCCCGTGTAAAGCCACTTTTAATAATTGGTAGGCTCCTGCCAGGCATGCAAAAGGTTGCGGATGGCATTTGGGGACCATGTCCGTTTGTACGCTGGCAAGCAAAAGGTTGTGGCGGCCTCTGCACTCGGACCGAGGACGTAAGCCATTAGGGTGTCCTCAGTATGTTTCCCTTCTGGAAACTCAAAATTATGTAAATGAATCTTTGTTAGCTATTTGTGTTTTTAGTCCCCAAGGCCCCCGAACATTCGTGGTTCGCCATGGATGTACGGGGGCCGAAATTTTTTAATGTCCGTGTGGCCTTGACCCACAAAGACTTGTAAAAATTCAATGCATTGTAAATTAAAAATATTAAAGATAGGTTACGGGAGTAGGCCCCCGTGTAAAGCCTATTTTAATTATCGGTAGGCTCCTGCCAGGCATGCAAAAGGTTGCGGATGGCATTTGGGAGCATGTCCGTTTGTACGCTGGCATGCAAAAGGTTGCGGCGGCCTCTGCACTCGGACGAGGACGTAAGCCACTAGGGTGTCCTCAGTTTGTTTCCTTCTGGAAACACAAAATTATGTAAATGAATCTTTGTCAGCTACTGAAAAGACAATGCAGTAAATGTTTACAAGTCTTGCGTGGCGAAGGGTACACGACATTGGATGTTGCCTTGTTGTCATAGTTGGGTCTCTTCGGAGGCTACAGCGATGACAACCCAAGTGCCTCACACCCCCAAAGGGGGGTGTGGGGCTTAATTTTTTAAAAGTTTTTTTGTGACCTTGACCTAAATATGTAAAATCTTTCAAAGTGTTTAACAGTCAGGTCTTATTAACACAGTTAATACATTAATGTCTGTTAAAAAATATAACAGTTAGGTATTTGTAACCCACAAGTTTGGAGTTGTTTATAGTTGGGTCCCTTGGGAGGCTTCAGCTATGGTAACATAAATGCCTCAAGTGGGGCTTATTTTTTTAAAAAGTGCGACCCCCCCCCCGGCAAAAAGTGCGAACCCCCCCCCCCCGGCAAAAAGTGCAACCCCCCCCCACCCCCACCCCCACCCCCACCCCCACCCCTGATATCCTGGGCGTGGCAGCCCCGGTGGGGATATAAAGCGGCCGGGCTGCACGCACTTCTCATTCCGGTCCAAGCTCCCATACGGACAGGTACTCTCTCTCGCTCTTGAGACTTTTGTTTTACAAGTTCACTTCTTTCTTTACATCTATTCTTTTCATTCATTACAATGGGTAAAATGGGTCTGAAGCTGAAAAACTACCCATCAACTTCAACCTCGACCGACACGTCTCGACCCTCATCATCCTCGACTTCGATCCTGGAATACCTGATGACTGCGAACATCCTGAGCTGCCTGACGATGCCGCCACCGCCGCCGCCGCCGCCACAGCCCGCCTCAATGCCCAGCCTGTCGCCATTGCCGGCGACAGTGGAAGAGGCTGGTGCACAGCCATCGTCAGGAGAACTCGTCAAGTCGTCAGGTCGAGTCCCGGTAGCCTCTCCAGCACTCTCGCTGCTATCGGACTCAGGATCGGAGTCTGCGGCTTTTGAAGAGACGTCTAGGTCGAGGATCACCCCATACAGCAGAACCCGGAAAATCCTCTCATACACTACATCCCAATGTCCCTCACCTATATCCCCCATGCCACCTACACCAACCAAACCACCCCGTAAATCCATCTTCTCCCCTGATCTTCCCACCATAGACCTAACACGCTCTCCTACCCCGCCCAAAATTGTTTGCTCCATCCCGCTTGAACAATCTTTGCCCCTTCTACCTCCTTCCAGCCCCATCCCTTCTAGCCAGCCTAATTCAGAGAAGCTCCAAGACACTCCGCTAAAGAGTCCAACACAGAAACGTAAACGCGTTAAAGCCCCTGCTGGCAAGGGTAAGAAATGCGATTACGCTTGGATGTCTAGTAAGTTTGGGGTTTTGTGTTGCCAGAAACTTGCTTGTGCAGAAGGGGATCGCTGCCAACGACACCTCAAAAGTACAGTCAAATTTCGGCAATTCAAACCCTATACTCTGTACATTAAGCCTAAAACGTTCAAGTTCAGACATCCCCACGGTCCGCAACCGCGGGATATTAGAAGGCTAAAGGTTGATGAAAAATATTATTTCATTGGTCAGACATATGGAGCAGGTAATAAGAAAGTAGAAATCGTTGTAAAAGGTGATGGCCACCTTTGTACAATGCAAGTACCACCTCGGATGGTACAAAGAGAATTTTTCATCCCTAAAGCCTATCTAATACGAAGGAAAGGATGTGAAACCGTGTGGGAAATGGACTAGGACATGGGCCCACCAAAAAAAAACAAAATTGTTAGGCTGTGTTGGACAATATTTAAAAAGTCTTTTTCCAAATTATGTTTCCAAATTTAGTCTTAACCCTCTTAAAGTAAGGGAGAGGGGTATTATACAAGTCAAGTTATAAAAAAAAACACTTGACTTGTATAATACTTTAACCTGGCGGTGATGTAAAGTCACTGGGACAATCTCAAACCGTGTCCTTGAGGGCGAAGACTAAGTTACAAAAATCTTTAACAAATAAAAACTTACCTCCAAACACTTGTAGCTTGCTACAAGTGTTTGGAGGTAAAAATTTTTCAAAGTTTGAATGACCTTGACCCATATAAATTACTGTTTAAAGTAAAGTGCTAACCTTACAACTAATGTTGTGTATCACGTGATACCCCCACTCTAACGCTCTTACTAAGCTTGTATGAGCCGTTCATTTGCTTCAGTCTGTTTCTGTGCTCCGTGGTAAACATGTCACGGTACAATTACAAAGGTGGTGACTTCTTGATAGATCAACACAATGCTTGGGAAGTGCTAAACCAGCATTGAATGGAAGTTGAGTATTGTATAAGACGAGACGGGTCTACATTTTATCTATGTATTATAAACAACCAAACTCATAAGTATGAACACTGGACAAAAATTAATTATAACAACATAGATGAGCTGTTTGCTTGGGTGTTTGAGGTGTGTAAAGTTATAGAAGAAACCCAAATAATGGGTGTGCTAAAGGTATGTAAAACTGATGACCGGGAAGACTAAGCAAAATTTCTTTCAACCCCCCCCCCCCCCGTGTTATCCCCACCACTAAAAATGGGTATATATAGGAGTGGTGATCAACCGTCCTCTCATTCTGCTTTACACCGTTAAGCTGAACACTACCATGTCTGCTATGAACGTCCCAGCCTCTACCTCTGGCCCGGCTGCCTCCAACTCCAGCCCGAGCATTGGACCAATCCGATCGGGGCCTTCGTCAAGGAGTCGTGTCCGATTCTCCGGCTTTGGTCCTGTGAGGAAGGAGTTGCGGAGCAGCGGAGCTTCTCAACCAACCACGATGGACGCATCAACCCAGACCCCACCAAACATCATCGAGTGGTACGACGAAGTCATAGAGCAAAGGGACAGAATGTTAGAGAATACTCGCAGGGAGCTACTTTATATCCGGAGTAAATGGGAAAAACTAATTAAGAAGTGTGAAAGCCTGTTGGACAGTGATGATAGTGAGGATGAGAGTGGATAGGTGTGTGGGTAAAGACTTGGACTGGGACTTGTGTGTTTGTATGAATGTGTGCGTGAATGTGAAATACAGAGCGGGGGATAGATCACTCTGTGGCAATGGACTAACATGCCACTTAGTGATCTATCCCCCGTTCTGGTAATGTTTTTGGATGGCCTTGACCCACTTTACCAAGGCTAGCTAGTACCCCCACCACTGATAAGTGTATATATACGGGTATTAACGTGCAGTTTGGTTATTCTGCTTTGTACCGCTTAGCTGAATACAGCACTGTAACATGGCTTTCAACTCCAAAACTTCTCAGGCTTCCTCTTCTTCTTCAAGAAGGCGTGCTGCCAACGTCCTGCCTGCTACTCGTGGACCTGCTCGACCATTCCACAGCATAACTGTTGCTCGGGCAAACGCCTGCAAAGCTCCGATGCTACGGACCTTGCTGGAGGTAAGCCAAGACGGACAAGGCTTGCTCAGTCCTGGTCAACGGCAGGAGCAAGAAAGGCGTATGGCGTACTTCAGGCTGCAGGGTGTAGTTCCCAGCTTGAAGTTAGGCGATCCGAGAGTAGCAAGCATCAACGAGGCAGCGGACTACATATCACACCTTCACAGTGTTTTAGAAGTAAAGGACCAACAAATTGAAAACTTAAAAGAACAATTGAAACAATTTAACTTTAATCCTGTGGAGTTTGTGGAAGCAGTGATGAGTGATAGTGATGATGAAGGAACTGAATATATATTGGGTATGTAATGAAAGACTTGGACAGGGACATGTGTGTGTGTGTGTGTGTGTGTGTAGAATACAGAGCGGGGGATAGACTACTTTGTGGCAATGGACTAGCATGCTGCTTAGTGGTCTATCCCCCGCTCAAAGGGTAGCATTGGATGACCTTGACCCACTTTACAGCAAGGACAACCGGTTAACTGGTATAAAAGAGGGGGTCTATACATCTCGACTTCATTCTGCTTTGGACCTTCCAGTGGAACGCTAGAAACAATGAGTGGATCGCTGCTTGGTGCTAACTTGGACAGGTATTCTGTGATGGTACACTATGAAGATTGTAGAGACATGTTGACGGCTGTGTATGATTGTTTGGTGAGAAAAATCTTTCAAGAAAACTGCCAATTTATGTTAGCGTGGAAAAGAAACTTGTTTGTTGATGGTCATGCTACAATGCAAAGCATGAACCACCTTCATGTGTTAAAAGTAGGACATCATAATTTGGACGAACTGGACGATATGTTTAGGGAGCTGGAGTGTTTGATACATCAGGAATGTAAACCATGTGAAATTGAAATTTTTAAATTGGATATGGAATTAGAATAAAATGTGTTAAACAGGACTTGGACTTGGACTTGATTGAGGTTTTGTAGAACAGAGCGGGGGATAGATCACTTTGCGGCAATGGACTAGCATGCTGCTTAGTGGTCTATCCCCCGCTCAAAGGGTATCTTTACGTGACCTTGGCCCACATAAATTGTATAGTTGGTGGGGGTATAAAAAGGGTAAGCAAATTGGATGGATACAACACTTCCATACCATGGCTCCACTTGACAACACCGTGTTCCATCGCAACAGAATTGTCTCTATTCTGGAGGTAATACCTCTAGAAATTATAGAAGTAGAGGACCAACTACCTGCGGTTGATCAAGAAGAGGAGGAGGAAGAGATAATGGATATTGAAACGGACTCTGACGAAGCTGGTTCAACGGACAATGAAGTGGACTTGCACGCCTACGAAACATTAGAGTCGTCATCTGAGTCGGAAATGGAATTCCAATTGGAAATCGAAGAAGAAGAACAAGAACAAGACACTCCCCATCGTCCAATGGATAGGATGTTAGTTGCCAGAAGAATTATGTATTGTCATCGCTGCCTATTCCGTGATGAGGATGATTCCGACTCTGATGGTGATGTTTCACCCTTGTAAAAAGTTTAAACAAAAAGTTAAAAAAGAATGTGAGCGGGGGATAGAGCACTTTGTAGTAAATGATGCTGCTTAGTGCTCTATCCCCCGCTCAAAATAATAATTCCAAATGACCTTGACCTACATAAACTTGCTCAAACAGACGTCTTTGAAAAAACTTGTACAAATTATTGAATCTAGACCAAATATCATCAATTTATCAAGCCTACTGATAAATGTATTACAAACGGTTGTGTAAAGGCTAAATTTAGCACATGAGTGGTAACCTGTTTCCATATGACGTCACTTTCCCCACCTATCTGCCTCGGATATAAAGGGTCCCTGTGGAGTGCGCTGCTCATTATTGCGTGGACATTCACAGAGTGTACATTCAAAGCCAAACTGTTTGAAATGGCTCTTTGCGACATTTGTGGGGAAATCTTTCAAGACGAAGATCTTTTCACCATACACAGAGAATTACATGAAGACGAAGATAGAAAAGAAGATATTACCATGGATGAAATAGACTTAGACTCAATTGACCGGTTTTTGGAAGAGCACCAGAAGCAGACGGACTACTGGGACAGCTATCTACAGCAAATGCAAAGAAAAAGACCTAGTGTGATCCAATTTGCTGGTGCTGGACCATCTACTGCTAGAAGACCTTTTGAAGAAGAAGACACTGAAGAAGAGGACACTGAAGAAGAACTGGAAGATGTGAAACAACTGCGCACCACGGCCTTGCCAGGACGAGTTGTAACACATTTCAAAATTAATAATGTTCAATTGGAATTGGAAACATTTATAACCCAGGCTAAGGAACTTGTTGGTCAAACCTTGAGGGAAGAACTACAAAGATTAAATTTTATTAAATTTGGAATGGTGTTAGAGGCTATGTTTAACAATACTGATGGTGAAACAGCATTGAGAGCGTTCATTACCAAAAACCGAACCCTTACCTTCACCTCCAACATCGATGATATTATTGAAGAATGCTTGGAAGAACTTATAACAAAACTTCAAGAACATGAAGGAAGAGGATCTGGATGGACTTTGTCATCAATTGAAGGTATGGATGTAAGGGTTCACAAGCATGGATATGGTTTAAGGGGTAGTAGTTTTATCCCTCTACCAAAGAAAATCCAAAACACTAAATCGTGTAGGAATGTGCAAAATGAAGGTAATGAATGTTTCAAGTATGCAATGTTAACCAAGTATGTTAAAGATCATCCTGAAAGAGTTGGTAGAGAATATTACGAAAATGAACACCGCTACAACTTTCAAGGTCTCACCTATCCAGTTACCTTGAAAGACATTGGCAAATTTGAAAAGAAAAATCCTGGCGTTTCAGTCAATGTTTTTGGTCTGGATGATTCGAACAACGTTTATCCTTTGCGGGTAGTAAAAGTTGAACAGAGAAACCACACGGATTTGCTATTGATAACTAAGGGTGAAATTTCCCATTATGTATGGATAAAGGACTTTGTAGCCTTGGTATGGAATCAATTATCAAAACATAAACGTAGGTTAACAGTGTGTAAAGGATGTTTCTGTTTCACATATAAAGAACTAAGACATGGAGGATCTGAATGGATGACGGAACATAAAAGACTCTGTAACGAGAATTATGAAGTGAAGGTTAGTCTGCCACCACCATCTCGAGCGTTTATCCAATTCAACAAAACAATCCACCAATATCGTATTCCACTGGTCATCTACGCAGATTTTGAATCTACGTTAGTACCACAGGAGCTGCCGGACGGTGAAGTGACTAGAAGAACAAAATATCAGTTGCATCAACCCAACAGTTTTTGTCTACTAGTGAAATCAACCTTGTCTGAGAACCAATTGCAAGACTATGGTTTAACATCCACTCCAATACTCTACCGTGGGGAAGAAGCCGCTAAGTATTTTGTAGACCTGTTGTATGACATTGCTGAAAAGGTGCAACGCTTATACGGCAATGTTGTACCTATGGAACCTTTGAATGAGAATCAACAAGAAGAATATAATCTGACATCAAGATGTTATCTATGCGAGAAGAGCTTCAGTGAAGAAAATCCAAAAGTTAGAGATCACGATCACCTGACAGGTTTATACAGAGGAGCTGCTTGTAATTCATGCAATATAAATTACAAACTGCCCCACTTTATCCCTGTCGTGTTACACAATCTTAGCGGCTACGACTCCCACTTCATTATTCCAGAGTTAGGAAGAGATAATGGTAGAATTGATGTTCTTGCTACAACATTGGAAAAGTATATCAGTTTCTCAAAAACAGTAGGTAAAATTAAACTTCGCTTTGTAGACTCTTATAGATTTATGGCTTCTAGTTTGAGCAGATTGTCTGAGAATCTACGAAGAGAAGACCTAAAAGAAACCAGCAAGATTGTACCTGAAGATAAATTGGACTTAATATTACGTAAAGGAGTGTTCCCCTACGATTACATAACTTCTACAGAAAAATTTGAAGAAACCAGTCTACCGCCGATTGAAGCCTTCAACAGCAAATTAAACGAAAGTGAAATCTCCGTTGAAGACTACAATCATGCATGTAATGTTTGGAACCAACTAAACATTCAAACCTTAGGGGAATATTCTGACTTTTATATAAAATTGGACGTAACTCTGCTGTGCGATGTGATGGAAGAATTCAGAAACACCTGCTTCTCCGCCTATGGACTGGACCCTCTACACTCGTACACATCTCCAGGATTAGCATGGCAAGCTATGCTAAAGTCAACCAACTGTCGACTGGAACTTCTAACGGATATTGATATGGTGCTCATGATGGAATCTGGTGTACGGGGCGGTTTGACACAAGCTGTAACACGTCATGTCAAAGCCAACAACAAGTACATCCCCGGCTTCGACGAGCAACAACCATCGGTCTACCTTGGCTACTTTGATGCAAACAACCTTTATGGTTGGGCAATGTCAAATCCGCTTCCCTACGCTGACTTCAAGTGGATCGACCCGGCCACCATCGGAGACATCTCACAGATTCCAAAGGATGGTCCAAAAGGCTATATTTTGGACTGTGATTTTGAATACCCGGAGCACCTTCATGACCATCACTACGACTTGCCTCTCCTAGCCAAGACTGAAGTTTCACCGACAGGAAGATGGCCAAAATTGATGATGACCTTGGAGAATAAAGATCGCTATGTGGCTCACTACTGGGTAGTTCAACAGGCTCTTGAATTGGGTCTACGTATAGTGAGAATTCATAGAGCAATTGAATTCACCCAGTCTTGTTGGTTGAAACCATACATTGATTCCAACACTACAAGAAGAGCTGCAGCAACAACAGCATTTGAAAAGGACTTCTATAAATTAATGAACAACGCCATCTTTGGGAAGACCTTGGAGAACAAAAGAAAACATAAAAATGTAAAATTAGTGAGTGATCCTAGAAAATTGGAAAAATTAGTGCAAAAACCAAATTTCGGAACATCCATGATTATAAACGAAAATCTAGTCGCTGTCAGTATGAAGAAAACAACAATAGTCATGGACCGTCCGTTATACATAGGTATGTCGATTTTGGATATAAGTAAAACCCTGATGTATGATTTCCATTATAACAAAATGGTTAAACACTACGGAAGGGAAAACATTGGAGTCGCATACATGGATACGGACGCGTTTATCTACTGGATAAAGACTTTGGACATGTATGAAGACCTAAGGACTTTTCCATACAAAGAAGATTTCGATTTTTCTGACTATCCGAAGAACCATCCAAATTTTAATGAAAAATATAAAAAAGTAATTGGAAAATTCAAAGATGAAGCAAATGGAATGCCTTTAGAAGAAATAGTGGCGCTGATGGCGAAATTGTATTCATTTAAGATGTACCACGAGAACAACACACCGACAGTGAAGAAAGCAAAAGGAGTGAAGACATCTTATTTGAAAAAACAC
Organism: Neoaliturus tenellus; assembly: GCA_030545055.2. Classification (NCBI taxonomy): domain Eukaryota; kingdom Metazoa; phylum Arthropoda; class Insecta; order Hemiptera; family Cicadellidae; genus Neoaliturus; species Neoaliturus tenellus. The sequence goes on along the minus strand of CM061536.1, from coordinate 113,447,694 downwards.
GTGACATTTGACCACTACAAGACTTGTTTGTTTGAAGATACTACGATATCAGCAACATTCAACAATATCCGAAGCTTCAAGCATCAAGTCTACAGTGTCACCGAAATTAAAAAAGCGTTGTCAGCTCGGGATGATAAAAGACACATTATGCCCGACAAAATCCACACTCTTCCTTTTGGCCACTACTCTCTAAACCCTATCAACTAGTAACCTATTCTTCGTCCTTCTACAACTACGACCTTATTCCTTTCTCCTTCCGTAAAAAAATGGGGAACACGGCAAGTCCAACGCCGTGTTCCCCATTTTTTTACACAAGTTTGGATGACCTTGACCCATATAAATGATGTGAATATTTAAAACAACATTCATTGTGATTATACATGTGATACAACAAACATTGAAACCTGCAATATGAAGGACTTGAAGCAACAAATTGTCAACGAACTTCATAAACCTGCAAGAAGAAAGTTTCCACGAAGAAATACGGTGATAAAAGGAATTAATGATTTATATCAAGCTAATTTAATCGAAATGATTCCTTATAGCAAACAAAATAAAGGATATAAATACATATTGACTGTTATTAACTGTTTTTCAAAAATGGCAGATGCTTTACCACTAAAAGATAAAAGTGGCAAAAGTGTTACAAAAGCAATGGAAACAGCTATACAAAGAGACAAACATACTATTAAACATTTACAAACAGATGATGGAAAAGAATATTTTAATAAGGAATTTGCAAATTTAATGAAAAAACACAATATAAACCATTACTCAACCAATTCAGAGGTAAAAGCTTCAATAATCGAAAGATTCAACAGAACTTTAAAAAGTGCAATGTATAAAATGTTTTCCAACAGAGGATCGCACATATGGATTGATATGTTACCAAAACTTATAAACGATTACAATAACAAATTTCATAGGACTATCGGGATGAAACCAAACCAAGTAACTAGTAAAAATGAAAACCTTGTATTAAAACGTATAAAAATGAATACTAAACCAAAAGTTGAAAAACTAAAGCCTAAAAAATTTAATGTGGGTGATAAAGTGCGAATAAGTAAATATAAAGGTGTATTCAGTAAAAGATACCTGCCAAATTGGACCAATGAGGTTTTTACTGTATTCAAAGTACAACCTACAGTACCTGAGACATATATTTTAAAAGATAATAAAGGACAATTGCTTGAAGGAGGGTTTTATGGACATGAAATGTTAAAATCAACAGTAGGCGATGTATATTTAGTTGAAAAGGTGTTGCAACGGAAAAAAGATAAGGTCAAAGTACGATGGTTAGGATTTAATAAGACGGAAGATTCTTGGATACCTAAAAAGGATTTGATATAACGATAGAGAATCATTTTAGGTTGAACCATTACAAAGGATGGAGATAGTACCACAAAAAGAGAGTTTTACTATTAATAATATAGATGAACTCACAGTGGATAATTCAGAATTCAATAGTGGGAAACATGGCAATTTGTTACCAAACACCGTTCGTTGTCTGGTTACCGGACCTTCCAACTGTGGAAAAACTAATGTAGTATTCAATTTGATTACAAACCCTAAAGGATTACGATTTAACAATCTATATGTATTTTCAAAATCACTACAACAACCAAAGTATCAATTATTGGAAAAGATACTGACTAATGTGCCTGAAGTTAAATATTTAAAGTTTAATGCAAGCGAGAGTGTCATGCAGCCACAAGAAGCTAAACCATTCTCCGTGTTTATATTCGACGATGTATCTTGTGAAAACCAAAACACAATAAGGAATTACTTCGCTATGGGTCGACATAACAACATAGATAGCATTTATATTGGCCAAACTTACAGCAAAATACCTAAACAACTCATTAGAGACAATGCAAACATGTTAATTGTATTTAAACAGGACGAAACCAACCTAAAACATATATATTTTGATCATGTAAATGCGGATATGACATTTGAACGATTTAAAGAGTTGTGTGGAAAGGCTTGGGCTGAAAAGTATGGGTTCCTAACAATTATGAAGGAACAACCGCTAAATAATGGTCGATACAGGATAGGATTTGATAAATTTATATTAATACATTAAACGCGGTATAACACATTCATTGTTGTACAACACGTCTTGCTACAAACATGGTTAACCAAGAAAAATTAGTAAAAGAAATAAAATCACTTAGTGATTCTATTCGGGCTAAAAACAGAGCATTGAAACTAGGTATTAGCGAGAGGAGAAATTCCTTGAATCTACTTTTAAACCTATTACTGAACCTAACTAAAATTTACATTGGAAATTGAAACCAATAGTAAATTGAATTTTCTGGATTTAACAATAACAAAGTCTGATAATAAATTCAAATACAATATTTACAGGAAACCGACCACTACAAGCCAAACTATCCATGCCACCTCATATCATCCATATAGTCATAAATTATCAGCTTACAACAGTATGGTTAATAGATTGATTAAAGTACCAATGTCTGAAGATGACTACAAAGCCGAATTGAATATAATTAAATACATCGCTATCTCTAATGGCTATGAATCTAAAATGGTAGATAGGCTCATACAGAAACATTCAAACAAAGATAATAAACATAGAAAAAATAATGACGTACTTCCGCCTAAATATATACCCGTAGAATACGGCCACAGACTTAACAACTTTCTGAAAAAAGAGCTGAAACAATTTAATATTATCCCTGCACCAAAAACTTCAAACAAAACAGAGCGTCTACTCAAGCCAAAAACGCAAGCAGGAAATAAATTAGAAAAAACTGGAGTTTATAAACTTAAATGCAATGACTGCGATAAATTTTATATAGGACAGACCGGGCGTTCATTCATTAAAAGGGCCAAAGAACACAAACCAAACCCGAGAATTAACCCACAGAAATCTAGTTTTGCGCAACACCTTATGAATGAAGACCACAGTGGCGGCAAAATTGAAAACAATATTGAAGTAATTGAAATATGCAACAAAGGTTTCATTCTAGATACGCTAGAAGAATTCCATATCTACAAAGCCATAAAGCAAGACAATAGCCTAGTATTAAATGACAAACTAAATTACAGTTCACACCTCATTTTTAATAAAATCATAGAAAACCAATTCCAGAGGACGAGTCTACCACAGCAAACACCCCTTATGACAAGGACGAGTCCAAACTTCCAGGACCAGAGGTCAACTGATAGCCGCTTCCGTCGTCTTCGTCGGCCCACATGTCCCGACACCGGTAACCGTGGTGGAGAGTCGCGTCTGTGATACTAATTTGTAGGCCTACCTTTTTATGTTAATTTATTTTGTGTCGTGTTAAATGTGTACGTGTTCGTGTCAAGTGTTTTTAACTCCTGAATGACGACGTCTACTCGACTGATCGATGTGACTGCAACTTCAGCTTCTTTCATCTACTTGAAAATGGCGCAACGAGCGCCGAAACCCGGGTTGTAGTCTCACAAACCCAGAATTTGAACTGGAGACGGAAAAAGGTAAATTAAAACCATATTATATTTCCACCAGTTCAGGGGCAACCATCATGAGTAAATTAAAAAACATAAAAGATCCTTCGGATGAAAACGATGCAATAAACTTAAAAATATTAAAGGAAAAGATATCGCCAACATTAAAACTACAAAATAACACATATGACGCGGAAGATCATAGAATTATCAACGTTGGTAAACCAAATGAAAATGGTGATGCGATAAACAAAGGTTATTTGTCATCTGAATTAAAAAATACGTTAAAATTCAATGGGAAAACGTATAGTGCCAACAATAAACGTATATCCAACGTAGATGACCCTAAAGATGCAAAAGACAGCGTAAATAGACGCTATTTACATTCTTTGATACCTGAAAAGACAAAAGATGGATTTTCTTTTTATAAATTTGTTATTAATGATATAGGCTATCCAAAAACTGAAAACGATGCTGTAAATCTAAAATATATTAAAGATCATTGCATCATACGTGATGTAGGGGTTATAGATTGTTTTAATAATTGTTTAGCAAATGTTAAAGATGGTTCGGCACCATCAGATGGTGCAACAGTGGGTCAAATGATGGAAACATTAAAACAAGAAACAACCTCTTTTGTAAAACAAGATCAAGTAGTATCGAAGCAAGGGGATGAATTTGTTCAAGGTAATGAAAAATTTAATTTATTAACATACAAAAATGATGCTTGGGATTGCATGGATAAAAAGTTATCAAATATGGGATGGGGTTATGAAAAACATGATGCAGCTGCTTTATCACAAACCGTACATCTAGATCCAGATAAATATTTTAGATGGTTTACATGTAATAATAGAGTGATAAGAGACTTGGCACAAGGAAGAGAAGCAAATGATGCTGCAACTGTAGGACAGACCATTACAACATCATTAAAGGATAGTAAAGTGTATGATTGTAATAATAAACGTATAACAAACCTTAAAGACCCTGAACATGTAGATAATGCTGTCACTGTTAGTTTTCTTGTAAAAGTTTTAGGTAATGCGATATTTGATTTACACAATCATTTCACACCGGAAGTTCTTCGAGGAGGGCCAGGTCATAAAATTTGGGATGAAGCCTCGAGAGGTGGTTGGATTAAACGGGAAATTTTTAAAAAGTACTTTATTCACCCTAATACACAACAGTTTAGATCATCAAATTGGGGTGATATTGATATTTAATAAAAGAACACAATAAACAACTTCATTTATTTCCAACTCGTCATAGAGTTAACACATGAGTTGCACATTGCGATTATAAAAGGACAATAATGACGTTCAAGTACATCAGTCCATATCGAGACACTGCAAGGAAAGGAGGTGGGATCACGTCCACAGCGGTTTCTCTGTTAAGTAAAGCTTTAAAACAAATTCCAGTAGGATCCATAGTAAATAGAGCAATAGACGCATTACCATACGAATTTCATATACCAGGAGGTTATCAGTATTGCGGACCAGGAACTAAATTGAAAAAACGACTGGAAAGAGGCGATCCTGGCATAAACAAGTTAGATCAGGCTTGTAAAGAACACGATATCGCATATTCCACGTTTGCCGATTCAAAAAATAGATCAATAGCTGACAAAAAGCTTGCGGACATAGCTTGGCAACGAGTAAAATCAAGTGACGCTAGCATAGCAGAAAAAGCAGCAGCTTTAGCAGTAACAGCAGGTATGAAGGCTAAAACAGCAGTAGGAGGTGGAAGAAGGAGGAGAAAGAGAGTAAAAAGGAGGTCAACCACAAGAAAACATGGAGGAAATATAAAAAGAAGACGACGATCTACAAGAAAAGGCAGGAAGAAGCCCACCGTGTGGTCAATGGTAAAAAACGGGGCAGGTCTTTACCTAAGACCTTATCGTGCATATTAAATGAAAGAAATCAATTGGTCATACCACATAAAGCATTAACCAATATTGAATTATTTAAATATATTTCCTGTTTAAAAATACCATTTTTTCGCGGTGTGTTTATGAAAGACAGTTTACCAAAGAAAATGTGGCAAAATGAGACTGGAATTGTAAATTTGGATAATACTGAAGGGCCTGGCACCCATTGGGTTTGTTATAAGAAACTAAATAACAATGTATATTATTTTGATAGTTTCGGTAATTTGCCACCACCAAAAGAACTTCAAAATTACTTTAAATCTGCTAAAAACATATATTATAACTATAAAAGAGAACAACCTGATAATACTTCAATATGCGGCCATTTATGTTTGGAATTTCTAGCTAAAAGTATCAGTCACTATTGAGATGTCTTCCTATACGGTATCATTAACAGGAAAATCGTCCAATTTACGAAGTATCCTTTTTCCAGCGTTACGCTTGCAAAAAGGAAGGTTTTGGGAGGCGGCACTATTGGATTTTACAACGTACAACTCTATTCCCAATGTTACGGAAGGTAAAAATAACATATTGCATTATTATAAGGGAAAGGATGCCGGTGGAAAATTTACAGACTTACAAGAGTGCAGGTTACCCACAGGTTCTTATGAAATTGATCATATAAATGAATTTTTGCAAACTAAAATGGGAAAAGACAATATAACATTAAAAGGTAATAATAATACGATGAAAGCTGAAATTACTTCCAAATATTATATAGATTTCACTCAACCAAACTCAATTGGTGATTTATTAGGATTTTCCAACGATGGGCCTGTATTAGAACCAGATGTAACACATTCCGGTAAGAAAACAGTAACAATATTAAAAGTCAATAGTATAGACATAACTTGTAACATTATACAAGGTGCTTACAGGGACGGGGCTAACACCCACATCATACATACTTTTTACCCAAGTGTACCACCTGGATTTAAAATTGTTGAAAAGCCACAAAACCTGGTATATCTACCGTTGAACACCACTTTCATTTCAGACATCGTGTTGAGCGTATTGGATCAAGACGGTAACTTGGTAGACTTCAGAGAAGAGCCTATTACGATTAGATTACATTTAAAATCGACACTTTAATACAAAACCATGGGTTTAACATTTAAAAGCGAACAACCTACGGGAAACCGCATTAGTAGCTCTTCAGCTGTGGAGGAGTTAACACGCGAGAACATTCGTTTCTTAGAGAGAATTGGATTAAAATTAACCGAGTATGGATATACTGGATATAGCGCAGGGTCCAACATTCGACGAAACCCTATGGGAAAAAGAATATCACACCCACAACCCTTACACTTCATCGAAATTAAACAATAACGATGAAATTCGTATTCCCATACAAAATCAAGACATTTACACACTACCATGTGAAAGTTACTTGTATATTGAAGGACAAGTTACTAAAAAGGACGGTACTACTGTTGGTACAACAGTTCCATTTATAAATAATCCTATGGCTTTCCTATTTGATGAAATTAGATATGAAATATCAGGTGTAACAGTTGATTCCACTAAAAAAGTAGGTATTACGACAACTTTAAAAGGATTAACATCTATAACACCCAATGAAACCAATTTACTTAAACCTGCCGGATGGGTATTACCTACGATTGACACGATCACTCCAAATCCAAATGGATATTTTGATTTTCATATTCCATTACGTTTGCTGCTTGGTTTTGCTGAAGATTATAGGAAAATAATATTAAACGTTAAACAAGAATTAGTTTTGTTGAGATCTTCTAACGATAAAGACATTATTAAAGCTGCAGATGCTACTACAGATGCGACTTTAGAATGGAAATTAAAATTAGACAAAATTGTATGGAGAGTTCCACATGTTAAATTGGCTGACGAGCATAGAATGCTACTTTTAAGAAAATTAAAAGCCGATCGTGATATTGTTATTCCATTTAGAAGTTGGGAATTTCATGAGCATCCCAGTTTACCTACTACGGATCGACACACTTGGACTGTTAAAACATCGAATTATGTAGAACGAGCCAGGTATATTATATTTGGTTTACAAACAGGTAGAAGAGACGCCATTACTAAACATGCAGGACAATTTGATCATTGTGACTTGAAAAATATTAAAGTTTATTTAAATTCACAATTCTTTCCATACGACAATTTAAATGTGTCATTCACTAAGAAGAAATACAGTATATTGTACGATATGTACGCGAGATTCCAAAGTTCATATTACGGTAAAACAAATACACCTTTATTACCACCTGACAAATATTTCGATGCCTACCCAATAGTTGTAATCGATTGTTCTAAACAAAATGAATCAGTAAAGTCTTCAAGTGTGGATATAAAAATAGAAATGGAATTCAACGATGCTATACCGGCTAATACAACTGCATACTGTTTAATTCTACATGATAAAATCGTAACATACACACCTTTAACTGGAATTGTTAAAAATGTATTGTAAGAACCGGTTTTGTTTCATTCCGCGAGTATAAAAGCAGAGCGTACAGACCGCTCCTCATCAGTTTGTTGCCTACTGTTGTATGGGTAGCATCGTATTCAATATGGCTTCTCCTAGTGGTACACCTGAAAATGTGGTAGATATTGAGAAGGAGATATCTGAGTTTTTAGATCCTCAAGGTCACCAGGAAGGAGGTGAACAAAACGTTTGCGGACAACTTCACGCCAGTAATAATGTTGAAGGAAAAGGTAAAAGAAGAAAGACTATACAAAAGAGAAAAAGGGATATTGAAGATAATATTTCTCCAAACATATTGAGGTATTTTTGCGAATATTTTACCCAATCTCTTCCAGTTTGGATAAAAGTGTTTTAATCGGTGTTATGAAATCTACAGATTATTCCCCTACTGTAATTTTAACTCATGGACCCAAAATGATTTTGTTTACGGACAGTGCTTGGGAATCGTTTATGAAACATTTGCATCTACTAGAATGCTATTTAAGTAGTAACATGTTTGGAAGAAAGACAAGAGTAGGACTTTTGGATTCAAATGTGGAAATTGATATCATTAAACAACGTGGTGATCATCAGCTATGGTTTAGAGACACAACAAGACATGATAACAAAATTCAACTTAATCGAGAGGAGTTTTTCATTTTAACTTGTGCTACTGAACCTATAACAAGATACTTGAGACAACTGGTGTTTTCAAGTTCGATTATTAAAGATTATCTGGAAGACACTTTGGACAAACAACCGGACGCACCTATATTATACGGACCTGTGGATACTTCTATATTTAATAGAGTTCCTCATGAAGTACAGATGTGGAGACAATTGGAAAAGTACGCTCAACTACATAAGAAATCAGTAAAACAGGAAGAAGAGGAAGATGGAGGAGAAGAATCAAGTGTTAGTGATGAAAATGAAAATAAGGAAAATATAAAGATGGAAACTTAAATGACAATGGTTAGTTTTTAAAACAATATCCAACATTTTGTGGGGTTAGGCCTATTGGGGACGGTGCCCACGTTAAATATACACCAACGCGCCAACAACTGTACGGCCTGGTATAAAAGTAGTACCTACCGTGGTGTGGAAATCAGTTGACCTCCTGACTTCGTAATGAGCAGACGTGTGACCTTCAAAATGGACAAGGGAGAAGAACAACAAGTAAAGTCCAAGCCTGGTATTATTGAGTTTCAAGCGTTTCGTGGTAATGATGATAGATTCATTATAAAAGAACTTGTGTTTTTGGACATGAATACAAGTGTTCCTTATTCGTTTTTATTTAAACCACCATGTTCTTATTCGTCTTTAACTAGTAAAGCCGCTACTACCAACAGATGGATTTCAAAACACTTCCATCATATCGATTGGTATGATGGTTTTACAAGTTACACGGACTTGTATCACATTATGCATCACTTTTCAGACAAGTTTACCAATATTTACACAAAGGGGCTGGAAAAGAAAAGATGGATCGAAGGATTTACTCATGTTCCGGTTAATGATGTGGAATTGGATAAGAATTATCAATACATGCTGGAAACCATATGTATTTGTACAAAAAGCCCAGAACATGATAAAGATAGACATTGCGCTTTGAAAAATGCCTATAAACTCGCCTCTTACCTTCAAAGTGGGGAATTGGGGAGTGGTGGGGGTAACGGAGAGTATTAAGTGGGGAGCAGACAGGGACCTGGCATGAGTATTACTCGAGATTCCGAGACGACAACATCTCCGAGCAAGAAGACGATCTGTAACCTGACCATGGCATCTCACCAGTTCCTTCAGACTTTGGTCGAGCAGTTCAATGCTCACTCCAAGTCAACAATATTACCTGTAAAGAAGTGCTCGGAACTAAAAGACGAGAAGCACTACATAATCCATGCTATGAAGAAGATGGAGACTACAGTTGGGGAGGCCATCTGCTGCAGTCTCAGCGAGGCACCGTTTACTCCGGGGGATGAACCAAAGTTCCAGGTGTACCTGCCCAAGAGATTCGTCCATCTTCTACAAAACGAGGATCTTCGCTCTATTCAACCCGGGTGTCTATACCTGGTGTCCCACGGCTGCACGGGTAGCAATTCTACAGAGTTGACCATCCACATCGCTGACAAGCAGCAGTGTTAGATTTAAGTTTTAATGTTGTACATATGTTGTTGTTGTAATGTTTTATAAATAAACGAATCATAAAAGACAAAAAAAAATAAAAAAAAACAAAAAATGCAACATATCAATATGTGACAGACTTCACGTATTGATATGTTGCATTTTTTTTAAACTTCGCGGGTGACCTTGACCTTTGACCTTTGCATTTCACAATTACCCCCACTACTGTAATTACCCCCACTACCGCACTAGGATTCAAACCTGCTTGGATGCGAAAAACGGTCAGTCTGTTGCCAACTAGCAAACGATGAGCACCTTGTACGAGCTTTGCATACAACGAGTTATAACTCACAAGGACTTGTTCCCAACATGTTTACAAGACAATATCCCACTAACAATAAAAGAAGATGTCAAACGCTACAGGAGGGAAAATACAGGGTATTCGGAATACTCCTGGTATAAGTTCCACGATGGGGAAAAGTTTTGTAGGCCTTGTGGCGAGGCCGCCGTCAGAGACCTTCGGCGATTCGTACAGGATGGTGGTATAAAACAATTCGGATTTCTAGCGCCACTGTTTCGATTTGAAAATTACAAGGACACCTGCGCTATTTGTTCCATTCCATTGTATCGATGGAAAAAGTTTAGAACTGTTTAATTGGATTTTCTATACCCCCACCACTATTACCCCCACCACTTTTTCATGTACCTCCAAGCGCTGTGCCTCGGCTTCATTTCTACTCCAGCAGCCAACCTAGCAACATCAAGATGTCTCTGAACGTTAGTTGCGCAAGTTACGAGGAGGTGAGCATCAAGACTCAGCAGGAGCTAAACGACTTGTACAAGGAGTTGCAGCTGATGGTGGCACGAGGCTACCGTATAAACGTGCAGGTTTACGCTTGCAATATACGGAACACCCGGCAGCCAAAGGAAGAGCCTGGACACTCCTCGACAGCTTCCTCACCGGCGTCGATGAAGACCGAGCCAGACAACTTGGACTACTTCAGCTGACTAGCAGTTGTATTTCTTGTCCTAACCATTGTAGAATATGTATATTTTTTCATTATATTAAAGAAGTAAAAGAGCAAAAACACCTATCTTGTTACTGACATATAAGCTCAGTAACAAGATAGGTTTTTTTAAAACACAATTTGGATGACCTTGAAACTTCCCCCTCCACTGCTTTGTTACCCCCACCACTTGACTATTGGTGTACATGGCACATCGCAATTGGAAACCTCATTCCATCTTCAACAGCCACATCGACAACATCAACAATGGCAAACCTACCAACAGATGAAAGATGTCCTCACGCATGTTGTGACTTCGTCCACGAGTTGGAGAAGAGGATGCAGGAGAGGGCGATAAGAAGAAAGCAGATCCACTCAGAAAATATCATGATAGTCAACGGCTATCTTTTATTGTTCGGCCTTATTATGGTTGTACTTTTTATACTGTATGGCATAGTCACATGTGTCGGCAAGGTTGCAGAAGAAAACGCTCGCCACCATCAATTGGAAAGTTTCAATGTCACTTTGTAGGTTTTCCTTTTTTTAAAAACTTCGTTTGGATGACCTTGAAAATACCCCCACTACTCCACCACACCCCCCACCACTTCACCATGTTCCTGCATGAGCATCACATCAACCGTCATTCCTTGTCCGACAAGCAACCATGGCAGACAACAACACCATCAGCCAAGCTGACTCCACTACTGATGTTGGTACAAGTACGGGTTGGACACTGTCGATCGATAGTGTACACTATTTGGAAACAATTTGCGAACGGATGAAGGAAATACTGCGGGACAACCCTGGAATCATAATACAAATGAATTTAAATTATGATTGGTCCCAAGTCAGAATGCAAGGGGACGATAACAACGGTCAACAATCTCCACAATATTCGCCCATGTCCCCGATCTACCCTTACGGCGAGTCTGACGTCGATGAAGATGAGGCTAATGAGGATGTGGGGGACAACGAGGCTGAAGAGGAGTAACCTTCATTCCTTTTTTTTAAAACCCAAATTGGATGACCTTGAGAATTCCCCCTCCACTATTTCCTTTTTTTAAAACCCAAATTAAATGACCTTGAAAATACCCCCTCCACATACTTTTGGTTTACCCCCTCTACTTTTCAATACTGTTACCACAGTCTGTAGCTCACATCATTCCTTGCTTAGCTATCATGGCGGACAGCACTCTTTCTCAAGTTGACTCCACTACGGATGAAGAATGGCCATTTTCCTGGAATGTTCATCTGCAAGACTCGGCAGAAGTGGATATGTTGCATGAGAAATTGGTGTATGTATTAAACGAAAACCCCAACATTGAATGTAGAATGACTATGGATTTCGATGCGACAGGGGTCCACACTCAACCTTCTACTTCCAGCCAGCCTGAACCTCAGCTACAGCCGAAGAACTTTACACATCTTTACACTCCAATACGGCCGGAGGATGTGGTTATCAGCGAGGCAGACTCTACTACAAGTTATATTGAACCAACGAATTGGAAGCTTGTTGTTGACACCTTACACAAGGTCGACTTAGTATGTGACAAATTAAAGGAATTGATGATGCAAGATCCTGGTCTTCGTTTTAAAATTGATTTGTTTTTCATCTGGGGAGCACCTGCACGGGGCTCTTCGTCTGACAGCTCTCTAAGTACAACGGATGAGGAGGAGGAAGAGGACGACTAGTTATCTTTTTTAAAACTCCGTTTGGATGGCCTTGACCTTTCCCCCTCCACTGAGTTTATTTAAGGTGCACTCTCAATGACTGCAGCATCATTTCATCGCGCACCTTCACCACAGCAACATGGAGAGTCAACTCAACTACTGTTGCGAACGGAAATGTTTTTCATGGCCGAATGACATTGATGTTGCGGATGGCCTGGCGTGTAGAAAATGTGAAGCTTTTGGTCAATGCATGTGTAAGTGCAAGTCTTGGAAGAAGCCGAAACCGGAGTTGAAGACATTCCATGTGTACCAGATGAGAGGGCATAAGTACACTTGTTGCCCTGAACGTTGCATTGAATTCACATTAAAACAGCTAACTGGCTGCAAATTGTGCAACAATCATTTTGCAGGTTTTTGCAAACATTATTTAGGAGCCTGTCAGTACAGATCAACTTGGCATACAGAAGCACTCACTATCAATGAAATCGCTATAGATACACAAGAGTAGTCTTTCTACTCTTTTCTTTTTTTTTAAAACTCCATTTGGATGACCTTGACCTTTCCCCCTCCACCCACCTTAGTTTATATAAACCCCATTCCCACTGACCACAGCATCACTTCATCGCGCTCCCTCGTCAAAGCAACATCAGCTATGGAAAGTAAGCGCATCTCATGTTGCGAGCATAGATGTTTGGAGATACAAGGCGTCACATATTGTGCAAAGAAGCGTTGGGAGGAAGAGACGGGGACAACCTATTGCTGTGAGGATAAGTGTTTCCTCTTACCAAAGTGGCAAGTGGATGGGCTGGCCTGCCGGCAATGTGAATGCTTCGGATGTTGCAGGTGTAGATGCAAGAACCAACAGCTGCCACCACCGGTACTACAAACTTTCAAAATCTACAAATCCAAATACTTTTATACTTGTTGTCCGCAGCGGTGTATTAAATTTCACTTCTCCAATCTTACCAATTGTCGGAAGTGCTACGGACAACCTGATGGGTGGTGCACCTGTTTTCTGGACTCCTGCCGCTACAGATCGGATTGGTTTACAGATCCGTTGGAAATTGATGAGGTCGCCCAGGAAGCACAAGAGTAGTCTTTCTACTCTTCAACTTTTTTAAAACTCCATTTGGATGACCTTGAAATTTCCCCCTCCACTTCCCCATATACCTAGAGTACACAGAGCCTGACAGTCAGTCACTCGGTGGCTGTCGTGGGGTGCGCATCGGTGTCGGCGCTCCGTTGTTAAGTTTTCAAGGTCACAGTAATATGAAATTGGGGGTGTTGTGCTAGTTCAAGATCACCTGAGGTATTACCGATTGCCCATTTAGGCAGAGTCATGTCAGAAACTCGAGTTTAACTTGGCACTTTTGCCGTTTCTCGTCGAAAATTCGCTCCAAGTGGTCAAGGTCACGGGGACTCTGACTGAAACTCGGAGCGTAGTGCGAGAAACGGTAAAAGTGCCAAAAAATTTTAAGTTTCTGCGTGACCTTGACCTTAGTGGCGTCGGTGACGTCGTTTTGATGACGTAAGGGGTGATGACGTCATCAGCACGTCATTTCTGTGACGTCATGGGTGTGACGTCATCGAAATGACGTCATTAGTGATGACGTCATCGATTGCGTCATCGATGACGTCATCGATGACGTCATCGGTGAGGTCATTGACCTCGATGACGTCATCCCTCAGGTGACCTTGAACTGGGCCAGCATCCTCAATTTCACACTACTCTCATCCACTCAAACATACGTTTTATTTCACCCATATAAACTAAATACTGTGCTTTCCAAACAAAATTTTAGAGGAGGATATACGAAACATTGTTGTATATTACTGCTTAAAAACTAATTACGTCAGCTGAAGTGTTTCTTTCCTTGTTATTGGAAACAAGAGTACGGTAACGAGTTGTTGAATTGGATATACGACGTAATTGAAGAAGGAAAACAAGCAACTAAAATAATACAAGAAATAGAGTGTAAACAGGAAAGTTCATTATAGAGAGTTGTTCATTTATTATTTTTATACTTATTTATTTTAATTTTTTAACAATGAGAATTTCAGGAAGAGTAAGCTTGTTTTATTTTTTTAAAGCTGCATTAAATACTGATACGACTAATGTTGATAAACCAAACTTTAATATCACCTAAATTATACTCGATTATATTGTAATTACCATATGCTATTAATATTTCTTGAAAATTAAATGTTTATCCCAATGTTTGTAGAATAATGGAGTGATTAAGTTTGCGTGATGACTGTAGAAAGATCTTACCCACTTAATGAAAAATGTTCAGTAACACACTAATACAATTTTTTATAAACTGTGTCTGTTATTTGTTTTACAAAATAATTAAATTTATATGGTAGTAATGCGCATGGACAAAAAATTATTATACTATTTATAATTCCACTGGCACCTTATGTTTAAGCTAATGCTATAATAAATGGGTAATATTAAATAAAAAATAATTCATCCACGAGCGATTTAATGATGAAACAAATAAATTATTTACTTAAAATTCTACCGTATTTTATTCATAACTAGTATACGTTTTGCTCGAAATCGAGCAATTTATTTTAATACAATGCAAATATTACTTTTATGGTTCGTTTTTTTTTAAAGCTGATCCTTCTAGGGAGAGATGGTGGTGGGGGTTTGTTTATCCTTGCTAATATCCCATTGGCTGGAGCCCTTTGGTATTTTGTTGTTTTTGTTTAATTTCACTGTTGCATACCAGCTGGTAATTTTACATCACAACATATCGTGTATCAGTTTGACAATATTATTAATAGCAGTTGTTTTTTATCAGTTTATTTTATAACTGTTACTTTTTAACAAGGAATAGGTTTGGCTTAAAAATATAACGGCTGACTAGGAGTTACTGAAAGACATTATAACTTATTTAAAACGTTATTTGAGGAAATCTGATACTCGAACATGTTTGTCACGAGTTTAAATGTTTTGTTTACAGTTTAAATCCCTCCCCCACCCCAATATTCTCGCGAAGGATCAGGTTAAAAAACGGACTATAGCTCTAAATCAATGACATCCGACCAATCCAATATGGTGAATATCTGTGATCACCAAAAACCACACGTATTTACAGCTGATTGTTAACAGATGTTTAAAATTCATTATTCAATCCCAATGTTATTTTAATGGGAAATTTTGAGATTTCAATGGTGGATACCGCTTTTATTTTCAATCCTTTTCTCATTTGGAGGAAACAACTACAGACCATGCTCCATCCAACGACTCCAAAAACTTGAAAATCATTTGAAAATTGTAGGAGGAGTTCTCAACACAAAAAACCTTTAGCGTATTAAATACGTATATATACTAAACATTATTTTATAGATAAACTAAATTCTGTTATTCAAAAATAACTTAATAGCCATTAGTAAAACAATTATATGAATCTAATTGTTAGAACAATATCATTTTCTGTGTTGTTTTACTAACAATTTCGTGAATGGTTTATTTGTAACAAACATTTAAATTTTTCCTGTTTTAGAAATATTTATATTATTTGAAGGCTGCAGAGAAAGAACGATTGATGTCACAAAAACTAAATTTTACAGGATAGGCATTTTAAACTTTAAAACGTTATAAAACGACCAGGAACAACAATAAATAATTAAAAGCTAGTGTTTTCTTATGTACAACTAATCCTTTATTAATTACAACTGAAGTTGTTTTATTAAAAACAATATAATAGCTTTTATTAATAAATAAAAAAATACTTGCTTGGACAACAAGCGTTTTTTCTCTGTAAATTACGACAGTAAAAACTGTTGCAAATGAAAGCTTGTAATATATTTAGAACTTTCACAAAGTAATTAAGTTTAAACTTTTATTAATGCTATATATATAATTTATATATACATAAATACATATATATATAAAAGGAAAATATATATGTATATTAGCGAATTTCCCTATAGAAAATACGCTATTACCGTATAGTATAGCCATGGTAAAACCTTAGCCTGGTGCCATGTTACTTTTTCATTTAGAAGTCCCCAGAAGACAATTCCATTCGTTTTCATATATACACATATGTATACATAATATATATACATATACTAATAAGTATTGTCAACTTTTGACAGGGATCTCCGATTTTGATGAAATTTGGCATGAAGGTGTAGGACTAGTTCTATTTTAATGAATTCGTGAACCAGCATAAGCGGGTAATGGGAACGGGATTTTTGGGGTTTCAAAAGGGTCAAAAATGTGATTTTGGAATTTTTGGACCAATTTCTTTTTAATTCAACAATTTCAACTAAAATCATTTAAAAGAGCTTAAAAACAAACAATTTAGTATCCTGAAGTTTTAACTTGGCTTATTAGGTTACGGATAAAATCCAAAAATAGTCCTACCATGTTATTTTTATGGGGAATTAACAAAACCCTCTATCTCACATATTGACATAACTTGATCAAATTTAGAAAGTACTAGGTAGGCTTCAACTTATATTTACTTAAAGCAGCCATATGGCGGCAAACCCACATCCTTGTTCCCATGGTTTTTATGGGGGGGGGGGGGTTAATCAAATCAAATCCTGTAGGATATTCACTGAGTAGGATACGCAGGTCTGCTGCTAATAGTGCCATACTATTCCCTTTCTTGGTAGAACCAGCACTCACATTCAAGTCATTACATCATCACCATCATTATCGAAATTACTCATTGTAATATTAAAAAATAAACTTTAAAACACAATTAAGTTGAAGAGCACTGTTGTAGGCTAGCTGGCGTAACAGTCAGAGACTGGTGCAAGACACAGCGTGCATGCGCTTCAGAGGGCGCCGGCCCGCTTAGTGGACTACAAGCGTTTCTTCGCTGTTCGCGAGGGACAACAAGCACTAGTTCTCTGTATACCAAATCTTTTTTGTTGATTTTTAAGGACCCCGATCATTATTTTGCTGTAATGAAAGCACGTGGTTGTAGAACTCACATTTCCCTACACAGTGGTGGTATTAGTTAAATTTTGAATATTTTTGGACATCAAGCGTTTTTTCTCTGTACCCTTCATTTATTGTAAAGACTTTATTCATCACCTAAATTGCATATATAAGTATCAAAATTAGGTAACAATATTCCGTACAGGTGATGTGGAATTTACAATTCAAATTGCGTAGCGAAGGAGGATTGTTGTTGTTTGGAGAGCTGAGCCGCGGCGAGACGGCTTCTGAGGGCCTCGTTAATATTAATGGGCTGATAGGTTAGTTTTCATTGCACTCTTATAAGCTGATTACGTTAAGGTATTTAGGGAGAAGTAGAAACGGACGAGTTTATTCTAAATGGTATTTAAGCCGTTGGCTTGTATTTACTTTTTGTTGATTTTTAACGGTAAACGAAAATTTTTTATTTGTCTAGTTAAATGTTTAAAAAATAGTTTGAAAAATGTAAAAATATTTTTAATGACAAATATTAACAAGATTTAAAATATAAATTTACTCTTATATTTTTATTAGAACATTTTTATTGGAATATAGGCCAGATTAGAGATTTTATTATGAAGTCGGAATTTTTTCGTATGTAAATCGGTCCGTGAAAAAATAACTTACTTTAACATATGAAATGTACATTTTATGAGTTGAAATTTATATCAAAAACATAATTTGGGGTACATATTTTTGATTACAAAATTTATTTAAATAATTTTGTTCGTTTGTTATAATTTTATTATAAAGTTTTATAACAGCTAGTTAATAAAACCTTCTTTGGAGTTGTTAAAAAATTTTCATTAGGATAGAAAAAAAATAAACAAAAATATACTCTTTTGGGTCAAATACATTACTAATATCTACTTCTAAATGTTCAAAAAGTTTTTGTTCCCTCCCAAAATTGTAGTTAAAACTAATATATAAACACGTAAATGTAGTTTAACTCACCAAGTACATATTTTCCTTATAATTTCATTTCATATGAACAATGTATTTTGTATATTACGGAGGAATAGTCGGGGCAACGTCAGAACCACTCTGTGTTTTAATGGGGCCAGCAATATTCCAGTCAAGCCCGTCTGTATAATTCGCAGCGCCAGATGGTTCCATTACGTAGTACATAGCTGTGTCTTTTTATGAGGTTAGTTTTAAAATGAGCAATAACAAAGGATTCTTTTGCCATTATTTCTTGGATTCAAACTTTATATAGTTTGATTTAAAGTTTAACATATTGGCAATTCGTAAAGATTGTTCTTTCTTATCAATCTATATGATTAGAGTTGTATTGGTTAACGTTTCCCAATAAATCAGAATAAATATACTTGATTAACGTAAGGTGCATACCGATTTAAAATTGTAAATTATTGTAAATTTATAAATATCAACATATGATTAGTGATACAATAGCATAGTTTAATATCTACGAATAGTTAATGAGTGTAACGTTGAAAGGTTTCATCAATGCATAGTGAAAGTTCTGATCAGCTATGGTTTCGATAACTCGATATACCTTTATGATGGAAGAAATTTACTCTTTTATCTTTCAAAGAAAAAGAAAAAGTCTATATAAATAACTAAAATTGAAATGTTTTGAATCTTTACGATTTTGCATAATAAAATAACAAAGATGTTCTTAATCATATAATAACGAATTGTTAACATAGTTGTAAAATAAAATACGTTATACAACAAATAATTGAAAGTATATAAAACACTTTCACTATTTGTTCTCTGTTTTCCAAACTAATTGGCATTCAACTAAGTCGAAAGGCAGCGGACCACGAAAACAACTCGTTTGACCTTTGAAACATCACGGCGTTGTCGCAGTGATTGGCACCACTGACGATGATACGCGCCATTGACAGTTGGCAGAACTGTAACAATCAACCCCCACCTCTCGCTTCACATCGGTAAATTCTGCCCTTAGTAATGGTTTTGTATCTGCCATATACAGGTCGATTGAGTGTGCCAGCTGTTCTACTTGTAAACCGGAAGAAAATAATATTACAAGGTAAACTCTAGTGGACTTGAGGTTTTGAATTTTATTTTAATTATTTTTTTATTTCACCATTTTTTAATATCGGCCAATCGAAATATTTTTATT
Organism: Neoaliturus tenellus; assembly: GCA_030545055.2. NCBI lineage: Eukaryota > Metazoa > Arthropoda > Insecta > Hemiptera > Cicadellidae > Neoaliturus > Neoaliturus tenellus. The sequence continues at coordinate 113,428,005 of CM061536.1, read as the reverse complement.
ACGAAATTTAAATTATTATTTTTTGTTTCTAAGCCTAAAGGTTAGCCAGCTAGAACCATTTCAAGTTCGTATTATCCCCATAATAAAAACAAGGAGCAAACTATAATTGCCTGTATCTCCTAAACCATCGAGTAGAAGAAAAAAAACTCAAGAATAAAAATGCCTTGAAATGACAAAAAAAAATTCTCATGAAAAGTTACATTAACGCATTAATAAACTTGTGCAAGTTTTTCTAATTGTATTCTTTTGGGGAAAATTTATATTCAAAAGCACCAGTTGGTTTGGGAACAATGTTTAAAAATATTAAAGGTCTTACAATTTTATGTAGGCCTATTCAATCATAAATTGAGATGCAAAAGAGAAGGTTATAGTTAAAAAAATGTTACTTACACCCTAAAAGCTTGATAATAACAAAATTTTTTACAAAGTATATTATTTGCCTGCCATATTAGAAGTTATTTTATTAACGCGTAGTTGATAATTTTTTTATGAATTACTTTTTCAAAAAAATATAAAACATTTAATTTTGAGTATTTTTTATTTTGTTAGATTGTTTTGAAGATATGGGTTATTCAAGTTTGTTCCAAGTAGTAATCAGTAATAAGTAATCAGTTCTTCATTGTCATCCGATTAAGTCTAGCATTGGCAATCAACACATGAGTACAACAACTAATAAAACTTAAATAAGAATGATATTATATACATTTACATTTAAAACAAAACTTAATTTCTTATCAGTAACATACTCTTGTACTGTACACCGTAGTATCCCTTAGAAACTAAAGATTATCTCAGCCACTTCTTAAAAACGCGCATCTGTTACTGTTTTGATTTTAAATGGAAGTAAATAAAATAAAATAACTTTATTGAGAAAAGTAAATTTGTTTCTGGAATAAGGTGGTTTTATGACTTAATATTGGAATAAATTTAGCATTCTGAAAATTAAATCTTAAAATGTGATATTTCTGAAAGAAGCGTTTGTTTTTTTCGGAAGAAAAGCCAAAGATTAAAAAATATACATGCAGATGAATGTCTATAACTATCACAAGAAAATACTCTTTGCACGAGTCAAGCCTTTCCAATCAAAATCAAGTCTTATTGTTTTTTACTGCAGTCTACCTAGTTTCTGCGTGCGAACTGATTCAGCTCCCCAAATGGGGACTCCACATCTGATGTGAGGGAATAAACAAGAAAAAAGAGTGTTAGAAGAATCTTATAGTTAGTGAACTGAGATAATCCTCCTAGGATGAAAATACTACTGTTCATCGTACTAGCAGATTTATCAATATGCTTAGAGTTGAGAGTCGATGATAAAACCTAAGAAATCATCTTGATGGAACGGGCCAAGCTAAAAATCTACTGCAATAATTTTGGATCCATTGGAAATGACGTCAGAATCACTTAACTTTAAATCGATAAACATTGTTTTATCGATATTGACTGATAAATAGATTAAGTCAAGCCTCTTTAAAAGAAGACTACTCTGTTTGAATCTACTGGTTTGAAGATTCTCTTGGAAAGTATCACTGATGTTGGGCTATGTATTGTCGGCAATCAGACATAGATGACATACAGTCACAGATTTTTTATGTCAATGATAAAGACAAGAGGATCAGTCTGAGGACCGACTTCTGGGTAACTCCATAAACAACCATAATTTCATCAGATAGCTGAGAAACAATATAGGCTTGGCAGTCCGTAAAACTTTGTTATACACCGCAAGACAACATAAGCTGTGATAACGTTATCGATAAACTGTCGTGAACATACAAGTCAATTAGTGTAGTAAAATTAAACCAAAATATGGCAGAAAAATGAAAACAACTTTGGACAGCCAATTTTTGCTGAAATGTGTTTTATGTCTTCCCCTGACCCCCCTCAAAAGGTCCCCTGATATCATAATGGGCAGCATAATGGAAGCTATTACGTCGTTTATTTTAATGCCGCAAACCCCATCTCAAAAGGTTGCCTGAGTAACAAAAGGCAGCCTGTCAAAGTTTGAAAAAAATCAAATCTAAAATATATACACCCGAATATGTAGCTGACTCACTCACTCATCAGAGTATCAGTTCAATAAAAAATTCCAGCCACTTAGATCCGGAACGATCCCCTGGGCATTTTACTGAATGATTCCAAACAGATCGCCTCTGTTTAGTGACGTCGACGATAGAATTATTACCTATGTATGCTGAGAAAATCTGTGTGGGTTGGTCTAAATAATGATTCTGCACAGGAACCAATTAGGTCGATGGAGTCAATATAGAGATAAGAAAATGATCTATCGCATCTAGAGGATATATGAACTGGAATAGGCTTGTGAGGATCAAGTTCAAATGATGAAGGCACAACGCCCTCTGAGAGAATTTTATCAATTATTGAAGTGGAACCCAAATTTAGTGTAAAACCAAGGTTTGTAAGAGAAGGAAACAAGAAATATTGCATGCTTTGTTTGATAAACAGCTTTCGAGATGGTATCATTTTTTAGCAATAAAAAACTCCGTCGATGAGTAATCCTTGCAACTGCTAAAACTAACAAGTACCATTTACCATTTTACCATTTACCAAACTGCAACCGTTGGATAGGTCTTGTCCAAAGTTTATATACATGTATTTACACTTGCAATGTTACTTTTAAGTTAAAATATTTACAACAATTTACAAAATATTTGGCGGCCGGATTGAAGGACACTAGGCCTATCTGATATCAATCCGTGGGGTGTAAATACAATTATACTCAATACTCTTGATTATTACTCAATACTCAATTATACTCAAGTACAATACTCTTCAATTGAGTACAGGTTGTTTGTTAGCAGCCACTCCCTTACTTTTCTTTTAAAGGTTTTAGTTTCCAGTTCCCTCGTTTCCACCGGCAGTCTGTTGAAAAGCTTGTACGCCAGCACTGGGTAGCTGTTCTTTGTTTTGTTTAGCCTGCACCAGGGTTGGTTCATGTCCCTTTTAGACCTAAGGTTGTATTGGTGGTACTGTTCTCTCTTGGTAAGTATGGGATTGTCCTTTACATTTAAAAGTGAATTTAAGATGTATTGCCCATACACGGTTTGTATGCCCAGCTGTGTGAAAAGAGGTCTGCAGTGGTCACGGAAACCACTAGAAGCTATTATCCTAACAGCGGATTTCTGCAGAAGAAGGACTCTCTTAGTGCCAGGTGCATGGCCCCATAGTATCAAACCATAGTTCAGGTGGCAATGGAAGAGTCCGAAATATACAAGTCTTAGATAATCTGGGGTGAACTGTGTTTTCAGTTTTTTTAGGAGGTAACATACTCTCGACAGTCTCTTGCTAATCTCATCTATGTTACAGCTCCAGTCGAGTTTGCTGTCGATATACACCCCAAGAAGTTTGACTGCTTCATTGCCAACCATCAACGTGGCTTCCGGCCTGGTCCATAAACTGCACAGCAGCTTCTGAGTCTTGTCCTCGTTCAGCTTCAGTACAACAGCAGTATACAAAATTTACAAATAAAACGCAAATACAGATGTATAAATAGTATAATGCAAATATATCAATTAATAGACAGGAGAAAATAAAAGTTCATATGTGGATATTTGGGCCTCGGACACAACGCAGCACAGCAGCAGTCCGGTGGTGAAGGTGGTATTCAGGAACTGCAGGCACGAGGAAAATCCACCGAGATCGTTGTGGAGAACACTAGGAGAAGTGGCGTTAGCTGGGTAGACAGTTCCCGCGGGGAAAACAGGGAAAAACGACGCTGGCTGGGTATAAAGTTCCCGCAGTGGTGGTTAGACTGCTTCCGGGGGTGACAAGACGGGGAAAACAGGGAAAAACTACGCTGGCTTGGTAGAAAGTTCCCGTAGTGGTGGTTAGACTGCTTCCGGGGGTGACAACACGGGGAAAACAGGGAAAACGACGCTGGCTGGGTAGAAAGTTCCCGTAGTGGTGGTTAGACTGCTTCCGGGGGTGACAACACGGGGAAAACAGGGAAAACGACGCTGGCTGGGTAGAAAGTTCCCGTAGTGGTGGTTAGACTGCTTCCGGGGGTGACAACACGGGGAAAACAGGGAAAACGACGCTGGCTGGGTAGAAAGTTCCCGTAGTGGTGGTTAGACTGCTTCCGGGGGTGACAACACGGGGAAAACAGGGAAAACGACGCTGGCTGGGTAGAAAGTTCCCGTAGTGGTGGTTAGACTGCTTCCGGGGGTGACAACACGGGGGAAACAGGGAAAACGACGCTGGCTGGGTAGAAAGTTCCCGTAGTGGTGGTTAGAATGCTTCCGGGGGTGACAACACGGGGAAAACAGGGAAAACGTCGTTGGCTTTGTAGAAAGTTCCCGTAGTGGTGGTTAGACTGCTTCCGGGGGTGACAACACGGGGAAAACAGGGAAAACGACGCTGGCTGGGTAGAAAGTTCCCGTAGTGGTGGTTAGACTGCTTCCGGGGGTGACAACACGGGGAAAACAGGGAAAACGTCGTTGGCTTTGTAGAAAGTTCCCGTAGTGGTGGTTAGACTGCTTCCGGGGGTGACAACACGGGGAAAACAGGGAAAACGTCGTTGGCTTTGTAGAAAGTTCCCGTAGTGGTGGTTAGACTGCTTCCGGGGGTGACAACACGGGGAAAACAGGGAAAACGTCGCTGGCTGGGTAGAAAGTTCCCGTAGTGGTGGTTAGACTGCTTCCGGGGGTGACAACACGGGGAAAACAGGGAAAACGTCGTTGGCTTTGTAGAAAGTTCCCGTAGTGGTGGTTAGACTGCTTCCGGGGGTGACAACACGGGGAAAACAGGGAAAACGTCGCTTGCTGGGTAGAAAGTTCCCGTAGTGGTGGTTAGACTGCTTCCGGGGGTGACAACACGGGGAAAACAGGGAAAACGTCGCTGGCTGGGTAGAAAGTTCCCGTAGTGGTGGTTAGACTGCTTCCGGGGGTGACAACACGGGGAAAACAGGGAAAACGTCGCTGGCTGGGTAGAAAGTTCCCGTAGTGGTGGTTAGACTGCTTCCGGGGGTGACAACACGGGGAAAACAGGGAAAACGTCGCTGGCTGGGTAGAAAGTTCCCGTAGTGGTGGTTAGACTGCTTCCGGGGGTGACAACACGGGGAAAACAGGGAAAACGTCGCTGGCTGGGTAGAAAGTTCCCGTAGTGGTGGTTAGACTGCTTCCGGGGGTGACAACACGGGGAAAACAGGGAAAACGTCGCTGGCTGGGTAGAAAGTTCCCGTAGTGGTGGTTAGACTGCTTCCGGGGGTGACAACACGGGGAAAACAGGGAAAACGTCGCTGGCTGGGTAGAAAGTTCCCGTAGTGGTGGTTAGACTGCTTCCGGGGGTGACAACACGGGGAAAACAGGGAAAACGACGCTGGCTGGGTAGAAAGTTCCCGTAGTGGTGGTTAGACTGCTTCCGGGGGTGACAACACGGGGAAAACAGGGAAAACGTCGTTGGCTTTGTAGAAAGTTCCCGTAGTGGTGGTTAGACTGCTTCCGGGGGTGACAACACGGGGAAAACAGGGAAAACGACGCTGGCTGGGTAGAAAGTTCCCGTAGTGGTGGTTAGACTGCTTCCGGCCGTACAATATGGGGGAAGCAGGGTAAAACGGAGTTGGCTGGGTATAAAGTTCCCGCAGTGGTGGACACACTGCTTCGGGTTGTGACGTGACTGACAGGAATCCTCCAACTTGACAGGCCTCTGAACCACGTGTTATCAGACAACTTCTAGGTTAGTCACAGTCTGGTTCACAAAGTACACAGACGTAATTACAGTTCAGTAGGAATCGAATTATAATACAATTATAAACTCCTTTAGTTTTTATAAAACTTAATGGTTTGGGAACTACAGGCAATTCAAGTTAATTTTTATTCCCTTAAGAATAACATGGGAAAAACATAAATTACGTATATATCTCCGAAACCATTTTCTTAAATAATGAATACTCTTGAATGAAAAAGACCTAATTATGTTTCAAGTATATTTCACAAATAAAAAGTATCATTTCATTTATATTTAGGGATAAATAAATAACACAATAACATATGATTTTTACAACTATTGTTATGCGTCCGCCATATTGGAAACGGTTTCATTCATGTGTATGTGTTAATTTTTATTTGTGAAATGTTCTTAAAACATCATTTTAAGACCTTTTTATTCTCTATTATTTATCATTGTATAGAATGTTTTCGGAGATATATGTAATTATAGTTTGTTATGTATTATTTTAGAAGACTAAAATTAACTTGAATTGCCTATAGCTCCCAAACCGTAAAGTTTATAGAAAAGTGTCATCAGGTATAAATGCTTAAAATTAAATTAATAATCTAAAACATGTGGTTTTGTATTTAAAATATTTGAATTGTGCACCAAAGTGGAAAAATTACATACTTTATGAAAAAGTTAAAAGTACCATAAAATGCTGGACCAAAAGTCCTCTGAGGTTACCATTTAACTTTTTCAATATCACCCACGGTTTTCAAGTAAAACAGCTGGCACATTTGATATCAAATACCCTGTATGTAGCTTGCAATTATTTATCTAAGAGATGTTACTTGAATTTTTCTACTAGTCTTTCTAAAATAATAATAAAAATAATAGTAATAATATATATGTTACCCTCAATTGCCGAATTCGGACAATGTCCGAAATTTTCACCCAGTCCGCGACTTGGAAAATGCTGAATACCCACATCACTGAGTGAGCATTTTATTCATTCAATGACCGAAGCAAAATACCCATACCGCGGAGTGGGTAATTGTAAGTGCGCAAATGACGAAATAAAACACTTTCTTTGCCGGTTGAGTAAAACCACGATATCTACAGTGCGACGTAGGTAAATTTGTTTGCCCACGTCGCGGTGTGGGTAATTATATTTTGCTCAAAAGCCGAGTGGCGTTTCTCACAGGCCAGTTGTGCCGTGCAGGTCTAAACATGTTAACCTCTCCATTCACTACTCCTACCAATATAATTAATAAGAGTCAGTGCTTCATGTTTAACTTATTTTTTTTTATAATTCTGTACGAAATCAGCCTGTTTTTGTTCTCTCCATAATACCAAAACTGTCTTTTTGTCCAAGGACTGAAAAATCAGCCGTGTGCTAAGTATATTCATTCATTAATTTTGAATTGCACAGTTCTTAAAGTTAAACATTATAAAAAGCATTATTTGTAAATACCAGAGACGTAAACACTGCATATTAATAACTTTGTAAATTAATATCAAAAATACAACTTTATAGCTCTTTGTGATGAAAACTATGATTAAAGTTGTGTTTTGTTTAAAATAAGAATGATTTAGCAACAACTATCTAACATTTGTTAAAAGTCAACTGTATTTTTACTGATTATTTCCTTATATTGTACGTTTTTCCTTTATAAACATTTATGTCCGTCACTTTTATAGGTATTTTTTAATAACTTTAAATCAATTTAGCTATTTTTAGTACTGACATAGGCCAATGCAGTTTTTCTGACGACCTACACTAGGGACTGAATGTCCCTAGTCCCAGTGAACTTTGGAAAAGAAGTCGTGGGAAAAACTTCATTGGCAGTAGTGGGGTTTGGCCGGTCCTGGCCCAGGTCAAGGTCAGGCGGTTGTAACTGTTGTAGGGGTTGCAGCGGCTGGGGTTTTTTGACAGTGATGGGTGGGTTTTGGAAGTGGGTCAAGGTCATCCAGAGGGGGTTTTTAAAAATATATTTATTTAATAAAAACTCATCAGTGATTGGAAAATTGCTTTGTCATCATTTGTAGCAGTAATAGTTATTTTATTACTCTGTATGGGATGGGAGTCAGTGCTTGTATGGGTGAATCCTGCTGTGTGTCCATAATTGCAAAAAAGGAGAGGTCCTAGGTGGTTACAGTGCGAGTTGATAGAGCAGAACAAGACATGTGTCTGAGGAAGAATGATCATATAAACCTGGTAATATAGTGAATAAGAATAATTGGATAGGATCGTCAATAGGTGTAACAAGATTGAAATCGTGATATTTCAGCATTTCAGTTAAGACAGAGTGTAAAATAGGATCAGTAGAACAAGTATTACAAAGGTTAGATTTTACAAAGTACAACGGGTGAAAACTGAAGTATTTTTTAAGCTTACTCAATGTAGTACGCGGTTTTGAAATTGTGGAGTTAGATTGTTTCTGTAAAATGTGTTTTGTACGCAAAAGTTTTAAATGTAAAGTGTGCGAATCCATAATAATATTCAAAGGGGAGATGTGTACTCTCCAAAATTCAGCGAGTATATGATTGGTGCCCGCGAGTGTGTCTGAATATATAGAGAGTAATTAGCATAATAAGCGCAAACATATGTTAGAGTAACAAGAGTAAGTTAAAAAATGTTTGATAGTCTTAGAGACTTACGGATAGATGTTTACTGTTGCCCTATCGCCATTATAATGGAGCACGCGCGAGGTAACGATGCCGCTTATATAGGGTTGTGTGAACCCCCCTAACCCCCTCCCCTAAGAGAATGAGATAAAAGGGAAGAACTTTGGAGATTTCAGTTCTTTGTCGGGGCGGCAGCGTAGCGAAAGGTTCTAGTAGGGGGAAAAATAGTTAATAAATTTTTGTAAAATTTTTAAAAATTACCGCTAGTGGTAGAAGTTAATTAATTATTTTATAAGGGTTTAAGAACTGTGTCGTAGACGATTAATCGCAATTACATCTAGCATTTGTACAGGTAAAACTTGCAGTATAATAATTATATATTAATATATGGGTGTTAACTGTTTATAGTCTAAGTAGTTTAGTCTAGCAGCAGAAGTTAGTTAATTATTCTGTAGGGGTTAACTTATATAATAAGTATAAACTAAAATAAAAATAGTAACGCGAGATTATTTGATATATTATATATAAAATAAAAAGTGTATTTTTTATATGTTAAGAAATAGTTGAAAAAATAAATTACATAAAAAATAGCAAGCTTAACAGGTGTAAGTTAAAACAAAGCATATGTAACATTACTAGGTGGTAGAGACTTACAGATTAGTTGTTTCAGCTGCGGTACCTGGGGAGTGAATGGCAGACGCGCGACCGCGTTGCGGCTTATATAAGCATAGATAGTAATTATGTTGAACCCCCCCCCCCCCCCAAGAAAAAATGTTAACCCCCCCCCCCCCCCCACCGGCACTTTAACTCATCAAAATGAATTAGGTTGATAGTGGTTACATTTATATAACACCAATTTAGCTTTGATGTTGCCAATAGTTTAATAACTATAGTTAAGCGGCAAAAGAGGACAGATAATTTTCTGCCATTACTCAGATAATAACAGGCAACAATTATGGTGTTACGCGATGGGGAAAGCCTCAGTGAAGCTCAACGGCGGATTAAACCAGGTGTTGCCTAACGTTAATTGCAAGGTACAACGCTCCACCTGCATTAGCGGCGACCTACATGTGACGAATAGATCATTGGAAATTTCCACTGACGTTGGACGTTCTATCCCCTTAAACCCCTATCGCTCCCCACCACTTTGTGAGCCGCCCCACCACTTTGTGAGCCGAGAACCTTTTTGGCGACTATCGCTGAGTTAGTTCGGAACAATTTGTCGGACGCGATGGTTGTTCCGAACTCAAAGGGTACCTCAAATATATAAGCGGCCGATATATATTTGAGTTACTCTTGCTGTTAGGGTTTTAATATTAATACTTGTTGTGTGTGAGTGTGTGTGCAAAATGTTATTTTTAGTTTTAAGTTGTGCTAATTTTAAGCTTTAATTTGCGCATTGCGATGTTAGCATTAAGGTGTTATGGTATTGTTGATGTTTGGAAAATGTGTTTTTGATGTTGAGTTTTGGTATAATTATTGTATGTGTGTGTGTACTAATAACCTTTCACAGCTAGCTGTTAGGAGGGTAGATTAAATTTAAATTTAAATTATAGAAGTTCTGTTGAACTTCATTAAATATGGGTGGGACATGCGTGTTGTGCCATAGGCAGCGCATATTTTTATTTTTTTAAAATTTTTAATTTTTTGTTAGGAAATAATTATATTTGGGTGGGTTTAGATTAAGGGTGGGAGGTTAGAGTTGCGTCTTGCATTAACTGTTCCAGACTCCCTATTGTAAAATTGGAATGGTCAGGTCCAGTGCCCAGGCCCGAGGCCGGCCGCCCGTATCACAGCCCACCAAACTGGATCGCCACGTGCGTGCGGGCCAAAAATTGGGATCCCTTGCAAGACGTAACTATAGCGGGTTGGGATTTGGGGAAGTGTTAGGCAAACAGAGTGGTGGGGATGGCTCCGGCCGTCCCCATCACTTTGGTAAATTATAATTTTTTGGTGACCTTGACCTCAATTAGGTTAATGACCCCCCCCCCCCCCCCCGACAGTGAACTTGGCCTTGGTGACCTTGACCTTGAACTTGAACTTGAACTTGACGAGCCCCCCCCCCCCCCCCCCCCCCGACAGTGAACTTGGCCTTGGTGACCTTGACCTTGAACTTGAACTTGACGAGCCCCCCCCCCCCCCCCCAACAGTGAACTTGGCCTTGGTGACCTTGACCTTGAACTTGAACTTGACGAGCCCCCCCCCCCCCCCCCCCCCGACAATAATCCGGATTACAAAATGACTAATAACTCAAGAATGGTTTGCCGGAATAGGGCAAGTCATACATCAATGAAAAGCTCTAATTAAGAGCAATATTGTGGTAAAGACAGAATTGTATTATTTTCTTTTACTAAAATTGTACCATAAAAAGAACACCCCCCCCCCCCCCACTCAATGACATGTCGATATAAGAGTGGTGTGGTTTGTGTTGAGAACATTCTTTACCTATAATAGCTAGAGTGAACATGTCTCCCCAAGATGCTTCAATATTTTATAACAAATGTACAAAAGTTGAAGAAGTATTGGAGGTGGATGAAGAAAACGATGAAGAAATTGAAGAAATTGAAGTGCCTTTGTTAAGTGAAAATGTTGTAACAAGAATATTTGTGGATCCGAATTTACCAATGGATATTATAGGAAGGTTTTTAATTGAAGTTGTGACATGGATAGAAAATGGAAGATTAGTAAACATAGGATCTCCAATTTTGGTAGATGATAGACACACCTTTGGTGTATATTGGAGAAACATAGATCTGTTATGGCTGTGGGCGGAGGCATATGTGGAGTATTTGCAATTGGAAGAAAATATAGGCTTTAATCATTACTTTTCAGCTTTAGTGTTAAACTACTAATTCTAACATTTCACTAACAAAAAAACCTTACAAATGTGGTGGGGGAAGCATTATATAAAGGGAATAGAAGAGAGAAGCATTTCATTTCCATGCTAAATTTCAAAGAGTAAACATCAACACGATGCATCAATGTGAAATTTGCTTAGAAACTTTTCATGATAATATTCTACTAGAAATACATAAAGAGTTATTCCATAATAATAATGAAGATGTAACAGAAACCGAATATGAAGATTTAAAACTATATGGAGAAGAACAACAAGAAGAACAACAAGAAGAACACAAGATGCATCAATGTGAAATTTGCTCAGAAACTTTTCATGATAATATTCTACTAGAAATACATAAAGAATTATTCCATAATAATAATGAAGATGTAACAGAAACAGAATATGAAGATTTAAAACTATATGAAGAAGAACAACAAGAAGAAGAACCATTAGCAGGACCATCTAGTGAAATACCGAGTTTAAAAGTATTTGCTTTAGAAGGTAGAGTAGTAATGCACCACAAAATTCAAAATGAAAATTTGGAATTGGATCAGTTTTTTAAAGAAGTAAGAACAATTGTAAGTAAAACACTCACAGAAGAATTAAGAAGACTAAACTTTATTAAATTTGGCATATTATTAAATGCTATGTTTACTAATGTAGAAGGAGAAATGTCGCCAAGAGGATTCATGACAAAAAACCAGACCATCATGGCAAGTTCAGATATTAATTCAATAGTTGAAGATTGTTTGGAAGAAATATTAACAAAAATTCAAGAACATGAAGGAAGAGGATCTGGTTGGAGTTTGGTTAGTATTGAGGGTATGGATGTTAGAGTTCATAAACACGGCTATGGATTAAGGGGTAGCAGTTATATTCCGCTCCCAAAGAAAATTTCAGACACCAAATCATGTATAAATGTTCAAAATGAAGATATGGAATGTTTTAGATATGCAATGACGGCAAAGTTTGTACCACCTCACCATGCGGTTAGACCCAGTGAAGAATATGAAACACACAGATATAAATATAATTTCCAAGGATTGACTTACCCAGTGGCTTTGAAGGACATCCCAAAGTTCGAAAAACAAAACCCTGGAACATCTGTTAATGTTTTTGGTTTGGACAGTTCGAATAAAGTGTACCCATTGCGTGTGGTGAAGAATGAACTCCCAGATCATACAGACTTATTACTACTTACAAAAGGTGATGTTTCCCACTATGTATGGATTAAAAAATTTGAAACTCTTGTTAATAATCAATTGTTTAAAGCTGAACATAAGACGATAATTTGTAAACGATGTTTTAATTTTCAACAAGAAAGAAGAGGAGGAAAGGAATGGTTACAAGAGCATAAAAAACTATGTAACAACAACTATGAAGCAAAAATTATCTTACCGTGTTCAAGTAAGGCAGAGTTAAAATTCGAGAAAATCTCCCATCAATACCGGATTCCTATTGTTGTTTATGCTGATTTTGAATCTACACTTGTGCCTATTGAAAATAATGATGGCGATGTAGCAAGGAAAAGTGTTAAGTATCAGATACATGATCCAAACAGTTTTTGTTTAATGGTTAAATCTACTCTTTCTGAAGAACATTTAAATAGATTTAATTTAACTTTAAAACCTATTGTCTATCGTGGTGTTAATGCTTCTAAAATATTCCTTGATCAGTTGTATATAATAGCGGAAAGTGTTGAAAGATTGTACAGTGATATTATACCGATGATACCTTTGGATGAAGAAGAAGAGATTCAACATGAAAATGCGACTTATTGTTATTTATGTAGAAATGAATTTACTGTGGAAAATCACAAGGTTCATGATCATGACCATCTGACAGGGTATTATAGAGGTGCTGCATGTAACAGCTGTAATATCAACTACAAGATCCCTGCAAATATACCTGTAATATTACATAACCTTAGTGGTTATGATGCGCATTTTATCATTCCGGAATTAGGAAGAGATAATGGAGAAATTGATGTCATAGCTGAAACCACGGAGAAGTTCATAAGTTTTACTAAAAAAGTTGGAAATATAAAGCTTCGGTTTTTAGACTCTTACCGTTTTATGCCATCTAGTTTAATGAAGCTTTCTGAAAACCTGAGAACAGAAGATTTAATAGAAACCAAGAAGATTGTAAGTAATGACAAGGTTAATTTAGTTCTTCGCAAAGGTGTTTTCCCGTATGATTATATAGATAGCTTAGAAAGATTTAATGAAACATCCCTTCCACCAAAAGAAGAATTCAAAAGTAAACTATATGACACAGATATATCCCATGAAGATTATGAACATGCGTGTAGAGTATGGAATGAATTAGGATTTAAAACACTTGGAGAATATTCAGACTTTTATGTAAAACTAGATGTAACTTTACTTTGTGATATAATGGAAGAGTTTAGAAATACATGTTTTAAGGCATATGGATTAGACCCTCTGCATTCTTGTACATCACCTGGACTAGCTTGGCAAGCAATGTTAAAGGAAACAAAATGTAAACTCCAACTTCTTACAGATATAGACATGGTGCTGATGTTGGAATCAGGTGTTCGAGGGGGGCTAACTCAAAGCGTAACACGACATGTAAAGGCAAATAACAAATGTTTGCCCAATTTTGATGCAACAAAACCAAGTACATATTTAGGTTATTTTGATGCAAATAACCTTTATGGATGGGCCATGTCGAATCCTCTCCCGTTTGGGGAATTTAAATGGGTAGATCCTGATTCTATTGGAAACATCATGGATATAGCAAAACATGGAGATACTGGTTATATTTTGGATGTAGATATTGAGTACCCTGAACATTTGCATGACCACCATTATGATTTACCTCTACTGGCCAAGACAGAAATATCACCAACCGGTAGATGCCCTAAATTAATGATGACTTTAACCAACAAATCAAGATATGTTGCTCATTATTGGGTAATACAACAAGCCCTAGAATTAGGATTAAGAATAACAAAAATTAATAGAGCTTTACAATTTTCTCAATCCTGTTGGTTAAAGTCATACATTGACAACAACACAAAAAGAAGAACTGCAGCTACATCTAATTTTCAAAAGGACTTTTTTAAATTGATGAATAATGCGATATTTGGCAAGACACTGGAAAACAAAAGAAAGCATAAGAATGTGAAACTAGTTAGTGATCCGGTGAAACTACAAAAGCTGGTACAAAAACCTAACTTCGGATCATCCATAATAATCAACGAAAATCTTGTAGCTGTTTCCATGAACAAAATTTCAATTACAATGGATCGTCCTTTATATGTGGGGATGTCTATTCTAGATATTTCAAAGACCCACATGTATGACTTCCATTACAACAAGATGGTTAAATTTTATGGAAGAGAAAACATCGGCATTGTATACATGGATACGGACGCTTTTATTTATTGGATAAGAACTGAAGATATGTATGAAGACCTACGCTGTTTTATCTACAATAACGACTTTGACTTTTCTGATTATCCACAAGACCATCCCAACTACGACAATGGTAAAAATAAAAAGGTATTGGGAAAGTTCAAAGACGAAACAAATAGCGTGCCAATGGAAGAGGTTGTTGCTTTAATGTCTAAATTGTATTCATTTAAATTGTACAAAAATGAAAAAAGGGAACATGAAATCGTGAAGAAGGCCAAAGGTATAAAAACCTCATACCTGAAGAAGAATGTACAGTTTGAAGAATACAAGAGATGCTTATTTGAAAATGTTGAGACAACAGCAACATTTAACACCATAAGAAGCTTCAACCATCGTCTCTTCAGTGTAAAGCAAACCAAATGGGCTTTGAGTTGTAAGGATGATAAGAGGTACATCCTGGAAGATAATATAAAAACTTTACCATTTGGACATTACTCCTTATACCCTATCGACCAATAAACCTATTCTTCGTCCTTTACCTTCTTCCTTTCCGTAAAGAAGAGGGGACATGACAAGCTCAATGTCATGTTCCCTCTTTTTTACACCAATGTAATATGGCCTTGACCTATAATCTAACCATATAAAAGAGGATAAACCATTTTAGAGATCAGTATTTTTACAAGCGGTGTGGAAGACACAACTGAAGATGGAAGATTTAAGGAACAAGATTGTAAATGAACTTCATAAGCCGGCAAGAAGAAAATTTCCTAGAAGAAATACAATTATAAAAGGAATGAATGATCTTTTCCAAGCCGATCTTATTGAAATGATACCACATAGTAAATTAAATAAAGGATTCAAATACATTTTAGCGATTATAGACTGTTTTACTAAAGTGGCTGATGCTTTACCGCTAAAGGACAAGACTGGTAAAAGTGTTACAAAAGCTATGGAAATGGCTATACTAAGAAATAATTTCAACATCAAACATCTACAAACTGATGATGGAAAAGAATATTTTAACAAAGACTTTGCAGCTTTAATGAAGAAGTATAAAATAAATCATTATTCTACAAATTCTGAAGTTAAAGCTTCAATAATAGAAAGATTTAACAGAACGTTAAAAGGAGCAATGTATAAAACATTTTCCAAACGAGGATCATATATTTGGTATGATATATTACCACAACTTATAAAAGAATATAACAATAAGTATCATCGAACCATTGGTATGAAGCCTAATGAAGTAAATAGTGCCAATGCTAAAATGGTATTAAAACGTATTAAAAATAATACTACTCCTAAACGTGAAAAAATGCAGCCCAAAACATTTAAAGTTGATGATAAAGTTCGTATAAGTAAGTACAAAGGAGTATTTAGCAAAAGGTATCTGCCAAACTGGACTAATGAAGTATTTACAATCTATAAAGTGCAACCAACAATACCTGAAACCTACATTTTAAAGGACAACAAGGGTGAATTGCTTGAAGGTGGATTCTACGGACATGAATTGCTAAAATCATCAGTTGGCGATGTATATCTTGTTGAAAAAATTTTACAAAGAAAAAAGGATAAGGTGAAAGTACGTTGGTTGGGATTTGATAAAAGTGAAGACTCTTGGATCCCTACAAAAGACTTAGTGTAGCAATTTATGAAGTCATTACATGTTTAACCTTTACACAAGATGGAGATTGTGCAGCAAAAGGATCGATTTTTTATTGATAATATTGATGAGTTAACAGTTGACAACGACAAGTTAAATCATGGAAAACATGGTGAATTACTGCCAAACACAATAAGATGTTTAATAACTGGACCATCAAATTGTGGAAAGACAAATGTGGTTTTTAATTTAATAACAAATCCTAAGGGATTACGTTTCAACAACATTTATATCTTTTCCAAATCTTTGCAACAACCCAAATACCAATTATTGGATAAGGTACTCGCAAGTGTGCCTGAAGTTAATTTTTACAAGTTTAATGCTAGTGAAACTATAATGGAGCCAAACGAGGCTAAACCATTTTCTATATTTATATTTGATGATGTATCTTGTGAAAATCACGACACTATTAGAAGTTATTTTGCCATGGGAAGACATTACAATATTGATAGCATTTATATTGGTCAAACTTACAGTAAAATTCCAAAACAACTAATAAGAGATAATGCAAATCTACTAATTATCTTTAAGCAAGATGAAACAAATTTAAAGCACATATATTATGATCATGTGAATGCAGACATGTCATTTGATAAATTTAAAGAAATGTGTGGCAAAGCATGGGCTGAAAAATATGGATTTCTTGTTATTATGAAAGAAGAAGCTATAAAAAATGGAAGATATCGTATAGGATTGGATAAATTTGTATTAATTCATTGAACGATTGATGATACGTTTAGTAATAGATTGGACCTCGCTGCGTAAACATGGTGAACCAAGAAAAACTATTAAAAGAAATAAAATCACTGAGTGACTCGATTAGACTTAAAAATCGAGCATTAAGAATGGGTTTGAATGAAAGAGAAGAATTTCTGGAGACTACATTTAAGCCTATTACAGAACCTTTAAAACAGATAACAGAAACAATTGGTAAACCTCATTTTGAAGGAGATGTTTTACTACCTGTTTCTAAATTTGAAGTAAAGACTTTAAAAAAGGAAGAAGATGATGATTCTTACACAAGTGATAGTGAAGTTTCTCAAAAAGGAGAAGAAACAAGACAAGAAGAACCAGAAATAAATGTTCAAAAAGAAGAAGAAGAACAACATATACCTGAAGCAGAACAATCAATTCCAAATCTAACAAAATTAAGTAGTGATATATTGCAACAAGGACCTCTTGGAAGAAAGTATATCATGAAGATGTTACATGAAATAAAAGCTAACCCAAAACTACACAAGTCACATGTATATGGAGTGAGAATTGATGGAAATGAATTAAAAATAGGAGATTCAAAAGTATATTTGACTGAAGATGATGACATTGTTATTGGTGAGCATAAATATAAAGGAACAAAAGGATTATTTGAACTGATTTTTAAAAATATACCTATAAAATATACACTACAAGATTTAAATACTTTTAAAGAAATTTTGCAAAATACTAATGCTCATAAGAAGAATTACTCCAAAGATTCAATGATAAATAGAACACGCGCAACTAAATATTCAGTTGTAATAAAAAGATTGTTTCCCCTGAGAAAACTACCAACATTACGAACTGCGCCTGCTTTGAAGAAACCGCTAAAGAGGAAATCTTTATCACTTATGGACTTATCACTTATGGATGAATATGGTAAAAAGAAAAAAGGAGAATCTTCTACGTCTGGTAAAGGTTTAATGAAAAACCTATATAATACAAATGTGATTTACTATAATGATATAAACAAATTGGTCGATAGAATGAGACTATTACATGAAGCCATGGAAGCTGGTCATACAGGTTTAAATAATGAATGGGTGGCTTTAGTTGACGAACTTCGAAATCGTGGAATAGTTGTATAAATCATTATGGATATATAAGAGAGCTGTGAGTATACAGTGGATCAGTTCAATCATGAGTGTCGACAAGTTCGGACGGTACTCCGGGCTAGGAGTACAAGGAGGAGAAAACAGAAAAAGAAGTGGATTGCCACAAACACCTGAAGGTGACTATGATATGAGTAACAAACGTTTAAAATTTGTTAAAGACCCAGAAGAAGATACTGATGGAGCAAATTTAAAAACAGTAAAAGAAGCAACTTCAACATCATTAAAATTAAACAAGAATACTTACGATGTTAAATCACATAGAATAATTAATGTTGGTAAACCAACTGACAGTTCTGATGCAATTACTAAAGAGTATTTATCATCTGAACTTTCCAACACTTTAAAATTGCAGTGGGGTAACAATTTAAAAGATGGACAAACATATGATGCTGGAAATCATAGGATAACCAATGTGGCAAATCCAAAAAATGATAAAGATTCAGTTAATAAAGAATATTTACATTCTATAATAGCGGAAAAGACTCAACGAGGATTTTCTTTTTATAAGTTTATTATAAATGACATTGGATACCCAAAGGAAGACGGTGATGCTGTAAACCTGAAATACATCAAGGACAACTGTATTTTACAAGATGCTGATGAAATAGATTGTCATGGAAAAGCATTGTCAAATGTAAAATTCGGTTCTCAACCAAAAGACGCTGTTACTATGGAACAATTATCTAAAGAATTAAAAAGGGGAACATCGAATTTTGTAAAACATGAAGATGCCGTGCTAAAGCGAGGAGATACATTTATACATGGAAATAAAAAGTTTGATTTAATGCAAGGAAATAATGATGAATGGGATGCAGGACGTAAAACAATAACAAATGGAAGATTTGGTATAAAAGATACAGATGTACCTCTAATGGTGCAAACATTAATTGCTACTGGTGGTACATTAGGTACATACAATGGTCGTAATAGAAGAATAAAAGATATTTATCCTGGTTACGAAGCAAATGATTGTGTTACAATGAAACAAACAATAACTTGGGATAAACACTTTGGGACCAAATATGATGCAAAGATGAAGAAAATAATTAATATTTTACCAGGAGAAGATTTAAATGATGCTGCTACTATTGGACAAGTCATAACAACATCGAAAAGTGATTCGACCGCTTACACGTGTAATGATAAACGTATTATGCAGTTACATGATCCTCAACATCCGAAAGATGCTGTAACTTTAGATTGTTTAATAAGAATAGTGGGCAATTTACTTATCGATACCCACAATCATATAGCTAGTACAACGAGTCATGTGATGATTCAACCCGATGAACGAGAAGCTTGGATTAAAAATAGAATCATAAATCAGTATATAATTAATTTGAATAATTAAATATTTAAATATAAAACATTGTGCACGAGTTATCCATTTATGTAAAGCAGCTCGTGGAGTAAACACGCTGGTTATATAAGACGACATAATGAAGACCGCACCGCTCAGTCGCCGTCAAGACAGCGTTAAGAAAGGACGTGGTATAACATCAGCTGCGTTTTCCCTGCTCAGACGGATTCCTGTTGGTGCTGTTCTAAATCGAGCAATAGACGCTTTACCATACGAATTTCATCTGCCCGGAGGCTATCAATATTGTGGACCCGGAACTAAGTTGGCAAAACGTTTAGCAAGAGGAGATCCTGGAATTAATAAATTAGATCAAGCTTGCAAAGAACACGATATAGCGTATTCCAAGTTTGCAGATTCAACAAATAGATCAATAGCGGATAGAGCGCTAGCGGAAAAAGCTTGGCAAAGGGTTAAATCAAGTGACGCCAGTATTGCGGAAAAAGCAGCAGCTTGGGCAGTGACAACAGCCATGAAGACGAAAGCTAAGTTTGGTGGTGGCAGACGACGCGGGAAAAAACCTAGTAAAAAAGAAGCTGCAAAAAGAGGTGGGAACATCAAAAGAAGACATCGCACTAACCCTAAAAGGAAAGTCAAGAAAACATCCATATGGTCAATGGTAAAAAACGGATCGGGTCTTTACTTAAGACCGTACCGTGTGTATTAAATAAGAAAAATAAATTGATAATTCCAAATGAAGCATTAACAAACTATCAATTGTCAAAATATGTGAAATGTTTAAGAATACCATTCTTCAGAGGAGTTTTTATGAAAGATACATTACCAAATAGAGTGTGGAAAAATGAAACTGGAATAGTAAATTTAGACTCTAATTATGGACCAGGTACTCATTGGGTATGTTATAAAAAACTTGGAGAAAATGTTTACTACTTTGATAGTTTTGGAAATTTACCGCCACCAAAAGAACTTCAACATTATTTTCGGGACTCCAAGAATATATTCTACAACTACAAAAGAGAGCAACCTAGCAATACGGAAATATGCGGACATTTATGTTTAGAGTTCCTAGCGAAGAGCGTCAGTCAGCTTTAAGATGTCATCGTATACAGTATCGCTGAGTGGAAATTCGTCAACATTGAAAAGTACACTTTTCCCAGCGTTACGTTTATCTACGGATAAACTATGGGAAGCAGCATTATTGGATTTGACTACATACAATTCAATTCCCAATGTTACAGAAGGAAAAAATAATTTACTACATTATTATGAGAGTAAAGATGAAAAAGGAAATTATTCACAATTAAAAATAATTCCATTATCTACAGGAGCATATGAAATAGACGATATAAACCAAGTATTACAAAAGAAACTTGGAGAAGAAAATATTTCTATAAAAGGTAATAATAATACATTAAAAGCAGAAATAACTTCAAAGTATTATATAGATTTTAGCTTAGACCACTCAATCGGCAATTTGCTCGGATTTTCAAAGAAGAAAGGAATTTTAGCACCTGGAAATGATTATACTGGCGATACAACAGTAACAATATTAAAGGTGAACAGTATTGATGTAACGTGTAATATTATACACGGATCATATAGAGATGGAGTAAATCAACATATATTACACACATTTTACCCGACAGTAGCTCCTGGTTTTAAAATAGTTGAGAAGCCACAAAACCTGATATACCTACCGTTAAACACCAGTTTCATTTCAGACATCGTACTGAACATATTGGATCAAGACGGTATTAGTGTTGATTTTAGAGGAGAAACAATAACTATACGGTTACATATCAGAGCGGCAACATAAAGTCAACATGGGATTATCATTTAAACCACAACGGAAGAGTCGGGAGCTCAGTAGCTCCTCAACATTCGACGAGTTAACACCGGACAACATACGCTTCCTACAAAAGATCGGACTAAAACTTGCCAACCATGGATATACTGGATATAGCGCAAGGACCGACATTCGACGAAACCCTATGGGAGAAGGAATATCACACTCACAACCCTTACACTTCATCAAAATTAAATAATAATGATGAAATAAGAATTCCCATTCAACAACAAGATATCTACACATTACCATGTGAAAGTTATTTATATATCGAAGGAAGAGTAACAACATTGGATGGAAAGTCTGGTTCAACTGTTCCTTTTATAAATAACCCTATGGCATATCTGTTTGATGAAATTAGATATGAGATATCTGGAGTAACAATTGATTCAACAAAAAAAGTTGGTATATCAACAACTTTAAAAGGATTGACTTCAATAACACCCAATGAAAAAAATTCTTTAATCTCGGCTGGATGGGTGACTCCTGATAAAGACACTATTACTCCTAATTCAAAAGGTTACTTTGATTTTAATGTACCTTTACGATTGCTTTTGGGATTCGCAGAAGATTACAAGAGAATAATAATAAATGTAAAGCAAGAACTGGTACTGCTCAGATCTTCAACAAATAAGGATGTAATACAAGCGCCAAGTGGAACTAAAGATGCCGATTTGGAATGGCAACTTCAATTGGATAAAGTTGTATGGAGAGTACCTCATGTCAGATTGGCAGATGAACATCGAGTAATATTATTGAAAAAATTAAAATCTGACCGTGATATTGTAATACCATTTAGGAGTTGGGAATTTCATGAATACCCCATATTGCCTCAAACAGAAAGACAAACATGGACTGTTAAAACCTCTACTTATTTAGAACGGGCAAGGTACATAATAGTCGGTTTTCAGACTAAACGAAAAGATGTTATAACCGCGCACGCTGGTCAATTTGACCATTGCAAGATAAAGAATTGCAAAGTTTTTTTAAACTCTCAGTTCTTTCCATATGACAGTTTAAATGTTTCATTTGACAAGAAACGTTATTCCATTCTATATGACATGTATGCAAGATTTCAATCATCATATTATGGTAAGACGAATACACCACTTTTATCACCAGAACAATTTTATTCAAAAGCTCCAATTGTTGTAATCGATTGTTCAAAACAAAATGAATCTGTAAAATCTTCAAGTGTAGATATAAAAGTTGAAATGGAATTTGAAGATAAAATACCAGATGGAACTTCAGCATACTGTTTAATTCTACATGACAAAATAGTTACTTACACACCGCTAACAGGAATCGTGAAGAATGTACTTTAAGAAGGATTAATACAACATCTGCACAATTTGTAAGGTTTTTACAAAAAATCAACAATATCTAGGTCATCTGCGAGTATAAAAGCGAGAAAAAAGAGCTGGAAATTCATTTAATCTTTGATTGTCGTATGGGTAACATCGTCCGCAAGATGAGTTCTACTACATCAACTGCTAATGAAGAAACTACACCTTTTATGGCTGACAATAGTTTGGATATAGAAAGACAAGTTGAACAGGAAATGGATGAGTTCCTCAAGTTTAAACATAAAAAGACAGAAGAAGAGGAAGTTGAAAAAGAAACAAAGAAAAGAAAAATTGAAGATAACATTTCCACCAACATCTTAACGGAAGTATTTCTTCGAATATTTTATCCTATTTCTTCTTGTATGACAAAGACTGTATCTGCTGGAGTGATGAAATCATTGGATTACTCTCCTACTGTTATTTTAAATCATGGATCTAAAATGGTAACCTTCACTGAAACTTCTTGGGAATCTTTTATGAAACATATACATCTTTTGGAATGTTATCTGAGTAACAATACATTTGGAAGAAAAACAAAACTAGGTTTGTTGGAATCAAATATTGAAATCGATATTGTTAAACAACGTGGTCAACAACTAGTTCGATTTAGAGATTTAACTAAATATAATATAAAAATACATTTGACTAAAGAAGAGTTTTACACTTTAACTTGTGCTACTGGTCCTATAACAAGATATTTAAAACAGCTAATATTCTCAAGTGCAATTATCAAAGACTATTTAATTGATGCATTGGATAAACAACCATATGTTCCAATCCTATATGGTCCAGTAGATACTTCAATCTTCAATAGGATACCACATGAAGTAGATATGTGGAGACAGTTACACCACTATCAAACCAACTTTAATTTAGATGAAGAAAAGCAAGAAACCAAGGAAAACGAATCAAGTTTCAACAATCAACAATCGGCAACAAATTGAACAAATAAAGAATATTGTAAGTAAAAAGAAGAATATTGGGGGTATAAAAGGTTGTCAATCTGGATTAACATACCAGTTGCCTACTGAACGTCATCATGGATAAACAAGTTTCATTCTCTAAGAAGATAGAATTAATGGAAGTAAAGCAAGGTATCATAGAGTTTCAAGCATTCCGTGGTAATGATGGAAATTTTATAATTAAAGAGTTAGTGGTACTAGATATGATAACATCTGTTGTTTATCACTTTTTATTTATGCCTCCTTTACCATTCAACAGATTAACAACCAAAGCTAAAGTAACAAACAAATGGTTGATGAAACATTTTCATAATCTAAGATGGGATGAAGGTTTTATAACCTACAATATGATGCCACACATTATGAATCATTTCTGCAAAAAGTTCCAAACTATTTTTACAAGAGGATTGGAAAAAGCAAATTGGATACAAACATATACAAACCATGAAGTAATAAATGTGCAAATGGAGAAAGATTTTTATTGCTACTTTGATAACATCTGTATTTCATCTAAAAACTTTAAACATCAACAGTCTCAATGTGCTTTAAAAAACGCATATCGTTTAAATGTCTATCTCCAGCAAAGTGGTGGGGGAAACGAAGGGTATAAAAGCGAGAGCGGCACTATGACAATGCATCAGTATTACTCGAACCTCCGGGGAGTCAACACCTCTGACACGCAAACACAAGAAGAAGAAGACGAACAATAGCAAGAAGAAGATAATGGCGTCACAAAATTTTCTACAATCGCTTGTTGATCAATTTAACAAACATTCTAAATCTACTATACTACCGACAAAAAAATGTTCAGAATTGAAGGAAGAGAAACATTATATTATTCACACTATTAAGAAAATGGAAACATCAATTGGAGACGCTATCAATTGTACATTAAGTGAAGCACCCTACACACCTGGTGATGAACCAAAATTTCAAGTATTTCTTCCCAAACGCTTTGTTCAACTGCTGCAGAATGAAGATTTACGACTGATTCACCCCGGCACACTCTACTTAGCATCTCACGGTCCTAGCGGAAGCAACTCTACTGAACTTACACTTCATGTTATGCCTACTAGCAACTAATCTGTAGTTTATATATATACTGTTGTACATGTGTGTAACTGATTATAAATAAATAAAAAATAAAAAAAAATAAGAAAAAGGCAACATATCGATAGTGTTTTTGCACTATCGATATGTTGCTTTTTTAAAAACACGTTTGGGTGACCTTGACCTAGTTTCGAGGGTATATAAAGGCCGTAATTTTCTTGAGGATCTCATCAGTCTCCGACTACCTTTCGTGCTGTACGCATCTCTGTTGGCTCTCCAGTTATTACAAATAACAACATGTCTCTTAAGGTGAAGTGTGCATCATATGATACCACCACCATCACAACTTTTGAAGAACTCGACGATTTTACTAATGAATTGCGAGTATTACTTGCCGGTGGTTATCGTTTAAATATTGATGTTTACGCTAACAACATGAGGATGTTTCCTAAACAAAAATTCTGCAATGAAGAAGTATTTGTTTCCACACAACCTTCAACTACAACACCATCTACTCAAAGTAATGTTAAGTTTCAGAAATATTACTGATGTTGAATAATATTGAGTGGTCGCTGTGGCATCTATAAAAGGAACGCGTAACCTAAACAGAATCATCATTTGCTTCCCAACTGACGCAGCGAAAACAACTACCACTACCATGTTGTACAGAATGATGATTGAATTTAATGGAAAAATCTACGGAAAAGATTATCAAAGTGTAGAACAAATGACATCCGATCTTCAAGTATTGACTAAAGAAGGATTCCAACCAAAATTAATTCTAAAATTTCCAGAAGTACATCCACTATCCACTGAAGATCTCATTGCTATGGCTAAAGAAGAAAAAGAAAAATACAAACAAGATATAAAGAAAGAAAAAGAGGATGAAAACTCACTATCTTAAATAAATACATCTTACACTTGTAAGATGTTCTTTTTTAAAACTCCATTTGAATGACCTTGAGATTACCCCCACCACTTTTTCTAATCTATAAAACATGCTATCCTACACTATACACCTTCATTTCTTGGCTAAACTTAGAAGCGTCAACATGGAAAACAAGAAAGACGAGTACAAACCACGCTATTGTTGTGAACAAAAATGTACCGATATAGGAAGATGGATGGTAGACGGATTAGCTTGTAGAAAATGTGAATTCTTCGGATCCTGTTACTGCAAATGCAAGACAAAACAACTACCACCACCAGAATTGCGAACCTTTAAAATTTATAAATCAAGATACTTCCACACTTGCTGTCCCCAGAGATGTATCAAATTTCATCCAGAAAAAATTGTTAATTGCCGAGAGTGTAATGCATGTTATAAAGACGACTTTTGTACATGCATCATAAATGCATGCAAATACAGATCAGATTGGTCTTCTCATCCTATTGAAACTTCAGATCTATAGCTGTAGTCACTGACTGCAGCTCTTTTTTAAAATTTCATTCGGTTGACCTTGAAATTGTCCCCACCAACATATATTCTACAGATCCTTCAATACATTTCTCATTCCGATTTCATTACTCTGACTGGCAACAACATGGGTGACAGGTTTATTTCTTTTGAACATTTAATTACCGAAAGAGATGAGATGGAAACTCTATTTCACAACTTACTCACACTTATGGATAAGTATCCTTTAAGATGGATCAAAATCAAAGTAAAATATGTGGATCCTACCAGAATATTTTCATCATCGTCATCTTCAAACAGTGCAGGGGAAGAAGAAGAAACAACTCATGGTATTAAAATTATTGAATTGGACAACGAGGAACAAGAAATGCAAACTCTGGTTAAAAGTAAACTTAATATTTGATTTAAAACAATTATTAGTGTTTCTAATTTATATTACAGCTAATGCTTATTTCTACACACCACCCATGACCTACCCAAATGGGGTTTTGCGGCAAAATGCTCTGGCCGCCGGTTCGCATATGGGTATATCAACCTTCCCCCACCACTCTACCTTCCCCACTCCTCTACTTCCCCCTCCACCACCTTTGCCCACATATAAGTGACCCTCTGACCATCGCTCACCATTTGTTTGCCAACTTCCGAACAATGAGCTCCTCTCCTTTAACAACAAGTAAATGTACTTTTCTTATTCAATCACAAGAAGAATTACAAACTATTTTTCAAATTTTAAGTGATCTAATAATCACTCCAAATAACACCATTACTATCACTGTGGAAGTTTCCTACAATTCTTCTGATTACGAAAACATGGAAAGCGAAGACGTCGAAGTTTTACAGCTGCCAGATAATAGTCTTCCATCTTCCAAAGCTGCAACACCCGACACAGCTAATAATGATGTTTAGTCGACTACAATTATTTTCTTTACCCCCCCCCCCCCCCCCCCACCATTTTTACAGTAATATATAACCTGTCCCTATCTCTGTTTCTCATTTCATCGCCAACTTTCTCACCATCAACACCGCTCCCATTTTTACCTGCACACATTTAATACACGAAGATGATGGATGATTTTTCATTTACGTCACAATTGGAAGAGGATAAACTCAAACTCGAAATCAACAGACTACAATTAGAAATAAAGAATCAACAAGAAATGATTCAGCTTTTACGACTATTCAAATGCGTACTGTGGATAGTATGTTTTTATCTTCTCATCGCTATCACCTTTGGCGTCTACCACTCCATCACCAGTAAACAACACTTCAACACCTCCTCAAATAAAACCACTACTTTTCTTTGATTAAATAAATTTTTACCCACCTTCAATCTAACCCCTCGGGGCTCACCTTTTTTAAAAACCCCTCCGGATGACCTTGACCCACTTCCAAAACCCACCCATCACTGTCAAAAAACCCCAGCCGCTGCAACCCCTACAACAGTTACAACCGCCTGACCTTGACCTGGGCCAGGACCGGCCAAACCCCACTACTATTGGCCTACGTCATATGATACATTATTTTAAAGGGCTTTGTACTCTGAGCAATTTGCCACAAAACCGACTTCAAAAGATCGATTGGTTCGGGAGTTATTGCATTTTTTGTTTTCAGCAATATGATTAATCCAAAGTTTGATGGCCTGCCATTTTTTACTCGACCTTTTGAGGCTGGGTTTGTGGCATTGTTCTCTATTTTTAGACCCCTTTAATTTTATGTACATTTTGATCCATGCTTACATTTAAGATTTTCTTCCGACTCCTTGTGGACCGCCAAACCCCTTAGAGGTCCAAAGACACTATGTAATTTAGGAAGTAGTCTTAGTTACTCAAAATCAATATGAAAATTGTTTAGTTTTCTT
The DNA here is from genome assembly GCA_030545055.2 of Neoaliturus tenellus. Taxonomy (NCBI): domain Eukaryota; kingdom Metazoa; phylum Arthropoda; class Insecta; order Hemiptera; family Cicadellidae; genus Neoaliturus; species Neoaliturus tenellus. Next base: position 113,400,160 of record CM061536.1, on the reverse strand, counting down.
ACTTAAATACTTTAAAAAATATTAAATCTTTTCCAGACTGTTTTCCACCATGTATAATGAACGTAGATTAAAATTGCATACCTTCTAAAATAAACTATAAATCCACATTGTCTTAGAAACAAACAAAGGAAAATGTGATTGTGTAATAATATTAAAAATTGCATATGAAACATTTGTATTTAATATTATCATTTCAAAGAAATTAGTTTGAATTAACAAAACTAATAATAAACCATTTGAAGTATTAGTTCAAATAAAGTTATTTTGGTTGTTAATTTTCGCATATTAATTAATTAAACGCTTTGTTATAAATTAATAAGAGAGTACTCATAAAATCTAAACCAATTTGCAACGTTTGCCAGAATAATTTAATTACTATCTGATTGGACAAACCACAATCTAGTTTACTATAGTGAATTGATGGCCAAGTTCGACCCTTGCTCGTATAACAAACTTTGAAGTTGAAAGAAATTAAATTACCTGTTATAGTTCAATATTAAGGGTAGGTTGCCACTTAAATTATTTAATAAAAATATGCATTATCTATTATCAGTAATATTTTTGGAGAATGTATTTTTAAATTGAGTATTATCCACTTTAAAATTGAGATAGTGGCTTAAAACTGTTGTAATATGATATATTTTGAGTGTTTATTTTAAAACAACACCAACGATTTTAATTAAGTAATAACAAACGCGAAACATATTTTTATAAATATTATTGTTATTAACATGTAATAGAAAATTGTACATTGTTTTATTGAATTTTTATTCTGTCTGTTCACAAACGGACCACCATACAATGCACTTATCTCTTTAGTATTTCACTTTACACTTTTTTCAAAGTGGTTCTTATCATTTCACAATTTTTTTATTATTTTTCATTCGTCTCAAATTATTTAATTTGTTGTGGGTTATTTTTATGGGTCTCACTGCTACATTTCCTGAAAGGAAATGATCCAGAGTTCTCAAATCTGGAGATCCCACAGGATACATTCTTTCAGCCAGATTTTCGCCAAAACACAGAACTGGAAGCTGAAGATACTTCCTGAAAACTCCTGATTTAAGGGGTATTATTTTTTTTTTCTTTTGAGGTATAACAAAGTAAGGCATTTGAAAATAATCATTGAAGACCTGAATACGAATATAACAAGTCACGTAATTGGAACAAAAAGAACCGTTTAGAAAAAAAGGATTAAAAAATTATTCAATAAAATTAATAGTAAATCTAATAAAATGCCAGTTTTCTCTTTGAACGACAAAATTATGAAGTAAATAATGCAAATTCGTTAAAATATCTTACCCGTGATTCAAAATTAACACAGTATTTGTTCTATTACATACTTATAATATATTTATGAATTTATAATTATATTTATGAATTAGTTTCCAATCCATCATATAAACAAAATAAAACAAGTGTTGTCTAAAAAGTCTATTACAAATGGATAAGACCCATTTTGATAACAACTTTTATTATTAATTACTGAAACTAAAATTGAAAACTAAACTACTAAAAACTAAACTGTGTACTAAAATTATTTATTTATTTTATTTTAGGTATTTCTACGCCAGTGGCATTTTTTAACGTTTTGACGGGGAACGGTCCAAACCCCAGTCTTGTTACTATCTAACATCGACCAGTTGTTAGAAAGCATCATTAATTAATAGCCCAATGACAAATGGCAACTGGGTCCGGAATCGAACCTTTAAAAATCTACTAACACTTCTCAGGATCGAACCGGCAACCTTTGGAATCAAAGGCGAGCTCTATAACCACTCAGCTACCCAGCCAGTATACATTCCATTATATTATATTCCATATATATTATATTCCATTGGTTAAGTTTGAAAGACTCAATGTTAGTATGTTTTTAAGAAAGCTATTCTACACCACGTAAGAGGAATAAAAGTTTCAATTTAGTAGTGAAAAATTATAAATAAGACGTAAACCAAAAGCTTTAGACATAGAATGGGTAAGAAATACAGTTACTAATTATATAGTTACAAACTAATGATATATATAATGCACTTGAAACATTATTAAACCAGTTTAAATCCACTGTTTGCTTGACAAAAAAAAAAAAACATTAAAAAATACCCAATTTATTTATTAAGTATATTTTACGAAAAAATACTAGTATTGTTCACTAACTGTGGTAATGATGTTGAAGTGCACTTGAAGTTAACTTATATAAAAACTTATACAAACGATATGAGAGACACCGACAGCCATATTTCTTTCCCATTGTGACTTATAAATAAAACTGTCTGCATTGCAACTTACTCGTTTGAAATTCATAGAAACTTTTTCCCATCACTCACATATGTATTTTAGGTTAATATTCACAGATATCCATCACAAGTGTTTTAACTATGGGATTATATTTTACATTCAAAAAGGTTTTTAATATGATATTTTTTGTTTTGTTTTAGGGTTTAAATATATTTTATACTTCATAATATTTACGATATTTTCTATATTTAATTAAATGCTTTAATCTAAAACCTTTACATTAAGCGATATAAGTAATATAGAAAAGAGAAATATTACCGTTTTTAATCAATTAGAAAAAGGCATTATGAAAGACGAATCAAGAAATAGTATAAAGAATTAGGATTAAACAAATGTAGTGCGATTATAGAAATCACACTATCCTCGCACCACCCTATCGTTCCATTACGATTCATATTTCTCCTATACTCCAATATGATTAAGGTATATTTGCATGCATGTTTGCACACGGACCTCTAAAATTAATTGAAATACAGGTCTATATATCAGGAAAAAAGATATTTGTTTATAATCTTTAATTGAAATTAAAAAATTTTACTATCGGTCTTATGGAGTTATAAATCAAACCAAAGAAATAATTAATACAGCTGACTCCTCTGTCAAAGTCCAGACCACGTGTTTCAGTATAAACATGTGGTTTTGTATGGCAGCCAGTTACTAAATAATAATACTGTGTAGTAAAATTAATTTATAATTTTGTTATAATACTTCATACTGCTAATTATGCGTATTTGAATAGTTAAAATTCATATAAAAGTATGAAAAACCTAATCAATTTGTAGAATTGCATTTTAATTTAAAGATAAAATTATTAGTAATAAGAATTATGAAAGCAGCTGTTAACTAGATTCAAAATGTGTTTCAACACATATTCATCAAATTCGGAGTGCACCAACCGTAGGCCTAAATTGAAACGGTCTGAAAGGAGAGTGAGCGGAGCAAACGAGCTCGTCTTGAACAAGAAATAATCCTCTTATTTGCACAAGCAATTTTGGTTCACTGCCTGTAACTGATATTACTATAGAGAATATTCCTGTTTGAGTTTACCGGGCAAATACACAGATCCCAGGAACTGTTTCTTTGTGACTAATCTCAAAAGAGTTGATCTTATGTAATTGAAAACGCTATTATGGTATAGAATTGATATATATACGTGAAAAACAATAACGTTAATTACTAATGCCCATCAACACAAAAATACCTTAAAATTTCGTTAATCTTATATATGGAAAAAGTGTAATATTAAATTTCTATTAGCAGGTTATTAATCTAGGATAAAAGTATGCAAATAAATTGGAATTGAAAATAAAATTATATGTACTGAAAATATTATTAGCAGTTACTTTTGTTACCGTGAAAGTGACTTAAAATATAAATGCAACAGCATTGAGCAAAGTTAGTGTCAAACCCAGGCAAAGGCAGGCGAATAGAATTGGTTGGTAAAGATGGAGGCAGAGGTTATCATCAGAAGAGAATGGAGGGAAATGACAGTGTCAGATTGGGGGAGGTTGAAATAAAGTGGGGGGAGGTGATATCCTGCCTTCTCTCCAGTGATAATTTGAGGATACTATTTCGAGTATATCTCAAGAATAACTTTTTATTACCTCAGCTGATTTGTTTTAAAGAGTGAATTACATAAGTCTTAACCGTTTTTGCAGTTTCATTTTATATTTTAAGTCTGGAGTATGGTCGTTAGTTTGATAATTCATACTAAAACTAATATTATAACAACAGAACTATAGTAAATTATATTATGATATTTTGAAATATGTAAAGAATAACCATAAGTACCCTTTTTGAAACATTAATTTATTATTGCACTGACATGTTTCGACTTAAAGTCATTTTCAAAGTGCTTTTTGTACTTAACCAAATAATTTATAATTTAATAACAAAATTCATATGATATTATATAATTGTTAAATTAACTTTAGTGGTGAAAATTGGTTTTTGTCTTTTTTTATATCTAATATTTTTTCGAATATGGGATTTTTTGCAGGGAACTGGATTGCATTGAGTAGATTATCTCTGTCATTCAGGTAGCTTTGATAAATGTGTATTTCTTCTTTAATATCCATTTTCTTGCCTTTTTCCATAAAATCCAGAATGGTCATGTTATCTTTGTAACTTTTATAAGAATGGTCTGTTTTGAGTATGTGGTCAGCAAAGGTGGATTTCTGAGTGGTAATGCTATTTGACTTAATAGCTTGAATGTGCTCGTTGTACCTTTTTCGAAAGCTCCTACCTGTTTGACCAATGTAATACTTTGAGCACTCATTACAATTTATTTTATAGATACCAGATTTTTCATAATCGTTTGAATAATTACGTTTGTTGTCTTTGTTTGCTAGTTTGTTTATCAGGTCGAATGAGTTGTTTCTGGTTTTATATGAAAATTTGTAATTTGAATTAATAAACGTTTTTCTAATTGCTTTATTTAGTGCTGAACTATATGGTACGCATAAATACTCAGATTTTGGGTTCGCTCCTTGAATGTTTGCTAGCTGTGTTTCTTTTTGTTTCTTCTTTCTTATCATGTTATCTATAAGTTTAGTTTGATATCCATTATTTTTAGCAATACTTTTGATTGTCTTTTCTTCTCTTTCATAGTCTTGTTTGTTCATTGGAATTTTTATCAAACGGTTAATCAGGGAATGGAAAGTGGCCATTTTGTGCTGCCATGGATGGTTTGATTTTGCTGGTATAATGAGGTCTGTATGCTGGTTGGTTTTCTATAAATTTTAAAAGCAACCTTGTTATTTTCTTTAGTAATTGTTAAGACTAAATAATTTATTTCTGTGTTTTGAACTTCCATAGTAAATTTAATAGTGTCCGAAATGCTATTTAAGTAAGTCAATAAATCATCAGGTTTGTGGTCATCATCATTTAAAAAAATACAAAGTACATCATCTACATACCTTCGCCAAAAGATAATTTTATTCTTTAAAGGATTTAAATTATTTATTATTTTTGTTGACTCTAAGTTTTGCATGTACAGGTTAGCCATTATACCAGACAAGGGTGAGCCCATAGCAAGTCCTTCTTTTTGTTTATAAAATTGTGAATTGAATCTGAAATAATTTTGATTCATAGCTACTTTTGTCAATGATATGATGTCTTTGATGTTTTCAGGGCGTAGATTTGGGTTATTTGATAGGTTATCTTTAAGTATGGTTATGGTTTCATTAACAGGTATATTCAAACTCGTGACATCAATAATATATTATTATATTATGATAATATATTGTATATTGATATGTATTAATTTTTATCTTTTGACCAGGAGACTTCCTTGTAAGATATAAGATAATCCTGTTATCTGCGGCTTTTAAAAATAGCCAAAGAAAAAAGATAATTTACAAAGGCTATTCATAAATCTAATTCATTTATATCAAATATAAAAATTTCATTCAAACAAACAACGAAAAATAATATTCATATTAATGTTGTTACACACAAAAATAAACTTGCTCAGTTTTAATAACTGTTCAACAATATTAATCTAGAAAATACCTTTTTGTGCAACTACATTAGAATCATTTTAACATTTTTTACAACTCAATTTTGACTTGCAATGTAATTTTACCTCCCACATATTGTTTTATAATGTATGAAAATCCATATACTGGGTGTCCCAGACCAACCGTACACCCCTTTTAAAATCTACAAAATTGATTATTCACAAAAACAAATTGTGCCATTATAGGTTAATCTGTTGCGCTCTATCCATTGATGATAATTTCAATGTACAGGGTGTACCGGAAGTAACATACCCAGACCGTAAGTCATTAATTTTAAATACGAACCCCCACTTTTTATAATATTTTTTGGATTCTAGACATAATTTTAAGACTACTTTCCAATTAAATGTATCTCTAATACTAACGGTTTGAGAGATAATGGAGGTCGAAGTTTAATTTTTTCCCATAAGAATAACATGGGGCTAAATTTCACATCCATTTCCTCTGTAAATTTCCCGTTACACTAAAAAGGCCTATCATAAAAATGCCTTAGCTTCTTCTTTTAAGCACTTTAGCATCATAAATTATTAGTTTTGTCATGAATTATTTTATTTTTCCATGGTCATTATGTTTGAAATTATTTAAAATCTGTAGAAAACTAAAATTAATTACGTGAAAATCGGATTTTTTATGAAATATTATGTAAAATGAGGTTATAAGATATTTTTATTCTTAAACAGTTATGTTAAAGGTCAAAATTTCAGTGTTAATGGATATGACAATTTGCTCCATGTTATTCTCATGGGAAAATATCAAACTTCTACCTCCATTATCTCCCAAACCGTTAAGGTTAGGGATACACATTAAACTGTAAAGTAGTCTTAAAATTATGTCTAGAATCCAAAAAATACCATAAAAAGTGGGGGTTCGTATTTAAAATTAATGACTTACGGTCTGGGTATGTTACTTCCGGTACATCCTGTACATTGAAATTATCATCAATGGATAGAGCGCAACAGATTAACCTATAATGGCACAATTTGTTTTTGTGAATAATCAATTTTGTACATTTTAAAAGGGGTGTACTGTTGGTCTGGGACACCCGGTATATATCAAATTTTTTCAACAGCAAGAAATTAATCACGTCAAGCTTAAAGCGTTTAATAAATACGTTTTTAATTTTTATTGGAACCCTAATTATTTTGATCGTGGAAGGTACACATATAATTAAAAACAAGTATGTTATGTATCAGCTGGTATTATATCATTCTAAAAGTAAGTGCATGCGAAATAAAAAATATTAGAGTTAATAAGTGCCTCTGTATGTAAAAGTGACACGAGGCAACCAGGATGAGGCGCGAGATGGAGCTATTGTCTGGGAATGTAAATGAACACTGCGATTTGAACAGGAAGGCCGCTCTCTCTCGCTCGCAACTGGCAACGACGAGGAGAATGTTAAACAGTTGCGCGGATGTCTGGCGGTAGCCGGTGGGAAGTGGTGGTTTCTGGAATGTTTAGGTGGATATTGGAACTGATTTGGTTTTGTCCCATCATAAAAACTAAAATTATTTACATTCTAGAGACAATCTTGCTTAAACCCAATGTTTTACCTTAAAGTAAAACAACCCGATATAAGTACATGAACATTAAAATTTAATTATATAGTTCAAAAGACACATTAACAAGTGGCTATAGTTTTTATTACACTATCAGTCGGTATATTGAGTAGTAAATGATCCATTCTTTTGAAGAATCGATAAAAGAATCGCGATAAAATATTTACACCCACTTAGTAGTTATACTATTTTAAAACAAAAAATCCAATTTTTAAACGTGTTTCATTTTTAGCTTGACCTTGACCTTTTTTACTCTGGAAGTAAAATCAAATAAACCTTAATTAATTTTAAAAGTGCACGGTAAATTAAATGTCTATTAAATTAAATGAAATATTTTTCATAAAAGAATGAATAGTTCAATCATTATTGAATATGGATTTTTCAGATTTTACCCAAAAACGCTAAAATGAGTTGTACAACCAGAATACAATTTAATACTTAGCACTACTTATTTAAATTGAAGAAATCCAAAACCATCAAAATATCATTTAGTATTTTTAACATAAACTTTTAAGTGTCACTGACAATCATAAATTTAAGTTAGTTTTCATGAACGGAAAAGCAAAAAAGATAATTTTATGAAACCATATCTTACATAAGGTCTCATGATATGTAAATGTAAAACAAGTGAATTAGGAACAGAAAAAGAATTTGGCATGATACAAATTTATGTATAACAGTGTTTTTAGAATTTTCGACACTTTTGAAATAGTTTTGATAACATACGATTTTTAATTTATGAATCAAAATCAAGACGAAGAATAAAACAAATTAATAAACGTAACGCTTCATTCAAATAAGAATGAAATCAACGTATGAGCCAAACATATTACACTTAGAAATGTAATTACAGACAAACAATGTAAACACCAAAATAAATTAAAAATACAACGAACAAACAAGTTGACAGATGTTGACATCCCTTGCTGAAATAGAACAATAAAGTTGTCGGTGCCTCGTCAAGTTGTGTGTGAAACCTCATTCATGTTAATTAAAGTATTAAGTTTTAAAAGGTAAATGACACAAAAATAATGATAAAATAAAAAAATATATTTAACTTTTTACTGTATTTATTCTAAAAGTGACATTATTGCATAAAAACTCAAGATTTGATACATCGTAATAACTAAATTATTTAAATTCGAGAGACAATCTTGCTTAATCCCAATATTTTACTTTAAGGTAAAATAACATGAAATAGTACTTAAGCTCGAAAAATATTTTTCATTATGAATAGATAATTTTTCATTCCTTACAAAAGACATCTTTTATTCAAAGATGTCTTCAGTAGGAAACACCTCGAGCAAAGACTTTATTTGTTGATTTTTTTTTCAATGACCAATTACTATTTAAATTACTAATAGCAATTACTAATAAATATATCACCTTTATTATATTGGAAATAGAAAAAAATATTATAAAATTTAAAAAAAATTTCAAATGGGGAGTTTTGGTTAACAATGAACACATTCACTGAGTAAGTTTGATATAGTAGTGGTTTAGAAACAATCATTAAGTAATATATTAATATCATTTGACATTTAGCTGTCTTAGGGTTATCTATATGATGGGCAAGCATAATTCTTTTTCTTCTATTTACTCAGCTAGTATGCATCGTAAGCTAAATCAGCACATACTGTTAGAAAGGTAATGTCTTTCAGATGAGGAGAATCCCATTATATTACACAACGGACCCCAAAGCTACGCCCTACAGGATTTATAAGTTCCAATGTTAATCTTATGGAACAAATTTAATTGATTGAATCATTAGACAGCTGCTGTACTTACAAATAATGCTAGCAAACCAGGAGAAACAGATGTTTTAATTTAATTTGATCCAGTTCAATTTATATTTTGGTTTAATCTCTACCAGGGTGGGAATTTTAGTAAGTATAAATATTTTATCATTAGTCAATAAAGATTGAAAAATATAAAAATACAACAATAAAACTTTTTGGTACATTTAATTTTCAATTTGTAAGCGACCTATAAATACTCTTTAAGTCCTAATTGACCTCGGGGGAATCTTAACTGAAACTCATAATGGGTAGCTTTGAACTCTTCCCACGTGTCCTTAACAGATCACTTCACATAGTTGGACGTTCCAAAGTGGACATTTCTGTTCCACCGAGGGCGTAGCATTAGTTGATTACACTTAGTTTAAAACAAGTACATTTTAGTTAGTCAAAACACTAGTGTGAAACTGCTAGAAAAGCAAAATCATCTTTGTGGATTTATCAAATATTATAAATGAACATGATTGTTTAAATAATTGGTTAACCATTAAATTGTTTATAAATTTGGCACTTTAAAATGGTAAAAACAGTCTGTATATATATACATCGTATGGCTGTCATAACCAGCTACCATTTTAAAATAATAACAATAAAATAAATAAAAGATGTTCTGCAGTGCAAAGCACCTGCGTCAATACATTTAAAATAAAACTAAAATAAACATTAATGATCTCTCTATAAAGCTAAATCCAGGGCGCTAAGCCATTGCAGCCCAGCTTCACTTGCACAATGAAGGCCCATCAGCCCTTCCGGGAAAGCACTCAAAGGGCACTCATTGACTATGTGAGTCATAGTCTGGAACTCCGCTCCACAGCCGCATGACTTGTCTTCTGTCATTCCCCATTTGTATTTCCAATAATTACATCTTCCTACTCCAGTGCGGAATCGATTGAGAACAGTCCACTGCTTCCGAGGAAGATCCATACCACTAACTGCTAAGGTTGGGTCAGCAATCAAAAAGTGATTCCGACCTTCGAAAGAGTCCCAGGAGGAAGTCCAGTCGGTATGGATTGAAAAGTTTGTGTCCATCAACTGGGATGCTGTCCGCAGTGGTGGTCTTCGGGACCTCAATCTGCCCGTGTCCTGGGGTAGGTAATCATGGATGGGTAGGTGTGGAGCAGATAAGATCTTAGTATATTCCCTAATGAGTGCATCCCTTCGTCTGGTTTCAGGTGGAGCGATATTACACAGCACCGGGAGCCAGGGTACAGGGGTTGCCATGAGTGTACCACTAATGGCTCTCATAGCCCTGTTTAGCTGGACGTCAATATCCCTGACATGCACACTGTTCAACCACACGGGAGCACAGTACTCAGCAGTTGAATATACCAATGACAGAGCAGTGGTTCGCAGAACTTGTGCGTTAGCTCCCCATGTGGAGCCAGCAAGGTGATGGACGATGTTAGTCCTGGTTCTCACCTTGGCTGCTGTCTTTTGTAGGTGGCTTTTGAATGTCAGGGACCTATCTAAAGTGACCCCCAGGTACTGTGGGTTTTCATTGTGATTTAGCTCAACACCGTCAAATACAATTTTAAGCTTTTGATGGGCCATTCTATTGTTCAAGTGGAAGCAAGAAACCTCGGTTTTTGTTGGGTTTGGATTTAGCTTCCAGGCTTTAAAGTATTCACCGAGGGTCGTGAGGTCATTTGTTAGTGTTTCCTCAGCTAGTTGGAATTCCTTGTGCTGATAAGCCAGAGCTATATCATCTGCGTAAACGAACTTTGAGGAGCGAGTGTCTGGAATGTCGGCTGTATACACATTAAACAGCAGTGGAGTGAGCACTGACCCCTGTGGCAGGCCATCCTTTAGTTGCCTAAAAGTACTTTCCTTTCGTCCCAAATATACTTTAATCATCCTGTTGGAGAGCATTGAGTTGAGGAGACGCAAAAGGAAAGGGCAAGGAATCAGGTTGTAAAATTTAATAAGGAGGCCTTTTCTCCAGACAGTGTCATAAGCTGCAGTAAGATCTAAGAAAACAACGGAGGTTTTCAGTCTTCGCTCAAACCCATTCTCGATGAAAGAAGTAAGAGCTATAACCTGGTCACAACAGTTGCGCCCAGGTCTAAACCCAGCTTGTTCGACGGGGATGCTGGAATCGAGAACAGGGAGGATTCTGTTGTATATCAACCTCTCGAGCAGCTTATAACATACACTAAGAAGGGCTATGGGTCGATAACTTTCGGGCAGTTTTGGATCTTTACCGGGCTTCAAGACAGCTATTATTTTGGATTTTCTAAATATACCAGGCAAGTTGCCGGTTTCCATTATGGTGTCAAAAACTGCAAGAAGCCACTGTCTAGCCTTTTTACCCGAGTGTTTTATAAACTCCGGGAAGATTTCATCCAAGCCTGCTGCTTTGCCAATTGGCATCGCATCAATCGCCGCATCTAGCTCATCCATAGTGAAAGGTCTAGAGACTTCCAATGGTGCTTGCCGACTTTGTTTTATTTCATTTAGCCTAAAGTTCACCTTCCTGTCCGCAGACGTACGCACGGGTTTAGACAAACAGGAGAGGCGTTTTGCAATATCACAAGGGCGAGGTTGCGAGACAGTGTTTTTATCATTTGTTTTACCAGTGGAGAGCTTTCTGAGAAGAGACCAGGCTTTGCGACTACTTTGGGTGAAGTTCATGTTCTCGACAGTTTTCACCCATTTCTCTCTCCTGGTGTTGTCGAGAGAGTAAAGCAGTTGGTCCGCTACATCTCTGTCAGCAGTATCAGTGAACTCACTGTAAAGGTCTTCGCACTCTTGACTCCATCCTGGTATATACTCTTTCCTAAAACATCTTGGTATAGACGCTTTAGCGCAAGACAGAACAAGTTGTGTGAACCGATCGTAGTTTTTTATCTTAGGAGGGATGAACCTGATGCCTTTATCAAGCCTGGTGGAGAAGGCCTCCCACTCAGCTTTGTTAAAGTTCCACCTAGGCCGAGGAAAAGATCTTACAAGAGGAATTTGGATTCCCACTGATATTAGTACAGGCCTATGCTGAGAATGAGGAAAGGCACCTAGGACCCTCCTGCAAGTTGGCGAGGGTGTGGTTGATCGGTCACAAGAACAAAAGCACAAGTCTGGAGAGTACCCACGACGCCATCGAGCTGAATGGAAAGTGTGTGGGTCTTTGGCATTAAATACCAGGAAAAAGTTGTTATTTTCAGCCCAGCTTGAAAGACGAGTGCCGTTGTCATCATCGGACGAGTATCCCCACTGGGTATGATGACTGTTAAAGTCACCTACATATACCACAGGATGTTCAAAAGTTGGGAGAACTGTATCTGACCACTGGATGTTCGGCGGTTTGTAGACATTTACAATGGTAGTCTCAGATACCTTAACAGCAACAGTAAATATGCTGTTCACACAACTTTTGTGGGAGACTGACACGTCGTCTATGTCTTGCCTAACGTAAGTCGCTACGCCATAGACCCTGTGTCCTATTGCATCCACAAGCCTATATCCTGTGATGTTGCCCCTCGCACTGTTCTCTAAGTCTTCTACATGTGTTTCTTGTAGTGCGAGGACATCGACATTATTTTCTAGCAGCACCTTGCTGAGGCAGTCGCTTTTGGATTTGCTCAGACCCTCTACGTTAAAATGACAAATATTTAAAACTGAGCCTATATTTCTAAAGTGGCCCTGGAAAGGGCCGTTTGGATTTGGTCTGGCAGCTGGCATAGCTGAGAGATCACTTGCGCGATAGTTCGGCTGCCAAAAATTGTTGTTCGTTTAGCACCACCCGGGGAGTACGTGCAACTTTAATGGAATGCTGCGGACGCGAACAACATCACCCCCCAGTCTGTATGAAAACATTTGATGGTTAATAAACACTTCAATACTCCATCTTTAGAATAATAAAGGTTTTCAACGCGAAAGTTGTTTTTGAAAACATCTTTGCAATTCAGGTGCGACCTTTTTTGCCTATTTTTATTGCAATTAAATTGTTTTTAAATTGATGGAATAAGTTATGTTGGTTTAAACCATACATTTATAGTGCATGATTAGTGAAGCTAGATATTCCAGTCATAATGATTAAACACTATGTTTATTTTTTTCATTGTCGCAATGCTTTATTAGAATTTTAAATATTCGAAAATATAAAACTAAAAGGACCTATTTGTTCATGTAAAATAAATACAAAATGTTGCACTATATTTATGCCCTGGCATTTTTAAGAAATTAAAATTATTTTTAAAGAAATAATTTTACAATTAACAGTACCATACACTTGTAGTTTTCACCACTAACACAGAAATTGGCTTTTTGCTATGCGTCATCCCGTTGTACGAGGTAGGTGAAACAGAAAAAAAATTACGTCCGAGCGGAGAGCAAAGCTTTTCATCATACTGTAAAAATGTAAAAGTAATAATTAATTAAACAAAAATATTTACTTCTATTTATTTTTATTAGTTTACTTCCATCTTAATTTATATTTTTTTTTTAAACAGCTGATATGTAAGTACGGGAGCGGTAGCTCAGTGGTAGAGCTCTGGCCTCACAAGCCAGCGGTCCCCGGTTCAATCCCGGGAGACGACATTACACGCAAAAACATGAGCGGTCACCTCGAGCTGGCCTATGTGACTACCGTGACCGTACCTTGCTGTCTTTAGATCACCGCACCGGCCTATTTTCCCATGGTGACGGGCAGTGGAGGTTTTTTAAAAAAAAAAATAAATAAAATAAATAAAAGTCAAAATTTTACATTAAAAATGTTATCTGATGTTCTTTTTACATTAGCTTTATCTGTTTTGAATTAGTAGGGTTTTCTCCAAGTTAACAACAACTTTTGCGGTTAGCCCATAAACAATATTAACATATATTGTTTGGTAAACTTTTGAAAGGCTAGAGAAAACAAAAAGATTGTGGACTAACTGCAAACGGTTGTTCTGCGTACAGTATGATGAAAATAAGTATTTATTAATAAAAATAAACGGATTTGGTATGCATTTAATTGCCATAAGAATTTTTCATACCACAATCCTCCACAAATAAATTAACTATTTACCTTCTAAATGGGTTTTAAATCACATATAATCTGCACATGCAAGTTCAAATCTTTTACTCCTAACCTAACATGTGATGAATGCTCAACCATCGACACCTTAAGCCACTGTGGGTTTAGCTAATCAACACAAGTGTTCAAATTGACCGCCAGGCCGCGGTAGCAGTTACATTGTGCTATTGTGCTTCCGGTTCTTCTCCCAACCAACTCTGGCGACACGTCGTTTCCCTTTCCGGCCCCAGTACACCTCATCCGGTTCATCACTGAATACCTGACTTTAAAACTTGTCCAATTATGTAAACAATGCCACTTCCTCATTGACATTTTGAAATAATTTTAACAACAGAAAATAAAACGGAGAGGTATTATTATGGGTTTTTAAATTGCACGTAGTTACAATTTAGTTAACATAGGCGACATGGATTTCTTAATGTTTTGTTATTTTTGCTCACATGGTCATCAACCAATGTCAGTATTGTTATAATAATTTGTTATTTTACTAACATTTTCGTTAAGTTAACTAAGGTTACCCTAAATACGGGAATTTTTGTAATTTTATTGTACTTAATAATGTTTGGTCCTGGAAACTATTTTTTTACCAATTTCAAAGTTTTTAATATTCACTATTTTTAATATAGACTTCCGTGACTTTTTCTAAAGTATCTGACAAAAACTTATGATTACCAGCCCTAGGGCCAGGACCTAAAGGCATTTAAGGCTCCAGTGTTAAACTTAAGGAAGAATATAGAATCATTAGACAGCTGTTGAAGTAACAAAACTCATCAGATCAAGAAGACCTAGCGGTTTAATTACAACATATATCTTTAATAAAATTTGGCAAAGACGATAATATCTAGTAAATGTGTACGGTGAAAATACTGGTTATACTAAAATTTAGATGGAGCTGTAGGCTATAAAAGAAGTTTTTTTTTAATACATTTAAGAAGTAAAAAGATCGATGTTTGTTTCCAATTATTGACATCATATAAAAACCTACAAAACATGTTTCCAATAATATTCAACATAATTATGTATGTATAACTAAAGTTTTTACTCTTCAATTATTAAGAGCTTTTGAAATCAAAAAGGTTGAAATCCTCTTTGAAATAAATGGTAAAAATGACTTTTAAAATCCTAATTTTTTTGTTATAATGTGGACTATTAAAAGGAGTTGTATGTATTTATTTGTCTTTTCTTTTGCTTTAACTACAACTAATGCATTTACAAACTTAGTTTCGATTTGGCCTTCTTAAAAAACACAATACTGCAAGTTAAATCATTAGCAACAATCAGTAATAAAGCTATCACTCACGTGTATATTCGTTGTAACTATCCCTTTCGTTATGTATCAATTAAGCTGATATATCTTTAATGTGAACTCCATAGAACGAACTGTCAAAAGTTTTACCCTAAACACTTCGCACATGCTGTTCCTTCCAACAGGAAGTAAAACTACAGAAACTGTTATTTACCGCTATTATATCGATCACCCTAGCTATACGAAAAACGAAGTTGTTTCCGACATGGATCCACACGGTATGTGATCCGTTGCCGGCGACGGAGACCGACTGGTCAGCTGTCCACGGGCCTCACAGGAAGTGATGACGCAGCCTCACGCCTGCAACTCTGTTATCAGACTATGTTATCTCGTGACGAATCAGCCGTACCTAACAGAGACAACATGAGTTATGCTGCTATTAAGATACATGTTAGTTGAAACTTAGTTGTTTTATTTTGAACATTTTTCTTGATGTATACACGGAAAAACAATTTTTGTATCCGATCCTTCCAGGGTCCAAAGAAGATTTATTTGCAGGATGCCAATCATTAAGAAAATAAAAATATATAACCCTGTTTCGATTTTGATATGCAATTAATTTACTTTCAAACCAAATTTATCGACAGATTTATTCTCTTTCATTATAATGCATATTGCAAATCACAAGTAAAAACCGCATTGGTGAACGCTCCATGTTCGATGAAGATAGTTTATAACAACGAGGGATCATTACATACTGGGCAGTTTTACAAATTAGCTAACTGCTTAGGAAAATTTATTTTATAAATTCATTTTGTGTTAAAATACAATAGTTAGAGATTCTTTTATGTTTATTTGATTAGTATAAAAACAATATGCATTCAAAAATGAATTTCTCCAAACATTAAACGTAGAATCGACATGAATGTAAAACTGATCTGTGACTACTTTCAAGATGGAAACCTTATTTTTTAGAAAACCCCCATTGTCATGTGTCTCCTCTTCAAATGGTCAATGAAATCAACCCTATATTGACAATATGATAGTGAATTTTTATAATAATGAATTTTTTTAAATAGGTATTTATTTATTTTCCACGATAAACACAGTTTACAATTAAAAGAGGATACAATACTAAATAAACTTAATACAAGTGAAGCATATTGTATAATATTTGAGAAAGGAAAATTGACATTGAAAACTTTAAATAATAACGATAATTAAAAAAATAAATAAGCAATAAATGAAAGTGCATTGTATTTACGACGCATAATTCCTATGATATAAAAATTTTCAATAAACATATTAATAAAAAATAAAAACTAACAAATAAACAATAGTAAAATATACATCGATGACAATATAGATAAATAATACTCGTACAGTATACTTGAAGATTATTAGGTATAAGGTTATTATATTGTAGGTTATAGGTTATGCTTGAAGGTTCTATATTTGAATTATTCAATTGACTACTGGCGATTGAGACGTAAGTTAGAATATTCATTTCGTTCTTGTTCTAAATATTCTAAATATTTCACTAATTACTTAAAAGTCATCTTCACCGTTGGGCTAGTAGCTCAGTCGGTAATGTATACCGTGCGGCTTTTGTTTGAAACAATATGGTATCGTAGTTCCCTTTTCAAACGAAGTTTTTCAACAGATTGTCTTGGAACGTGGTAATAATTTTAGTTGAATAGATGCGTTAGGACTCTCAAAAAATTTAAACATTTAAAATATAACTCTGTTTAGTTAACTCAAAGTTAACTCAAATGTTCTCATTTGTAGACGTTTTTTTTAAATAAAATAAATTAACACTGGTTTGTGAGGTATGAGGGATCCACGTAAAATATTTATCTGCAATAAATATTCAAAAACAAATTATGAAATGGGGACATGCCAAAGCATGCTTTTAGTGTTTTTATAGAGGTGAAGATGAATCTTGAGAGGCACCCACTCATGCAGTGCTTCGCGTGTTCCCATTTTGCGCCTTTATTGTAGTCCGATAAAAGGAGGAGGGATGTTAAATAAAATATGAAAAAATGGACTGTTTGATTCGCTTTTTAATTATTTTTTTATATATTTTGATTCATTAAGCTAAAATGGTTCCAAGTTGATCAACTTCACATAAACCCTAGACCATCATTGGTCAATATTGATTCATAATATACAACGAATGAAAAAGCTAATTAACAAACGCGAGTCTTTCTTTTTAACTTAAAATCCCTCCTACCTTTATCGAACATTAAGTAAAGGTGCCATATGGGAGCAGGTGAAGCACTGCACGATGAATTTTTAATCCGCGAGACCCCGATACTGACAGCATCTATCGGCAGCCTCTAAAACTGCTGGGCACGCAGGCAGGCTATGAACGTAGTCAATGAATAGCATGTGTTGCATGTAAAGACCCACTTTCCGCCACAAAATCTTCCTCAACGTAATCTACCTGAGTCTTGGGTCTCACATCACACGTGTTGAAGTTAAGCAGTGATTCTTTGGCCACAGTGTTTGAATAAATATTGACACTAAATAACTCTTAACAAGTTTCCGAATACTACATATTGTTTTTCACCCTCACGAGTGTTGTGACCAATGCGAAACGTATTTAATTAGTTTGTGCAACGACTACTTGGTTGCGCAGGCATAATAATTGGTCGGTTCCTTCAGCCCCTCTTAAGACCCTGAGTACAATCATTGCATATACTATTTTACCTACGAATAACTTAAAATAGGTTAAGCATTGTAAAACTGAAGAAATATAGTAGCCACACTAAATGCCTTTTATCTAATCGTTGTTCTTACTCATGTTAGATCTCGCTAACGTTAACAATACATAGAAGAAGTAATACACGAATCGCAATGGTAAAATCAGCTGATGTGAGAGTTGCTCAATTACTATTATAACACTCTTCCGTCAAATGCCGATCTCTCATTGGAATATAGAACCTGTATCATTGACTCCTGAATCATTATGAACCCATTATGCAAAAGATTTGTATTTTGTTTATTGATGTAGTTCTATCTTATGTTACTTGTAATATCATTATTGGAACGGGCGTAGATTAAAAACTTAAGTGGAGGATATTAAAATTGTATAAGCTGTTTGAATCAAATGTTTTGATTTAAGGATTCTATACTTATTAAAGGTCTACTACATTCTCCCGAAGCAATAAATAAATCAAATAAATAATAATAATAATACACATGCAGTGTATTTTAAATCCCAGATGGTTTATGTTAGACTACCTAAATGAGTAGTGTATGCTTAACACACACCGAATGTTGCAACTGCGTCACAACCATTAGCTTATCGAGACGGAAAACTAATTTAAAATGCTTATGAGCTCTGTTTGGTGTTTATTTATTCATTTCCAACTGACAACACCATTAATTAGAATTAAAAAACATATGTATATGTGTCTTTTTGTATCTAGATGGGTATCATCAAGAATACCATCAAGAATGCTAACATTGATAATAGTGAATAATAAAAACTAGTAATAAGATAGATAATACCTTTTTGTTTGGGCAAAAGGTGTTAAGTCAATGGAAGCAAAAATTAAAAGACAAGGAAACAAAGGAAAAGCTAAAGTTTACAATCACAACATTGTATTCCTATAAGTTGAAATTAGTTTATACCTTCATGTAAAATACCAATGAGTTATCCTTAACTTTAAAGTAATCATTTATTTATTTTTGATTTTACAGAATTTATATGAACTTCACTGATTTTGACCGATTTAGAGAAACTACTTAACCATTTCTGATATTACAAAATATAATTTAACCGCTTTGTACCTTGACTTAAGCCCATATTATCTTACACAATATGATTTAAAACCTTTGTACCTTGACTTCACCCCATCTGATCTAAAAAAAGTACGACATATAACCTCAGTAGCATGACTTAACACTTACTTATGTAGTGGTTACCAAAATGAGTTCTTTTACATTAAATTTGACACAAGATATAAGTCTACTTATTACTTTTGTATCATAATAGCTTAGTATAACTCCTTCAGATCTTTTGAAATAACAATTAAACTAAAATTTTCTGACTAAAACCCTTTGCACCATGAGAAAGTGACATATTTTCCTCCAGACATAATCAAAACCTCAAAATCGCCGAAATCATGACTTAACCCTTTTTGCATAACCATAAAAGGATTATGGAGCTTTAGAAATACTAACACATACATAATAACAAATAGATATAGAATAAACAAGGACAAGCGAATAAGCCCCGCAGAGCGCTGTGAGTGCGAACTTATGATTGAGCTTATAAAACATTTTATACGTTTTAAAGGATTTAGTTTTATAAAATAATCTAAACAAATAAATGGCTAGATATTCCAATATTTATTGCATTGCTATTAATATAATTTACTTAATGCTCTCAATGGAAATATACTTTTTTAATCTTTGGGTGGCTTACCTTGAGTTTTAGTTTTCTACACATTTCAAATAATATCCGCCATATTGAAATATTTATGGAAATAGAATAACTCTGATTACAACACTAATAATTAATTACATATGCTTAAGTATTTAAGATAAAAGCTTAGGCATTTTTACGTTAGGTGTTTTTAGTTTAACGGGAAATTTACAGAGATAATGGATGTGAAATGTATCCCTATTGCATTCTTAGGGAAAGATCAAACTTCCACCTAAATAAGGCATACCTCCCAAACCATTAGCATTAGGGGTACACATTTAATTGTAAAGTTATATTAAAATTATATTTGGATTCCAAAAATACTATAAAAGGGTTTTCGTATTTCAAATTAATAACTTCCGGTCAGGGTAGGTTACTTCTGGTACATTATGTACATAAAAATGATCTGCAATGGATAGAGCACGACCGGTTTACCTATAATGGCACAATTTGTTTTTGTGAATAGTTAATTGGGTAGATTTTAAAAGTGGTGATTTGGGTCACACGGTAATGATACATCGTAGTGTAAAAATGTGTGATTTGTTAAACTAATTATGGCTTTGTTGCACAATTTATCAGCGAATTAACCCTAATATCGGCAAATACTCAGCTCCAAATAAGTGATTTGACATACCTTTGATCTAATAAGAATTTCCATATGAGGGTAGGTAATTAATGGGATACTAAAATATTTGATATACAATTTGAATTAAATTAAATAATTTATTTTTTGTGACGAATCCGTATTTTTTAAGTTACCATTATAGCTAAACGAATATTATTTTGAAATACACTATGAAAAAAGCAAGGATGTTATTTAATTTTTCTCTGCTATTTTATCCAATTTTTGTTCTTAAAAATGTTTTTGAAATGTATAAAAATATTAACAACAATAATAATTGTTTAGAAAAAAGCTTCTACTCATACTCATAACTTCAAGTGAGTTCATATGTAAAGCATTACAGTACTTTAAAAGAGATTTGTGTTTTAATGATATATATTTTCTTCCTGTCATTATATAACGAACAAATAAAAAAAAAAAACTTTAAAACTGATCACATTAAGTATTTGTTTTTAAATAACTACATGGATAACAAAATAATGTAAAACTCCTTAACCTTATATAAGAAAGCCCATATAAAAATAATCATAAAAAGTAAAATAACCCACTTACGTGACAAGCTGCGAGAGTTTATCCTGCACCAAGTTTGATCACAGACTACCAAACTTTCCGCATAGACCAAAGACGTTAAAAACTCATCGACCGAGACTGTTTGGAGCCCAGCGCCGCGCCGCCGGCCTGCCAAACTATCGGTTTCGAAGGTTGCTATAAAAGCTGTTTTATTATAATGACAGGGCTAGGTTGATAGTTGTGCCTCAACTCAAATACGTAGAACACGTCCATCTTGTGCTATAAAAATATGTTAACAGTGGTTTAACCACATTAATTTGTGATGTACAACTTGACTTCAATAGGGGATTCAGAAAATGTGGTTAATTATCATTAATGTTTATAGCATCAGGACTAGTGGCGTGTAGGGGCAAAGGCCCCTAAAAATCAAAATGGTGATGTCTCCAAAAATAAGTTTCAATTTTTCACCTCCTTGTATTACTTAATTTTTCTCAAGCTGTAATGTGATTTTACACGTTTAGATTTTCTAATAAAATATTTACTAATTTTGATGAAACTTTTTGGTGGTATCAAATCAGTAATTTACCATAATTTCCCCTTTATTAAAATACAGTAGTCTATTTTGTGGAAAAAAAAGAAAAACTATTGCGCTATTATACTACCGAACGCGGTTAAAATAGTTAGTTTCAACCTTACACATGTTCATGATGAGTTTGTAACTCAAATAAATAAAATAGTTCAATAAAGCATAATCCCATTAATAGTGTACACTCCTTTACCCTGGACCCCTGTGCCCCCCATTCCCTCACACTTGCCGTGACCCCATGCCTCCCCGTGATCCCGTTCACCTCTCCAAACCCGTGTTTCCTGTACCCCCTATACCCCCAGGGCCCGAGTACCCCCATGCCTCAGTACCCCCTCATGCTCCTGTGCCCCAAATTCTCCCGTGCCTATATGCCCACAGTTCTTCCCCGTGGCCCCCGTGCTCTCTATGTTTCTCATTCCTCCCCTATGCCCCCAACCAACTTCTGTCTCTAGTAGTCCACCGACGTCTCTAGTAGGCCCTACCCCATATGCCCCCATTCCCATGCCCCCAATCTCGAGCCCTATGCCTACCATTGCTCCCCGTGCACCCTATATCCCCATGCTCCCCTAACTCCAGTGCCGCTGAAAACCCTCGTGTCCCCACCCATCCGCACCCACGGTACTCCCGTGCTCACATGCCCACTGTTCTTCCCCGTGGTCTCCATGCCCTCTAGGTTCACCAAGCCTCCCCCGCGCCTCCATTCTATTTGCCCCCCGTGCCTCTCGAGCCACCGAAACCCCCAGTGCCTTTTGTGCATTCATACCCCCGCTCCGCTACGTGCCCCCGGGCACCCTATGTTTCCGTACCCCCATGCCAGACGTTGCTCCCCGTGTCAACCGTGCCCTCCATGCCCTCCATGCCCATCTTACCCCTTTTGCCACTTACGCCCCTAGTGCTACTTGGGCCCCCGCAGCACCGCCGCCACGTGTCACAGTGCATCCCCAGGTCTCCCCAGAGTGCCCCCGCCCCCTATGCCCCCGCACCACCGTATCTCCATGCTTTCGTGCTCTCATGCTCTCCGTTCCTCCCTGTGCTATGTTGCCCATGCCTCCACCGTGCGCTTTATAACCCCCCCCCCCCCCGTCAGCAGTGCCACCGACACCCCTCGTGAACTTCGTGCCCCCACATCCCAAAACCTCCGGTACTGCCCATGGTCCCGTGCTGCCATTATCGCCGTCCCTTCCCGTACCTTCGTGCCCTCCTGTGCCCCCACCGTTTCCCCTATTTCCCCCATGTCTCCCGCGTGCCCTCATGCCCCTTACTCTTCGTACCACCGACGTCCTCCGTACTTTGATTGTAGTCTATTTTGTCTGTTCGTTAATGAAGTAGAACACTGATTGATACATTGTTAGTTTTAGCACACTATCATTTACATGATAAGCTCCCCGTCTTAATGAATTAACCGGCGTTTATTCTTTCCCTACGACCTACGTAAAGAAAAAAGCAGATAATGCATAAAACCAAAACAAAATATTCCTCATACGGAGGTTATCCAGTGTTATTTAGTTCACCTTTAATGATCCAGTCAAAAATAAACAAACACTCAACAAAACGATTCAACTCTTCAACTCTATCTACTAAATAGCCAATATATCAAGCAGTAACCTTTAACTAAACGACATTCACTGAGTAAAGACAATTAACCAATATATAAATCTTGCCACGTCTAAACCACTTTTATTATTATTATTATTATTATTATGGAGAACATACCAATCATACTACTTTTGTTTCTTTAATGACGTAGATGGGATCACGAAGATGAAATCTCCTGAGGATCCGTAATCCGTTCATGACTATTAGGGTTCTCCTTTTTTATAGTGCATTTATATTTCGTGGGGACCGATTCGCTTACGGAATTATATATAGAAGATTATGAAACTTGTTATAGCCTATACATTTCTTATAACTAGTCTTTTGGGTGATCCGTTGTGAGGGGGAAGGTTATTTTTCACAAGAAAAATTAGTAAATAATTATTATTCATTATATGGATTACAAAACTTATTTTATATAATCGGTAAGCATATTTGCTTTGTTAAAAGATCCCTGGAAATGGAGTTTATTTATTGCGATATCCGTGTTCTTGGTAAAAGGACCTTCACACTTGAAAACGTAAAAATTAACCCTCAAATCCCATTCCTGACCACTAAACAGCAGGTATCTTAAATAGCTGTGATAATATAACGCTCATTATCGTTACCTTAATATCAGAGTTCATAGAAAATACAGCATAGTTATCTGTTTTATAGCCAGTTTGGAAACTTGAATTTATTTACGTTCAATAAATCATAAAGAATTAATGAATATTTTATGTTTATTAAAAAGCGTCGACCTACTTCAAGCTTGAGGGTTTGTGTGGGTGGCTTTAGTCACATACCTTAAGGCCATGACGTGGGATATATGGTTGTGTTTTGCCAACACCATTTGAAATAAAGCACTTCTAAAAAGAATTCTTTAGAAAATGAATTTATTTTCATTTTAAACTTTAATTGTTTTCTTTGATATTATGTGACTACGATAAAATATAAGTTAAACAAAAAATATATACTCCTTTAAATTATATTTATTTTATTCAGTTCGTCATGGCCTGTGATGTTTATATGAAATTTTATCATTTATAAACTATATTTATGAAATGTATATTTTAAATGATATTCAATATGATGTGTATATATCATTGATGCTAATCTATAATATATACAGCCCTATGTGTAACTGACTCACTGATGATAGTAATGTCCTGAAGCGACCGTTTAAGATAGAGACTTGAAATTTGGCATGGAGATTCTTTGAGATGTTTCAATTTAGGGAAAATCGTGAAACTACAACTTTTTTACTTTTAAACTATAAAAAAGGTTAAAAATATAGATTTGTCGGTAACGTAGTTCAGCCGTGTGAGCGTATATCACCGTTTGGGTAACGTAGATCTTGCAGGTTTAGTTCTCGCTCGTGTTTAATTGATCTCTTACAGCTACACCCGTGTTTGATACAAATATTGTATTTCATGCGAACATGAACATCTCCATGTACACGACGGTGATTCGATGCATTGAGAGCGGGTTATTTCACCAGGGTAATACTCGCTTTGATTTTATTATGCCCAAAAACTACAAATTTTCAACTTTCAAATTATAAAAATACCGAGGTGTCGGTAAGGAAGTAGGTTGGTTCTTAAAGATATCGCTTGGAGCGCTATTATAGTCGCTTAGTTCTCGCTTGTATTTAAATGATGTCTTTTAACTACACCTCTTCCTGATAATTACTCTCAATTGGGTGCATAGTTGTTTGCGTATGGTTTTCCTTCTGATTGTTGTGTTATTATTGAAAATGAAGTTTACTGAATCGAAAGCGTATATTTACATTTAGGTGATGTCCGCTATGATTTCTATAGTAACTTTGAATTAAGGTCGCTTAATTCTCGGTTGTATTTAAATTATGTCTTTTAACCACACCTGTTCCTGATGAAGTTTTCGTGACAGTTTTGCAGAGCAGTGATCTTAAGCGTTGTATAAACTACGTTAGTGCAAATTTCAGTTTACAGTATATTGTAATATAGCTGTAACTGTAATATAGCATTTGTTTTAAGGATGGTGAAATAAATTTAATGCACGTACTCTAAAGTAATACGAAAATGTTGATTGAAATGTGAGGTTCTCGTTTCGTTTTATTTAAATTCATTTGTTCATATTGGCTATTGCTATTACTCTTGTCTTTTGAGAGACGATTGAGCGTAGTGCTGGAATACTTTGTTACAATATTATATTATTAATTTTATCATTACTATGGTGAGCTCTACGAAGCTTGTGCGAATACTTTAAACATATTATTCTAGTACTGCATATATTTTGCCGCAGTAACGCCCGTAAAGTAAATGATTAATTGCTAAAAATATTGTAGGTCTTACTACATTTTCTAGACTTTAGTCTTCTCATGCTGGAAAATTTCTTGTAGGTTTTCGCACAAAAAAACCCTAATACAGTAATTATTCTTAATTTTCTACTATTTGTATGCTGTCTCTCTATATGAATCCCCAGATTGAATATAGCGCTTCAGTTGATAGTTCTGGTGCAGTTTTACTTTGAAGGTTGAACGTGTCCCAACACGTTTGACATCCGGTCTTTGACCTATTTGCTGCCGTCCAATCAGGCTTAGATTTTAGTTTAGGAAACGATTGAACATATCAAGTTATAGAACGATTGAACTTTCCATTCTTACCTTGGCTAATGTTTACCTACTTCCGACGTTTTTTTTAAACCATCTACATATCTGATGACCCATCAGGCTGAGAAATATTATAATAACCAATTGAATTAAACTCAATAGTAATTTTTCTCGCTGCCACTTTGTCCGTCAAACTTCCTCAATGCAGTGCTCTCACCTAAAGTCTCGATTAACCCTATTATTGTTGCAATTTAAAAATATTCTATACTTATCAATTATTGTAACTCTTTCAGTATATTTTAATTTAACCGATAATCCTTTTTGGCTATTATTTCACAATTGGTTTTTTTTACTACCATTGGTTGAAAATGCATAATGTACGCCGATTTTATGGTTCTTAAGTTGCAACTTTCTTCATTTTAAGACTATATAAAGACTTTAAGACTTCATGATTATAGTACCTAATACCCTGTGATCTATTACATACTACTAGAGCTCTATTTTTATTAATTTTCTGAACTAATATATATAACATTTAAAATTGTTAAACTAATAATTTCTGATTTTGAATGATAAAATTGTTATCGTTTCTCTATATGGTACATATATGATTCCTGCGTTTCTTGGCCACCCCGTGGCGGAATTGAAACATCTTAGCCTATACCATTTTTTTAATAATTTCAAATATCTTGATTTTGTCCCGTTTTTCTTCTATTACATACAACGATCCTCTATAAAAACTTATAATTTTATTCCACTTTTATCTTTTCAGAATACAGCTATTATTACCTCAATCATGTGCAATCATAATCGTATCTCCAAATTTTTACACAACTTTTGAGCATGACTATTTACATAGTTCATTAATATTTCACAACTCCATTATATTTTTTACGAATTAAGGGGGGAGTGGGATTATACCATGAGCCGTGAGCAAATTTCAAAGCTTATTATTATTTATTGTGAGTAGTGTGTATTGGCGGCTTCTGTTACTGCCGTTGGAGTTGAGCCCTCAACTAGCCTGTTCATTGTATGAGGTTTTGAAAGTAATTTAAGGAATTGGGGCAACCAATTATTGGGTTTGACCCTCCATCAAGCATAACACCTAGAATATTTACATAAATAATATTTATCTCACAGCTCAATCTTTTTAAAACTATTTACTAAGGAGGAGTATTAAAACCTACTAATAGGAGATTATTAAAGCATTTTTTACTATTGATTGTGAATTTAGAGTATTAGATAGTTTTGTTACTGGCTTGGCTGTCCAGATCTTGTGTGGAACTAAACTATTTCAAACTTGACTTTTTATTAATTCAAACTAGGGGGCAACTCTTTAGGGGGCATGGGGGCGGAGCCCCCATCGAGCCGTAGGCGAGTCTATAATATATATAGCCGCATGTGTAACTCACTGATGATATTAAAGTCCTGAAGCGACCTTTTAAGATAGAGACTTGAAATTTGGCATGGACATTCTTTGAGACGTTTCAATTTAGGAAAAATCATAAAACTACAATTTTGTCTACTTTAAAACTATAAAAAGGTAAAAAATATAGATTTGTCGGTAACGTAGTTCAGCCGTATCAGCGTACATCACCGCGTGGTATCGTAGATTACTTTGCAGGTTTAGTTCTCGCTCGTTTTTAATTGATTTCTTTCAACTACACCCGTGCTTTATAACAAAGTAACTTGGACGACGGTATGTTGCTGTATAGAGAGTGGCTATTTTACCATGGGAATTCGTTCATACAACAATAATGCCCAATTTGTAAACTAATGCAGCATGTGCGTTAGCTTGAAAGTTTACCAATGGCAAATTTTCTTCTACTGTGGATGAAATTCCCATTTCGGGTGACAGTTTACACAGACATTTTCATTTACTGCTTTAGTAATGTTCAGTTAACTGGTTTAGTTCTCGTACTTATATTATTGAACAAATTTAACTACACTCCAGTCAGTTTGAGTTACTATCGCATTCATGAAATAAGATGTTTTTATAAAATATTCTATTTCGTCACGATTCTTGCATAGCTTTTCCAAGGCAATTTTCTCGTAGGAATATAATTTTAATCCTATTATGGATATTTGAAAACCAATATTTCGACAAATTGGCGTATTTCCTTCCGTCAATTTTCAGGTCATAGTATTTTTATGTGTTTGATATTTACAGTTGTTTAAGCTCATTTTTAGATGTAACGACCACAAATTCCTACAAGACATGTGAAGTTATTTCAGTTTTCATGCTCTAGCGGCAAAAACGGTTGGCTTCTAAATTATTTGAGTCGATTTTAGCGAATATATTTAATTTTACTATCTAAGTCGATACACAGAGATAGAAGAAGGGAGTTGTATTCCTAATTCAAGTTTTTTATTGCTCTTTCATATTACTGCAAAACATTTTATTTAATTTAGCTCTATGTTGCTGGATTTTTAATTTTGCTTCCCCATAAGCTTAAAGATTGTATTACCTTAGCTTGACAGCAATATTTAAAGCAAATTCACTGTATTTAGAAGTATAACAGTCTTAAAAAGTTGAACTTAAAAATAATTCATAATCAATGCCGGTAAATATTGTGTGTCTTTATTTAACGTTTTGTTGATCCTTAACCTTCCAGTATGTATTTTTAATGTTTACATAAAAATAATTCATAATCAATGCCGGTAAATATTGTGTGTCTTTATTTAACGTTTTGTTGATCCTTAACCTTCCAGTATGTATTTTTAATGTTTACTTATTTATTTATTTGAGGGGTTTACCATATGTAGACGTGATTTTTTCATGATCTTAGTAAAATTGTAATTAATGCCAGCTAATATTATGTGATTTATCTGTTGATTATGAACTTATTTCTCTGTTACGTATACTTTAAAGTATAGATTGTTTGTGAATAAGTGACATAAATCAAACTTTTAGACCTTTCACTTTTTGTCTTATCTCAAATCGTTCTTTTAAGAACGATATGCAACTTTTATTATTACTGAAATTTCATATAACTTGTTAGTAGAACTAACTACAGTTATATTGTATTTGAAGTTCGAATTTTGCATTCGCTGAACTTGTAAAATATCTCTGTAACTTCAACAGAATGTAAGGGAAGTATATCATATTTAAAGTTGTTCATTTAATAATTGCTGATTTTGAAAGATGAAATTGTTATCGTTTCTTTGTATGGTAAATATATGATTCCTGAATTTCTTGGCCTCCCTGTGGCGGAACTGAAGCATCTTAGCCTATACCATATATTTTTTTAAATTTCAAATATATTTCACGTATTATTAATTTACGCAACTTTGTTATGTATCTGTTACGTATACTTTAAAGTATAGATTGTTTGTGAATAAGTGACTTAAATCAAACTTTTAGACCTTTCACTTTTTGTCTTATCTCAAATCGTTATTTTAAGAACGATATGCAACTTTTGTTATTACTGAAATTTCATATAACTTGTTAGTAGAACTAACTACATTTATATTGTATTTGAAGTTGGAATTTTGCATTCGCTGAACTTGTAAAATATCTCTGTAACTTCAACAGAATGTAAGGGAAAAATATAATATTTAAAGTTGTTCATTTAATAATTGCTGATTTTTAAAGATGAAATTGTTATCGTTTCTTTGTATGTTAAATATATGATTCCTGGGTTTCCTCCCCGTGGCGGAACTGAAGCATCTTAGCCTATACTATATATTTTTTAAATTTCAAATATCTTTCACGTATTATTAATTTACGTAACTTTGTTACGTATATTAATAATACGTTCTTTTGTTTTATTTCTCTTCTATTACATTCAACGATCTTCCATATAAACTTATAATTTTATTCCACTTATTTCTTTTCAGGAACACCTATTACCTCAATGATGTCCAATCATAATCGTATCTCAAACTTTTTACACAACAATTTATTAACATGACTATTTACATTGTTCATTAATATTTTACAACTCCATTATATTTTTAACGAATTAAGGGGAACTAGGGAGTGGAATTGAACCATGAGTCGTGGGCAATTTTCAAAGCTTATTATTATCAATAGTGAGTAGTGTGTATTGGCGGCTTCTGTTACTGCCATGGGAGTTGAGTCCTCAGCTAGCTTGTTCATTGTATGAGGTTTTGACAGTAATTTATGGCATTGGGGCAACCAATTATTGGGTTGGACCCTCCATCCAGCTGAACACCTAGAATATTTACATAAATAATTATTATTTCACAACTCAAATTTTTTAAACTATTTACTGAGAAGGGGTATTAAAACTGATTCATAGGAGATTATCAAAGCTTTTTACTATTGATTGTGAATTGTGTGTATTAGACGGTTTGGTTACTGTCTTGGCTGTCCAGTTCTGTAGAACTAAACTATTTCAAAGTTGACTTTTTATTCATTCAAACTAGGGGGCAACCCCTAAGGGGGCATGGGGGCGAAGCCCCCATCGAGCCGTAGGCGAGTCATATAAATATACAGCCCCATGTGGAACTGACTCACTCACTCACTCATTCACTCATCTATCAAAATTCTAAACCACTTGCGGGTGAGCTGGAAACTTGATTTTTGGAATGCGGGTGGCTCGAGGTCTGATACCCCCGGGAAAAGTCCTAAATCCGACAATTTTTCATTTCAACCCCCCCCCCCCCCAAAAAATAACGAAGGGTGGAAACCGGTAACCCCGAAATGTAAGGTTTTACTATTTTCGCTGTAACTTTTGAACGAGAGGTCCTACCTCAAATCTGAGGGAAAATCGTTAGTTGGGAATTAGACGCTCTACAAGATTGTTCCTATAAAATTTTGCCGTATCTCACCCCCTTCACCCTTAAAAAGGGGCTTACTTTCAAAATTTCTAAAACTTTTCGAAAAAATTACGCTATTTTGATATCTTTATTTGCTATTATGTAACATATATGCATGAATTTCTGGTTATATTATGACCTCAACAGGTTATTTCTATATTAGTAGCCACTTGCCTATTTTAATCGAAGATTAGTCCAAAAAAGTGGCAAAATCACAAAATTATTTACATTTTTTCATGTAATGTGTTAGTAATTCACTTTAACCTGGCAAATATATTGCTGTTTCGATATATGATTTGCCATTACTATATACTATTATAGACGCTCTACAAGTTTGGTCCTTCGACATTTTGGCGTATCTCACCCCCTTCACCCTTAAAAAGGGTCGTACTTTCAATATTTCGAAAATTTTTCGAAAAAATTGCGCTATTTTGATATTTTTTATCTACTATTATGTAACATATATGCATGAATTTTTATTTTTATTGTGACCTCAACAGGTTCTTCCTATACTAGTAGCTATTTGCCAATTTCAATTTAAGTTTAGTGAAAAAAATTGTAAAAACTCAATGTTGTTAAAATTTTTTCACGTAATGTGTTAGTAATTCCCTTTAACCTGGTAAATATATTGCTATTTCGATATATAATTTGCCATTACTATATACTATTATAGACGCTCTACAAGTTTTGCCCTGCGACATTTTGTCGTATCTCACCCCCTACACCCTTAAAAGGGGGCGTACTTTCAAAATTAAGAATAATCTTTACGCAAAAATTGTGCTATTTTGTTATTTTTATTTACTATTATGTAACATACATGCATGAATTTATATTTCTATTATGAACTCAACAGGTTTTTTCTATAGTAGTAGCTTTTTACCAATGTTAGTAGAATATTTTCACAAAAAAGGTGAGAAAACACAAAATTCTTAACAGTTTTTCATAAAAGTGTTTGTAATTCACTTTAACCTGGTGAATGTACTGAATTATTGATATATGTATTGCCATTACATATTCTATCATAGACGTTCTACAAGTTTGGTCATTCCATATTTTGGCGTATCTAACCCCCTTCCCCCTAAAAAGCGCGTACTTTCACAATTTCTAAAATTTTTCATAAAAATGGGATTATCCAAAATTTTTATTCACCATTATGAAACGAAGATGCCTGAAACTTTGTAAATATTATAGATCCAACTAGTTTTACTATGATAGCAGCAGTTGGTCAATTTAAATCATAGTTAAGTCCCAAAAAAATGAAAAATCACGTAATTATTAACTTTTTTTCATTTTAAGTTTTTGTAAATTACTGCATTCTGCCAAATATACAGAAAAAATCATGTATGTTTTGCCAGTATTATATTCTACTTTAGACGCTCTACAAGTTCGCTCCTTTGCGATTTTTCAGTATATCCCCCCTTCACCCTTAACAAGAGGCGTACTTTCACAATATCGAAATTCTTTCACAACAATTGCTCTATTTCAATATTTTTCATTTACTATTATGGCACATACATGCCACAAATTTATTATACATTATAACCATATCTAGGTCTTACTATAGAAGCAGTTATTGGCCAATATCAGTCTAAGATTGTAAAAAATACGAAATTATTAACAATTTTCCATTTATAGTTTTTTTTTTTTTGTAATTTTGTTTGGCCCGGTAAAAGTACTGCCAAACTGATATTTGTTTTGTCAGGATTATATTATTTTTAGATGCTCTACAAGCCCGGAGCTTTGAGATTTTGTAGCTTCTCACCCCCTTAACCCTTAAAAAGGGGTAGTACCTACTTTAAAAATTTCAATTTCAATTTTTACCATCGGATTAATTACATCTTATTATGAAATAACCGTTTTTCTACTTTAAGTTTGACCAATCAAACTTTTAGTAATAGGGAATAAACTTGGCCTTTTATCAAACGTATCTTGAAATGAACTACATTTTTGAACTTAACATTTTGACGAATTTGAAGCCAATTCTCAAGGTCGATCTTAACGATTTAAATTGTGATTGGTAACCCTTGAGACTTTATAAATTATGAACGAATTAGGAGTTTTTATAAAATATTTTTAAACCCCCCAACACAGATGATTCTTCTTGGGTTTTCACTTCCAAACTGATGGTAACAAGTAAGAAGCGGGTCTTTTAAGAGACATATTTTGTCAACAGCAAAAAAAAAAACTAAGCATGAAGCATACAGCTTCCGTGTGAGCTGGAAACTTGATTTTTGGCATGCGTGTGGCTTGAAGTCTGATACCCCCGGGAACAGCTTGAAAATCGACAATTTTTCATTTCAACCCCCCCAAAAAAATAACAAAGGGTGGAAACCGGTAACCCCGAAATGTAAGGTTTTACTATTTTCGCTGTAACTTTTGAACGAGAGGTCCTACCTCAAATCTGAGGGTAAATCGTCAGTTGGGAATTAAATGTTCTACAAGTTTGGTCCTTTGACATTTTTCCGTATCTCACCTACTTCACCCTTAAAAAGGGGTGTACTTTCAAAATTTCTAAAATCTTTCGCAAAAATAGCGCTATTTTGATATTTTTATTTACTATTATCCAATATATATGCATGAATTTCTACTTATATTATAACCTCAACAGGTTCTTTCTATAGTTGTAGCTTTTTGCCATTTTCATTCGGAGTTTAGTCCAAAAAAACTTTAAAAACACAAAATTCTTAACGTTTTTCATGTGAAGTGTTTGTAATTCACTTTGACCTGGTGAATATACTGCTATATCGATATATGTTATGCAGTTACTATATTCTTTTACAGACGCTCTACAATTTTGGTCCTTTGACATTTAGGCGTATCTCACCCCCTTCACCCTTAAAAGGGGTGTAATTTCAAAATTTCTAAATATTTTCACAATAATTGTTCTATTTTCATATTTTAATTTACTATTATGGCACATGGATGCATGAAATGCTGTACATATTATATTCTCAAACAGTTCTTTCTATAGTAGTATCTATTTTACAATTTAAATCAAATTTTAGAAGAAAAAAAGTGTAAAACAAACAAATTTCTTAAACTTTTTTCGTGTAAAGTGTTTGTAATTCACTTTGACCCGGTAAATGTACTGCCACATTGTTATATGTTTTGCCTTAACTATATTCTCTTATTTAC
The DNA here is from genome assembly GCA_030545055.2 of Neoaliturus tenellus. NCBI lineage: Eukaryota > Metazoa > Arthropoda > Insecta > Hemiptera > Cicadellidae > Neoaliturus > Neoaliturus tenellus. The sequence continues at coordinate 113,366,500 of CM061536.1, read as the reverse complement.
GCTCTACAAGTTAGGTCCTGTAAAATTTTGCCGTATCTCACCCCCTTCATCCTTAAAAAGGGGCGTACTTTCAAAATTTCTAAATTTATTCGAAAAAATTGCTTTACTTTGATATTTTTATTTAATATTATGTATCATATATGGATGAATTTCTGTTTATATTATGAGCTCAACAGTTTCTTTCTATAGTAGGAGCTTTTTTCCAATTTCAACCGAATTTTAGTTTAAAAAATTGAAAAAACCATTAAATTCTTAACATTTTTTCGTGTAAAGTGTTTGTAAATTACTTAATTCTGGCAAATGCACCGCAAAATTGATATATGTTTTGCCAGTATTATATTTTATTTTAGACGTTCTACAAGTTCGGTCCTATGCAATTTCGCCGTACCTCACCCCCTTCGCCCATAAAGAGATGCCTACTTTTAAAATATGAAATTCTTTCGCAAAAATGCGCTATTTAAAGAAATTTTGTACTCTAATGGCACAGAAATGCCTGAAATTTAGTACATATTCTAACCTCGACTAGGTCTTACTATGGTAGCAGCCATTGATCAATTTCAATCCAAGTTTAGTCCAAAAGAATTGTAGAAACACGGAATATCTAACCTTTTTATGAGTAGTTTTTGTAATAGGTCACACCTGGTAAACACTACTGGTATATCGATATATGTTTGGAAAGTATTATATTTTATTTTGGACAATCTACAAGATCGGTTGTATGCAATTATACCGTATCTCATCCCCTTCACCATTAAAAATGTTCGTACTTTCACAATATACTCTCACAAAAATTAATTGCTTTATTTCAATATTTTTCATTTACTGTTATGGTACATCGATACCACAATTTTAATATATATTACGACCATATCTACGTCTTACTATAGGAGAAGCAATTGGCCAATTTGAATCTATATCTTTTTTCAGTATTATATTCTTTAAGAATGCTCTTTAAGCTCGGCCCTTTGAGATTTTGTAGCATTTCATCCCCTTAACCCCAAAAAGAGGCGTACTTTCAAAATTCAATATTCTTACACAACAATTGAGTTATTTTGATATTTTAATTTACTGTTATGACACTTAAGATGCCGGAAATTTAGCTACATACACACACCCTGAGCACTTTATATAAAATATAAAACAAAAGTGTCAATTTAAACTTTAAATATCGAGAGAATATCATAACAACTATTGACTTCCTAAACTTTTAAATTAAGTCACCGAAGACAAGGATAGCGTGGGGGTGGAGACCCCAACTAGCCTGTTCAGTACTTAAGACTTCGAGCAATTCAGAAATTCGGGGCAACCCAATAAGGGGGCATGGGGGCGGAGCCCCCATCGAGCCGTAGGCGAGTCCTATAAATATACAGCCCCATGTGTAACTGACTGACTGACTGACTGACTGACTCATCTACATAAATTCTAAGTCACTTCCAAGTGAGCCGGAAACTTTATTTTTGGCATGCGGGTGGCTTAAGATCTGATACCCCCGGGAAAAGTCTGAAATCCGACAATTTTTCATTTCAACCCCCCCAAAAAAATAACGAAGGGTGGAAACCGGTAACCCAAAAATGTAAGGTTTTACTATTTTCGCTGTAACTTTTGAACGAGAGGTCCTATCTCGAATCTGAGGGAAAATCGTTAGTTGGGAATTAAACGCTCTACAAGATTGGTCCTGAGACATTTTACCGTATCACATCCCCTTCACCCTTAAAAAGGGGCGTACTTCCAAAATTTCAAAATTCGTCAACAAAAATTGGACTATTTTAATATTTTTTGTTTAGTATTATGGCACATCGATGAGTGAAATTTTGTACGTATTATGCACTAATATAGGTCTAACTATAGTAGCATTCATTGATCAATTTCAACCTAAGTTTAGTCCAAAAAAATCGTAAACAAACGAAAACCTTAACATTTTTTTATGTATAGTGTTTGTAATTTACTTTTACCTGGTAAATATACTGCTACATTGATACATGTTTTAGCAGTGTTGTATTCTATTTTAGATGCTCTACAAGACTGGTCCTATGACATTTTACCGTATTTCATTCCCTTCACCCTTAAAAAGCGGCGTATTTCCAAAATTTCAAAACTCGTAAACAAATTTGCACTATTTTAATATTTTTAATTTACTATTATATGGGACATTGATGCGTGAAATTTTTTACATATTATGCCCTAGTATAGGTCTAACTATAGTAGCATTCATTAGCCAATTTCAACCTAAGTTTAGTCCAAAAATCGTAAAACTCGAAATCCTTAACATTTTTTTTTCATTTATACTCTTTGTAATTAATTTACTTTTACCTGTTAAATATACTCCTATATCGATTTATGTTTTTCCAGTATTGTATTCTATTTTAGATGCTCTACAAGTTTGGTCCTGTGACATTTTACCGTATCTCATCCCCTTCACCTTTAAAAAGCGGCGTATTTCCAAAATTTCAAAACTCGTAAACAAATTTGCACTATTTTAATATTTTTCATTTAATATTATGGCACATTGATGAGTGAAATTTTGCACATGTTATGCCCTAATATAGGTCTAACTATAGTAGTATTCATAGGCCGATTTCAATCTACGTTTAGTCCTAAATGGTCGTACAACATAAAATTCTTAAAAAATGTCAAGTATACTGTTCTTTCATTCGCAGTAGCTTTTTCAATTTCAATCGAAGTTTAGACCAAAAAATTGTAAAAACACAAAATTATTAAAACTTTTTCCGTAAAGAGGTTGTAATTTACTCTATACTGGTAAATATACTGCTATAACGATATATGTTTTGAAATTACTATATTCTATTATAGACGCTCTATAAGTTTTGTCCTATGACATTTTGGGGTATGTCACACCCTGCACCCTAAAAAGAGCGTACTTTCACAAAATCGAATTTCTTTAACAACAATTGATCTATTTGAATACTTTTCGTATACTTTTATGCCACATAGATGCCTCAAATTAAGTATATATTATGACCTTATCCAGGTCTTACTATACGAGCAGTTATCGGCCAATTTCAATGGAAGACTAGTTAGAAAGCTGTGAAAACCAGAAATTACAAACATTTTTTCTTGTATAGTATTTATTTTAATGTGGTTAATGCATAATTATATAAATATATTTTTACTGGTATTACATTCTATTTTTGACGCTCAACAATTTCGGTCATATGACATTTTGCATATCTCACCCCCATCTCCCTTTAAAGGGTGTACTCTGAAAATTTTCTTTTTATAAAAAATGGCATTGTTTTAATATATTGCATATTCTATTTGGTGTTTCTCTTACGAAATTTTTAAGAACCACTCCCCCCCCCCCCAACGCATCAATGACTCTTGAGTATTCTAGGAATTTTTCAATTAGGGGTGTCTGAACCGTTCCAAAGTTTTTTATTTAGTTTTGAATGGTATTTTCTAATTGTATTCGTGGATTGAATTATTTTATTCTCTTTTATTATTATTCCACTCTTAGCTTCAACTTTCAAATGGGTGGTAACACGTAAGACACCGTATATATTTCAAGAAACATATTTTAAATATAAAGATAATTTTATTTGATACATTTTACATTTTGAGGATCCATATCCGCTTTGCCATAAGACCAATTTAGAGCTTCGATCTGAATTTGTTTAATGCCTGAGAGTTAAATGAATTCAGGTCAACCCCAGGTGGGTAGAGGGACTGAATCTCAGTACTTGAGAATTTCGGAGTCAATAACGAATTAGGTAAAACCAACTTGGGGGCATGGGGGCGGAGCCCCCATCGAGCCGTAGGCGAGTCTATGATATATACAGCCGCATGTGTAACTGACTGACTCACTGATGATCTTAATTTCCTGAAGCGACCGTTTAAGCTAGAGACTTGCAATTTGGCATGAACATTCTTTGAGATGTTTAAATTTAGGGAAAATCATCAAACTACAAATTTGCAACTTTTAAGGTATAAAAAAATGTTAAAAAGCCGAAGTGTCGGTAAGGAAGTACGTTAGTTCTTAACGATGTCGCTTGGAGCGCTATTATAGTCGCTTAGTTCTCGCTTGTATTTAAATTATGACTTTTAACTACACCTGTTCCTGATCGTGTATATAGGTTAAACGCACTAATGTCCGCATTTTGATTCCCTTTTCGCCTAAATTGCTTACATCTTTCTTAGGTATATATACGTTCACTGTGTACAGGGATTCTACATGATTGTTTGCTTATTTGTTCTCTTTTTAGTTCTCGCTTGTATTTAAATAATGACTTTTAACTACACCTGTAACCTGTTCCTGATTTTAATTACGTAAGGGCGCACGATTACGAACGTCCTCATATCGATTCCCATATTTCTTAAATTAATATTATCTTTCTCATGTACACAGTTTCATAACATACAGTGATACACAATGTTTACTTACAAAATATTCCTCTTTTTAGTTCTCGCTTGTATTTAAATTAAGACTTAACTACGCTTGCTCCTAAAAATAATTAATTATCTACGTTACGATGTCCTATTATTGTATTCATCCCCATAGCTAAAACGCGCAGTGGGGTGCAACTACAGTATGTGCGTTTGCTTGGAATTGCTTAAATGGTGAATTCCCTTCACTCATTATCGGTGGATTTTTTAAATTACTTTTCTTTAATTATCTTTTTATCTTGAAATTATGTTTCTTGTGTTTTTTTTGTCTGTGATTACATACAGCCTACCTAAATTAAAACTTATAAATTTATTTCATTTTATTCATTTTGAACACACCAATTACCTCCATCATGTGCCCAAAATTTTAACACATCACTTTTTAAGCAGGCTATCTAGAATATTTACATAGTCCATTATTATTTCACAACTCCATTTTATCTCACTATTACTTATATTTAAAATTCGCATTTAAGGTTTCATTTATTTTAAATGAGATTTTGCTGTCCATTTTGTATTTTTTCTTTATACAAGAACCTAGATTTACTGTCTAAGGACGCCTAATAATAAAAAATTAATTATTGTTATAGTTTTCGTAAGTCATGATTTGACAAAACCATGGTCAATACCAACATTCTTTACATAAAGTAAGTTTTTTAATTTTTGATATTAAAGTCCTGAAGCCACCGTTTAAGATAGAGACTTGAAATTTGGCATGGACATTCTTTGAGATGTTTCAATTTAGGAAAAATTATAAAACTACAACTTTTTTACTTTTAAACTGTAAAAAATTAAAAAAATATAGATTTGTCGGTAACGTAGTTCAGCCGTATCAGCGTATATCACCGCGTGGTATTGTAGATCACTTTGCAGGTTTAGTTCTCGCTCGTGTTTAAAAGATCTCTTTCAACTACACCCGTGTTTGATACAAACACTGGATCCAACAGTTCTCAGCCAATGCAGCATGCGCGCTAGCATGCAAGCTTACTGATGGTGAGTTTGATCTACTATGAATGAAATTCCCATGGCGGAGGAAAGTTTACAAACAAAACCTCTTCCTGATTATGTTTTCATTGGTGCGCATACTTCTATCACTATTTACAATATCTAATAGAGTTAACTATTATTTTTCTGTCTAAATTACATTAAATGATCATGTAATATTAATATACACGCTTGAACAACCTTACAGATTTAAATGCTATGTTCCCGTTTTATTTTCAATTTATTTTCGAATATTTATTCCAATTCACCCCAGGTTATGGTTTTTGACATAATTTCGCAGCTTGTACCGTGATCTTAATGTAATATACTTGGATTACTTAGTACAATACTTAATAAACATTTAATTATTATCTTTATGTTTTCTTTATATTCAGTGTGTTATATTATATTTTTATACACACTTTAAATATGCTTTTGAGAATTTTGGAATAACTATTACCAAAACAACAGATTTAAATGATATGTTCTCGGTTCATTTTCAATTTATTTTAGATTACTTATTCAAATTCACCCCATCTTATGTTTTCGGCCATATTTCGCATTCAATGAATTTACTGTATATTGTTTAACCAAGCGCAGACTTGAAATTTGGCATGAACGTCGTTTGAAATGTTAAATTTAGGGAAAATCATTAAACTACAAAATTTCTACTTTTAAAGTATAAAAAAATGCTAAAAAGACGAGGTGTCGGCAAGGAAGTACGTTAGTTCTTAATGATGTCGCTTTAAGCGCTATTATAGTGGCTTAGTTCTCGCTTGTATTTTTATTATATCTTTTAAGTAATGTTTACGTTTATGTGCTTCATTACTTACATATCGTTTTCCATCTGATTCTAACAGCAATGAGATTTTTCTGCATTGAAAGCGTGGTTCATATTATTTATACTCACACTTAAAAAATGTTTTGAGAATATTTAAATAACTATTGAACAAAAATACCAGATTTAAATCTTAAGTTCTCGTTTCCTTTTCAATTTATTTTAGATTACTTATTCAAATTCACCCCAGGTTATGTTTGCGGCCATATTTTGCATTCAATGAATATACTGTGTAGCTCGTGCCGTGATCTTAACGTAATATACTTCTATTACTTTGTACAATACTTAATAGACAGTGAATTATTATCTTTCTGTTTTATTTATATTCAGTGTTTTATATTCTATTTTATTGCACACTTAAAATATGTTATTTGAGAATTTTTAAATGACTATTGAACAAAACTAACAGATTTTTATGAATATATTATTATTTCACTGGTCTCGATTTCATATTTTTATAAATAGTAGTTTTTAATACTAGGGGTTTTTTGCGGATCTACCCCGTTTTTATTCTTTCCTATTATTTTGTTTTCATGTTATTTAATTCTTGTTTTCGCTCATTGATTTGAATGTTATTTCTTTATTTCGGTGATTTTAACGTTTTTCATTTATTGCCTGAAATTTACAAGTTTTATTTGAGTTGGGTGAGGCAGGGGATTATGTCAATTTTCCTATAATTGTATCTCTATTTATTTATAAAATTTATATAAATTTAAAAATTATATTTAGCTACCTAACAGAGAAATATTTGTTACTATAGCTACTTTTATTGAATATAATGATAGCAACAACAACTATTACTCTTTTAATTGACATTTCTTTTCATCTAACACAGCAACAATCGTCTAACCTAAAGTATATATTTTTACCAGCATAACACCTAAAATATTTACATAAATCATTATAATTTCAAAATTCAAAACATTTAAACGAATTCTAATTACAAAGAAGGATTAAAGCCGATTCATATGAGTTTTGTTAAGCTTTGTTTACTATTGATTGTGAATTTTGTGTATTTGACGGTATTGTTACTGTCTTGACTGTGCAGTTCTTTCGTGGAACTAACGTATTTTAAACTTGACTTTTTATTAATTAACGAATTTAGGGCAACCCCTAGGGGGGCGTAGAGGCCCAAACTAGCCTGTTCGGTACTTGAGACTTAGAGCAATTAACAAATTCGGGGCAACCCCCAAGGGGGCATGGGGGCGGAGCCCCCATCGAGCCGTAGGCGAGTCTATAATATATACAGCCCTATGTGTAACTGACTGACTCACTGATGATAGTAATGTCCTGAAGCGACCGTTTAAGATAGAGACTTGAAATTTGGCATGGACATTCTTTGAGATGTTTCAATTTAGGGAAAATCATAAAACTACGATTTTTTTACTTTTAAACTATAAAAAAAGGTAAAAAATATAGATTTGTCGGTAACGTAGTTCAGCCGTGTGAGCATATATCACCGTTTGGGTAACGTAGATCTTGCAGGTTTAGTTCTCGCTCGTGTTTAATTGATCTCTTACAACTACACCCGTGTTTGATACAAATTTTGTATTTCATACGAACATGAACATCTTCATGTACACGATGGTGATTCGATGCATTGAGAGCGGGTTATTTCACCAGGGTAATACTAGCTTTGATTTTATTATGCCCAAAAACTACAAATTTTCAACTTTCAAATTATAAAAATACCGAGGTGTCGGTAAGGAAGTAGGTTGGTTCTTAAAGATATCGCTTGGAGCGCTATTATAAGTAGTGGGGTTTGGCCGGTCCTGGCCCAGGTCAAGGTCAGGCGGTTGTAACTGTTGTAGGGGTTGCAGCGGCTGGGGTTTTTTGACAGTGATGGGTGGGTTTTGGAAGTGGGTCAAGGTCATCCAGAGGGGGTTTTTAAAAATATATTTATTTAATAAAAACTCATCAGTGATTGGAAAATTGCTTTGTCATCATTTGTAGCAGTAATAGTTATTTTATTACTCTGTATGGGATGGGAGTCAGTGCTTGTATGGGTGAATCCTGCTGTGTGTCCATAATTGCAAAAAAGGAGAGGTCCTAGGTGGTTACAGTGCGAGTTGATAGAGCAGAACAAGACATGTGTCTGAGGAAGAATGATCATATAAACCTGGTAATATAGTGAATAAGAATAATTGGATAGGATCGTCAATAGGTGTAACAAGATTGAAATCGTGATATTTCAGCATTTCAGTTAAGACAGAGTGTAAAATAGGATCAGTAGAACAAGTATTACAAAGGTTAGATTTTACAAAGTACAACGGGTGAAAACTGAAGTATTTTTTAAGCTTACTCAATGTAGTACGCGGTTTTGAAATTGTGGAGTTAGATTGTTTCTGTAAAATGTGTTTTGTACGCAAAAGTTTTAAATGTAAAGTGTGCGAATCCATAATAATATTCAAAGGGGAGATGTGTACTCTCCAAAATTCAGCGAGTATATGATTGGTGCCCGCGAGTGTGTCTGAATATATAGAGAGTAATTAGCATAATAAGCGCAAACATATGTTAGGGTAACAAGAGTAAGTTAAAAAATGTTTGATAGTCTTAGAGACTTACGGATAGATGTTTACTGTTGCCCTATCGCCATTATAATGGAGCACGCGCGAGGTAACGATGCCGCTTATATAGGGTTGTGTGAACCCCCCTAACCCCCTCCCCTAAGAGAATGAGATAAAAGGGAAGAACTTTGGAGATTTCAGTTCTTTGTCGGGGCGGCAGCGTAGCGAAAGGTTCTAGTAGGGGGAAAAATAGTTAATAAATTTTTGTAAAATTTTTAAAAATTACCGCTAGTGGTAGAAGTTAATTAATTATTTTATAAGGGTTTAAGAACTGTGTCGTAGACGATTAATCGCAATTACATCTAGCATTTGTACAGGTAAAACTTGCAGTATAATAATTATATATTAATATATGGGTGTTAACTGTTTATAGTCTAAGTAGTTTAGTCTAGCAGCAGAAGTTAGTTAATTATTCTGTAGGGGTTAACTTATATAATAAGTATAAACTAAAATAAAAATAGTAACGCGAGATTATTTGATATATTATATATAAAATAAAAAGTGTATTTTTTATATGTTAAGAAATAGTTGAAAAAATAAATTACATAAAAAATAGCAAGCTTAACAGGTGTAAGTTAAAACAAAGCATATGTAACATTACTAGGTGGTAGAGACTTACAGATTAGTTGTTTCAGCTGCGGTACCTGGGGAGTGAATGGCAGACGCGCGACCGCGTTGCGGCTTATATAAGCATAGATAGTAATTATGTTGAACCCCCCCCCCCCACCGGCACTTTAACTCATCAAAATGAATTAGGTTGATAGTGGTTACATTTATATAACACCAATTTAGCTTTGATGTTGCCAATAGTTTAATAACTATAGTTAAGCGGCAAAAGAGGACAGATAATTTTCTGCCATTACTCAGATAATAACAGGCAACAATTATGGTGTTACGCGATGGGGAAAGCCTCAGTGAAGCTCAACGGCGGATTAAACCAGGTGTTGCCTAACGTTAATTGCAAGGTACAACGCTCCACCTGCATTAGCGGCGACCTACATGTGACGAATAGATCATTGGAAATTTCCACTGACGTTGGACGTTCTATCCCCTTAAACCCCTATCGCTCCCCACCACTTTGTGAGCCGCCCCACCACTTTGTGAGCCGAGAACCTTTTTGGCGACTATCGCTGAGTTAGTTCGGAACAATTTGTCGGACGCGATGGTTGTTCCGAACTCAAAGGGTACCTCAAATATATAAGCGGCCGATATATATTTGAGTTACTCTTGCTGTTAGGGTTTTAATATTAATACTTGTTGTGTGTGAGTGTGTGTGCAAAATGTTATTTTTAGTTTTAAGTTGTGCTAATTTTAAGCTTTAATTTGCGCATTGCGATGTTAGCATTAAGGTGTTATGGTATTGTTGATGTTTGGAAAATGTGTTTTTGATGTTGAGTTTTGGTATAATTATTGTATGTGTGTGTGTACTAATAACCTTTCACAGCTAGCTGTTAGGAGGGTAGATTAAATTTAAATTTAAATTATAGAAGTTCTGTTGAACTTCATTAAATATGGGTGGGACATGCGTGTTGTGCCATAGGCAGCGCATATTTTTATTTTTTTAAAATTTTTAATTTTTTGTTAGGAAATAATTATATTTGGGTGGGTTTAGATTAAGGGTGGGAGGTTAGAGTTGCGTCTTGCATTAACTGTTCCAGACTCCCTATTGTAAAATTGGAATGGTCAGGTCCAGTGCCCAGGCCCGAGGCCGGCCGCCCGTATCACAGCCCACCAAACTGGATCGCCACGTGCGTGCGGGCCAAAAATTGGGATCCCTTGCAAGACGTAACTATAGCGGGTTGGGATTTGGGGAAGTGTTAGGCAAACAGAGTGGTGGGGATGGCTCCGGCCGTCCCCATCACTTTGGTAAATTATAATTTTTTGGTGACCTTGACCTCAATTAGGTTAATGACCCCCCCCCCCCCGCCCCCCCCCCCCCGACAGTGAACTTGGCCTTGGTGACCTTGACCTTGAACTTGAACTTGACGAGCCCCCCCCCCCCCCCCCGACAGTGAACTTGGCCTTGGTGACCTTGACCTTGAACTTGAACTTGACGAGCCCCCCCCCCCCCGACAGTGAACTTGGCCTTGGTGACCTTGACCTTGAACTTGAACTTGACGAGCCCCCCCCCCCCCCCCCCGACAATAATCCGGATTACAAAATGACTAATAACTCAAGAATGGTTTGCCGGAATAGGGCAAGTCATACATCAATGAAAAGCTCTAATTAAGAGCAATATTGTGGTAAAGACAGAATTGTATTATTTTCTTTTACTAAAATTGTACCATAAAAAGAACACCCCCCCCCCCTCCCCCACTCAATGACATGTCGATATAAGAGTGGTGTGGTTTGTGTTGAGAACATTCTTTACCTATAATAGCTAGAGTGAACATGTCTCCCCAAGATGCTTCAATATTTTATAACAAATGTACAAAAGTTGAAGAAGTATTGGAGGTGGATGAAGAAAACGATGAAGAAATTGAAGAAATTGAAGTGCCTTTGTTAAGTGAAAATGTTGTAACAAGAATATTTGTGGATCCGAATTTACCAATGGATATTATAGGAAGGTTTTTAATTGAAGTTGTGACATGGATAGAAAATGGAAGATTAGTAAACATAGGATCTCCAATTTTGGTAGATGATAGACACACCTTTGGTGTATATTGGAGAAACATAGATCTGTTATGGCTGTGGGCGGAGGCATATGTGGAGTATTTGCAATTGGAAGAAAATATAGGCTTTAATCATTACTTTTCAGCTTTAGTGTTAAACTACTAATTCTAACATTTCACTAACAAAAAAACCTTACAAATGTGGTGGGGGAAGCATTATATAAAGGGAATAGAAGAGAGAAGCATTTCATTTCCATGCTAAATTTCAAAGAGTAAACATCAACACGATGCATCAATGTGAAATTTGCTTAGAAACTTTTCATGATAATATTCTACTAGAAATACACAAAGAGTTATTCCATAATAATAATGAAGATGTAACAGAAACCGAATATGAAGATTTAAAACTATATGGAGAAGAACAACAAGAAGAACAACAAGAAGAACACAAGATGCATCAATGTGAAATTTGCTCAGAAACTTTTCATGATAATATTCTACTAGAAATACATAAAGAATTATTCCATAATAATAATGAAGATGTAACAGAAACAGAATATGAAGATTTAAAACTATATGAAGAAGAACAACAAGAAGAAGAACCATTAGCAGGACCATCTAGTGAAATACCGAGTTTAAAAGTATTTGCTTTAGAAGGTAGAGTAGTAATGCACCACAAAATTCAAAATGAAAATTTGGAATTGGATCAGTTTTTTAAAGAAGTAAGAACAATTGTAAGTAAAACACTCACAGAAGAATTAAGAAGACTAAACTTTATTAAATTTGGCATATTATTAAATGCTATGTTTACTAATGTAGAAGGAGAAATGTCGCCAAGAGGATTCATGACAAAAAACCAGACCATCATGGCAAGTTCAGATATTAATTCAATAGTTGAAGATTGTTTGGAAGAAATATTAACAAAAATTCAAGAACATGAAGGAAGAGGATCTGGTTGGAGTTTGGTTAGTATTGAGGGTATGGATGTTAGAGTTCATAAACACGGCTATGGATTAAGGGGTAGCAGTTATATTCCGCTCCCAAAGAAAATTTCAGACACCAAATCATGTATAAATGTTCAAAATGAAGATATGGAATGTTTTAGATATGCAATGACGGCAAAGTTTGTACCACCTCACCATGCGGTTAGACCCAGTGAAGAATATGAAACACACAGATATAAATATAATTTCCAAGGATTGACTTACCCAGTGGCTTTGAAGGACATCCCAAAGTTCGAAAAACAAAACCCTGGAACATCTGTTAATGTTTTTGGTTTGGACAGTTCGAATAAAGTGTACCCATTGCGTGTGGTGAAGAATGAACTCCCAGATCATACAGACTTATTACTACTTACAAAAGGTGATGTTTCCCACTATGTATGGATTAAAAAATTTGAAACTCTTGTTAATAATCAATTGTTTAAAGCTGAACATAAGACGATAATTTGTAAACGATGTTTTAATTTTCAACAAGAAAGAAGAGGAGGAAAGGAATGGTTACAAGAGCATAAAAAACTATGTAACAACAACTATGAAGCAAAAATTATCTTACCGTGTTCAAGTAAGGCAGAGTTAAAATTCGAGAAAATCTCCCATCAATACCGGATTCCTATTGTTGTTTATGCTGATTTTGAATCTACACTTGTGCCTATTGAAAATAATGATGGCGATGTAGCAAGGAAAAGTGTTAAGTATCAGATACATGATCCAAACAGTTTTTGTTTAATGGTTAAATCTACTCTTTCTGAAGAACATTTAAATAGATTTAATTTAACTTTAAAACCTATTGTCTATCGTGGTGTTAATGCTTCTAAAATATTCCTTGATCAGTTGTATATAATAGCGGAAAGTGTTGAAAGATTGTACAGTGATATTATACCGATGATACCTTTGGATGAAGAAGAAGAGATTCAACATGAAAATGCGACTTATTGTTATTTATGTAGAAATGAATTTACTGTGGAAAATCACAAGGTTCATGATCATGACCATCTGACAGGGTATTATAGAGGTGCTGCATGTAACAGCTGTAATATCAACTACAAGATCCCTGCAAATATACCTGTAATATTACATAACCTTAGTGGTTATGATGCGCATTTTATCATTCCGGAATTAGGAAGAGATAATGGAGAAATTGATGTCATAGCTGAAACCACGGAGAAGTTCATAAGTTTTACTAAAAAAGTTGGAAATATAAAGCTTCGGTTTTTAGACTCTTACCGTTTTATGCCATCTAGTTTAATGAAGCTTTCTGAAAACCTGAGAACAGAAGATTTAATAGAAACCAAGAAGATTGTAAGTAATGACAAGGTTAATTTAGTTCTTCGCAAAGGTGTTTTCCCGTATGATTATATAGATAGCTTAGAAAGATTTAATGAAACATCCCTTCCACCAAAAGAAGAATTCAAAAGTAAACTATATGACACAGATATATCCCATGAAGATTATGAACATGCGTGTAGAGTATGGAATGAATTAGGATTTAAAACACTTGGAGAATATTCAGACTTTTATGTAAAACTAGATGTAACTTTACTTTGTGATATAATGGAAGAGTTTAGAAATACATGTTTTAAGGCATATGGATTAGACCCTCTGCATTCTTGTACATCACCTGGACTAGCTTGGCAAGCAATGTTAAAGGAAACAAAATGTAAACTCCAACTTCTTACAGATATAGACATGGTGCTGATGTTGGAATCAGGTGTTCGAGGGGGGCTAACTCAAAGCGTAACACGACATGTAAAGGCAAATAACAAATATTTGCCCAATTTTGATGCAACAAAACCAAGTACATATTTAGGTTATTTTGATGCAAATAACCTTTATGGATGGGCCATGTCGAATCCTCTCCCGTTTGGGGAATTTAAATGGGTAGATCCTGATTCTATTGGAAACATCATGGATATAGCAAAACATGGAGATACTGGTTATATTTTGGATGTAGATATTGAGTACCCTGAACATTTGCATGACCACCATTATGATTTACCTCTACTGGCCAAGACAGAAATATCACCAACCGGTAGATGGCCTAAATTAATGATGACTTTAACCAACAAATCAAGATATGTTGCTCATTATTGGGTAATACAACAAGCCCTAGAATTAGGATTAAGAATAACAAAAATTAATAGAGCTTTACAATTTTCTCAATCCTGTTGGTTAAAGTCATACATTGACAATAACACAAAAAGAAGAACTGCAGCTACATCTAATTTTCAAAAGGACTTTTTTTAATTGATGAATAATGCGATATTTGGCAAGACACTGGAAAACAAAAGAAAGCATAAGAATGTGAAATTAGTTAGTGATCCGGTGAAACTACAAAAGCTGGTACAAAAACCTAACTTTGGATCATCCATTATAATCAACGAAAATCTTGTAGCTGTTTCCATGAACAAAATTTCAATTACAATGGATCGTCCTTTATATGTGGGGATGTCTATTCTAGATATTTCAAAGACCCACATGTATGACTTCCATTACAACAAGATGGTTAAATTTTATGGAAGAGAAAACATCGGCATTGTATACATGGATACGGACGCTTTTATTTATTGGATAAGAACTGAAGATATGTATGAAGACCTACGCTGTTTTATCTACAATAACGACTTTGACTTTTCTGATTATCCACAAGACCATCCCAACTACGACAATGGTAGAAATAAAAAGGTATTGGGAAAGTTCAAAGACGAAACAAATAGCATGCCAATGGAAGAGGTTGTTGCTTTAATGTCTAAATTATATTCATTTAAATTGTACAAAAATGAAAAAAGAGAACATGAAATCGTGAAGAAGGCCAAAGGTATAAAAACCTCATACCTGAAGAAGAATGTACAGTTTGAAGAATACAAGAGATGCTTATTTGAAAATGTTGAGACAACAGCAACATTTAACACCATAAGAAGCTTCAACCATCGTCTCTTCAGTATAAAGCAAACCAAATGGGCTTTGAGTTGTAAGGATGATAAGAGGTACATCCTGGAAGATAATATAAAAACTCTACCATTTGGACATTACTCCTTATACCCTATCGACCAATAAACCTATTCTTCGTCCTTTACCTTCTTCCTTTTTCCTTTCCGTAAAGAAGAGGGGACATGACAAGCTCAATGTCATGTTCCCTCTTTTTTACACCAATGTAATATGGCCTTGACCTATAATCTAACCATATAAAAGAGGATAAACCATTTTAGAGATCAGTACTTTTACAAGCGGGGTGGAAGACACAACTGAAGATGGAAGATTTAAGGAACAAGATTGTAAATGAACTTCATAAGCCGGCAAGAAGAAAATTTCCTAGAAGAAATACAATTATAAAAGGAATGAATGATCTTTTCCAAGCCGATCTTATTGAAATGATACCACATAGTAAATTAAATAAAGGATTCAAATACATTTTAGCGATTATAGACTGTTTTACTAAAGTGGCTGATGCTTTACCGCTAAAGGACAAGACTGGTAAAAGTGTTACAAAAGCTATGGAAATAGCTATACAAAAAAATAATTTCAACATCAAACATCTACAAACTGATGATGGAAAAGAATATTTTAACAAAGACTTTGCAGCTTTAATGAAGAAGTATAAAATAAATCATTATTCTACAAATTCTGAAGTTAAAGCTTCAATAATAGAAAGATTTAACAGAACGTTAAAAGGAGCAATGTATAAAACATTTTCCAAACGAGGATCATATATTTGGTATGATATATTACCACAACTTATAAAAGAATATAACAATAAGTATCATCGAACCATTGGTATGAAGCCTAACGAAGTAAATAGTGCCAATGCTAAAATGGTATTAAAACGTATTAAAAATAATACTACTCCTAAACGTGAAAAAATGCAGCCCAAAACATTTAAAGTTGATGATAAAGTTCGTATAAGTAAGTACAAAGGAGTATTTAGCAAAAGATATCTGCCAAACTGGAATAATGAAGTATTTACAATCTATAAAGTGCAACCAACAATACCTGAAACCTACATTTTAAATTACAACAAGGGTGAATTACTTGAAGGTGGATTCTACGGACATGAATTGCTAAAATCATCAGTTGGCGATGTATATCTTGTTGAAAAAATTTTACAAAGAAAAAAGGATAAGGTGAAAGTACGTTGGTTGGGATTTGATAAAAGTGAAGACTCTTGGATCCCTACAAAAGACTTAGTGTAGCAATTTATGAAGTCATTACATGTTTAACCTTTACACAAGATGGAGATTGTTCAACAAAAGGATCGATTTTTTATTAATAATATTGATGAATTAACAGTTGACAACGACAAGTTAAATCATGGAAAACATGGTGAATTACTGCCAAACACAATAAGATGTTTAATAACTGGACCATCAAATTGTGGAAAGACAAATGTGGTTTTTAATTTAATAACAAATCCTAATGGATTACGTTTCAACAACATTTATATCTTTTCCAAATCTTTGCAACAACCCAAATACCAATTATTGGATAAGGTACTCGCAAGTGTGCCTGAAGTTAATTTTTACAAGTTTAATGCTAGTGAAACTATAATGGAGCCAAACGAGGCTAAACCATTTTCTATATTTATATTTGATGATGTATCTTGTGAAAATCACGACACTATTAGAAGTTATTTTGCCATGGGAAGACATTACAATATTGATAGCATTTATATTGGTCAAACTTACAGTAAAATTCCAAAACAACTAATAAGAGATAATGCAAATCTACTAATTATCTTTAAGCAAGATGAAACAAATTTAAAGCACATATATTATGATCATGTGAATGCAGACATGTCATTTGATAAATTTAAAGAAATGTGTGGCAAAGCATGGGCTGAAAAATATGGATTTCTTGTTATTATGAAAGAAGAAGCTGTAAAAAATGGAAGATATCGTATAGGATTGGATAAATTTGTATTAATTCATTGAACGATTGATGATACGTTTAGTAATAGATTGGACCTCGCTGCGTAAACATGGTAAACCAAGAAAAACTATTAAAAGAAATAAAATCACTGAGTGACTCGATTAGACTTAAAAATCGAGCATTAAGAATGGGTTTGAATGAAAGAGAAGAATTTCTGGAGACTACATTTAAGCCTATTACAGAACCTTTAAAACAGATAACAGAAACAATTGGTAAACCTCATTTTGAAGGAGATGTTTTACTACCTGTTTCTAAATTTGAAGTAAAGACTTTAAAAAAGGAAGAAGATGATGATTCTTACACAAGTGATAGTGAAGTTTCTCAAAAAGGAGAAGAAACAAGACAAGAAGAACCAGTAATAAATGTTCAAAAAGAAGAAGAAGAAGAACAACATATACCTGAAGCAGAACAATCAATTCCAAATCTAACAAAATTAAGTAGTGATATATTGCAACAAGGACCTCTTGGAAGAAAGTATATCATGAAGATGTTACATGAAATAAAAGCTAACCCAAAACTACACAAGTCACATGTATATGGAGCGAGAATTGATGGAAATGAATTAAAAATAGGAGATTCAAAAGTACATTTGACTGAAGATGATGACATTGTTATTGGTGAGCATAAATATAAAGGAACAAAAGGATTATTTGAACTGATTTTTAAAAATATACCTATAAAATATACACTACAAGATTTAAATACTTTTAAAGAAATTTTGCAAAATACTAATGCTCATAAGAAGAATTACTCCAAAGATTCAATGATAAATAGAACACGCGCAACTAAATATACTGTTGTAATAAAAAGATTGTTTCCCCTAAGAAAACTACCAACATTACGGACTGCGCCCGCTTTGAAGAAACCGCTAAAGAGGAAGTCTTTATCACTTATGGACTTATCACTTATGGATGAATATGGTAAAAAGAAGAAAGGAGAATCTTCAACGTCTGGTAAAGGTTTAATGAAAAACCTATATAATACAAATGTGATTTACTATAATGATATAAACAAATTAGTTGATAGAATGAGACTATTACATGAAGCTATAGAAGCTGGTCATACAGGTTTAAATAATGAATGGGTGGCTTTAGTTGACAAACTTCGAAATCGCGGAATAGTTGTATAAATTATCACAGATATATAAGAGAGCTGTGACCATACAATGGATCAGTTCAATCATGAGCGTCGACAAGTTCGGACGGTATTCCGGGCTAGGAGTACAAGGAGGAGAAAACAGAAAAAGAAGTGGATTGCCGCAAACACCTGAAGGTGACTATGATATGAGTAACAAACGTTTAAAATTTATTAAAGACCCAGAAGAAGATACTGATGGAGCGAATTTAAAGACAGTAAAAGAAGCAACTTCAACATCATTGAAATTAGACAAAAATACTTACGATGTCAAATCACATAGAATAATTAATGTTGGTAAACCAACTGACAGTTCTGATGCAATTAATAAAGAGTATTTATCATCTGAACTTTTAAATACTTTAAAATTACAGTGGGGTAATAATTTAAAAGATGGACAAACATATGATGCTGGAAATCATAGGATAACCAATGTGGCAAATCCAAAAAATGATAAAGATTCAGTTAATAAAGAATATTTACATTCTATAATACCGGAAAAGACTCAACGAGGATTTTCTTTTTATAAGTTTATTATAAATGACATTGGATACCCAAAGGAAGACGGCGATGCTGTAAACCTGAAATACATCAAGGACAACTGTATTTTACAAGATGGTGATGAAATCGATTGTTATGGGAAAGTGTTGTCAAATGTAAAGTTCGGTTCTCAACCAAAAGACGCTGTTACTATGGAACAACTATCTAAAGAATTAAAAAGGGGAACATCGAATTTTGTAAAACATGAAGATGCCGTGCTAAAGCGAGGAGATACATTTATACATGGAAATGAAAAGTTTGATTTAATGCAAGGAAAAAATGATGAATGGGATGCAGGACATAAAACAATAACAAATGGAAGATTTGGTATAAAAGATTCGGATGTACCTTTAATGGTACAAACATTAATTGCGAGTGGTGGTAGATTAGATACATACAATGGTCGTAATAGAAGAATAAAAAATATTTATCCTGGTTATGAAGATGATGATTGTGTTACATTGAGACAAACAATAACTTGGGATAAACACTTTGGGACCAAATATGATGCAAAGATGAAGAAAATAATTAATATTTTACCAGGAGAAGATTTAAATGATGCTGCTACTATTGGACAAGTCATAACAACATCGAAAAGTGATTCGACCGCTTACACATGTAATGATAAACGTATTATGCAGTTACACGATCCTCAACATCCGAAAGATGCTGTAACTTTAGATTGTTTAATAAGAATAGTGGGCAATTTACTTATCGATACCCACAATCATATAGCTAGTACAACGAGTCATGTGATGATTCAACCCGATGAACGAGAAGCTTGGATTAAAAATAGAATCATAAATCAGTATATAATTAATTTGAATAATTAAATATTTAAATATAAAACATTGTGCACGAGTTATCCATTTATGTAAAGCAGCTCGTGGAGTAAACACGCTGGTTATATAAGACGACATAATGAAGACCGCACCGCTCAGTCGTCGTCAAGACAGCGTTAAGAAAGGACGTGGTATAACATCAGCTGCGTTTTCCCTGCTCAGACGGATTCCTGTTGGTGCTGTTCTAAATCGAGCAATAGACGCTTTACCATACGAATTTCATCTGCCCGGAGGCTATCAATATTGTGGACCTGGAACTAAGTTGGCAAAACGTTTAGCAAGAGGAGATCCTGGAATTAATAAATTAGATCAAGCTTGCAAAGAACACGATATAGCGTATTCCAAGTTTGCAGATTCAACAAATAGATCAATAGCGGATAGAGCGCTAGCGGAAAAAGCTTGGCAAAGGGTTAAATCAAGTGACGCCAGTATTGCGGAAAAAGCAGCAGCTTGGGCAGTGACAACAGCCATGAAGACGAAAGCTAAGTTTGGTGGTGGAAGACGACGCGGGAAAAAACCTAGTAAAAAAGAAGCTGCAAAAAGAGGCGGGAACATCAAAAGAAGACGTCGCACTAACCCTAAAAGGAAAGTCAAGAAAACATCCATATGGTCAATGGTAAAAAACGGATCGGGTCTTTACTTAAGACCGTACCGTGTGTATTAAATGAGAAAAATAAATTGATAATTCCAAATGAAGCATTAACAAACTATCAATTGTCAAAATATGTGAAATGTTTAAGAATACCATTCTTCAGAGGAGTTTTTATGAAAGATACATTACCAAATAGAGTGTGGAAAAATGAAACTGGAATAGTAAATTTAGACTCTAATTATGGACCAGGTACTCATTGGGTATGTTATAAAAAACTTGGAGAAAATGTTTACTACTTTGATAGTTTTGGAAATTTACCGCCACCAAAAGAACTTCAACATTATTTTCGGGACTCCAAGAATATATTCTACAACTACAAAAGAGAGCAACCTAGCAATACGGAAATATGCGGACATTTATGTTTAGAGTTCCTAGCGAAGAGCGTCAGTCAGCTTTAAGATGTCATCGTATACAGTATCGCTGAGTGGAAATTCGTCAACATTGAAAAGTACACTTTTCCCAGCGTTACGTTTATCTACGGATAAACTATGGGAAGCAGCATTATTGGATTTGACTACATACAATTCAATTCCCAATGTTACAGAAGGAAAAAATAATTTACTACATTATTATGAGAGTAAAGATGAAAAAGGAAATTATTCACAATTAAAAATAATTCCATTATCTACAGGAGCATATGAAATAGACGATATAAACCAAGTATTACAAAAGAAACTTGGAGAAGAAAATATTTCTATAAAAGGTAATAATAATACATTAAAAGCAGAAATAACTTCAAAGTATTATATAGATTTTAGCTTAGACCACTCAATCGGCAATTTGCTCGGATTTTCAAAGAAGAAAGGAATTTTAGCTCCTGGAAATGATTATACTGGCGATACAACAGTAACAATATTAAAGGTGAACAGTATTGATGTAACGTGTAATATTATACACGGATCATATAGAGATGGAGTAAATCAACATATATTACACACATTTTACCCGACAGTAGCTCCTGGTTTTAAAATAGTTGAGAAGCCACAAAACCTGATATACCTACCGTTAAACACCAGTTTCATTTCAGACATCGTACTGAACATATTGGATCAAGACGGTATTAGTGTTGACTTTAGAGGAGAAACAATAACTATACGGTTACATATCAGAGCGGCAACATAAAGTCAACATGGGATTATCATTTAAACCACAACGGAAGAGTCGGGAGCTCAGTAGCTCCTCAACATTCAACGAGTTAACACAGGACAACATACGCTTCCTACAAAAGATCGGACTAAAACTTGCCAACCATGGATATACTGGATATAGCGCAAGGACCGACATTCGACGAAACCCTATGGGAGAAGGAATATCACACTCACAACCCTTACACTTCATCAAAATTAAATAATAATGATGAAATAAGAATTCCCATTCAACAACAAGATATCTACACATTACCATGTGAAAGTTATTTATATATCGAAGGAAGAGTAACAACATTGGATGGAAAATCTGGTTCAACTGTTCCTTTTATAAATAACCCTATGGCATATCTGTTTGATGAAATTAGATATGAGATATCTGGAGTAACAATTGATTCAACAAAAAAAGTTGGTATATCAACAACTTTAAAAGGATTGACTTCAATAACACCCCATGAAAAAAATTCTTTAATCTCGGCTGGATGGGTCACTCCTGATAAAGACACTATTACTCCTAATTCAAAAGGTTACTTTGATTTTAATGTACCTTTACGATTGCTTTTGGGATTTGCAGAAGATTACAAGAGAATAATAATAAATGTAAAGCAAGAACTGGTACTGCTCAGATCTTCAACAAATAAGGATGTAATACAAGCGCCAAGTGGAACTAAAGATGCCGATTTGGAATGGCAACTTCAATTGGATAAAGTTGTATGGAGAGTACCTCATGTCAGATTGGCAGATGAACATCGAGTAATATTATTGAAAAAATTAAAATCTGACCGTGATATTGTAATACCATTTAGGAGTTGGGAATTTCATGAATACCCCATATTGCCTCAAACAGAAAGACAAACATGGACTGTTAAAACCTCTACTTATTTAGAACGGGCAAGGTACATAATAGTCGGTTTTCAGACTAAACGAAAAGATGTTATAACCGCGCACGCTGGTCAATTTGACCATTGCAAGATAAAGAATTGCAAAGTTTTTTTAAACTCTCAGTTCTTTCCATATGACAGTTTAAATGTTTCATTTGACAAGAAACGTTATTCCATTCTATATGACATGTATGCAAGATTTCAATCATCATATTATGGTAAGACGAATACACCACTTTTATCACCAGAACAATTTTATTCAAAAGCTCCAATTGTTGTAATCGATTGTTCAAAACAAAATGAATCTGTAAAATCTTCAAGTGTAGATATAAAAGTTGAAATGGAATTTGAAGATAAAATACCAGATGGAACTTCAGCATACTGTTTAATTCTACATGACAAAATAGTTACTTATACACCGCTAACAGGAATCGTGAAGAATGTACTTTAAGAAGGATTAATACAACATCTGCACAATTTGTAAGGTTTTTACAAAAAATCAACAATATCTAGGTCATCTGCGAGTATAAAAGCGAGAAAAAAGAGCTGGAAATTCATTTCATCTTTGATTGTCGTATGGGTAACATCGTCCGCAAGATGAGTTCTACTACATCAACTGCTAATGAAGAAACTACACCTTTTATGGCTGACAATAGTTTGGATATAGAAAGACAAGTTGAACAGGAAATGGATGAGTTCCTCAAGTTTAAACATAAGAAGACAGAAGAAGAGGAAGTTGAAAAAGAAACAAAGAAAAGAAAAATTGAAGATAACATTTCCACCAACATCTTAACGGAAGTATTTCTTCGAATATTTTATCCTATTTCTTCTTGTATGACAAAGACTGTATCTGCTGGAGTGATGACATCATTGGATTACTCTCCTACTGTTATTTTAAATCATGGATCTAAAATGGTAACCTTCACTGAAACTTCTTGGGAATCTTTTATGAAACATATACATCTTTTGGAATGTTATCTGAGTAACAATACATTTGGAAGAAAAACAAAACTAGGTTTGTTAGAATCAAATATTGAAATCGATATTGTTAAACAACGTGGTCAACAACTAGTTCGATTTAGAGATTTAACTAAATATAATATAAAAATACATTTGACTAAAGAAGAGTTTTACACTTTAACTTGTGCTACTGGTCCTATAACAAGATATTTAAAACAGCTAATATTCTCAAGTGCAATTATCAAAGACTATTTAATTGATGCATTGGATAAACAACCATATGTTCCAATCCTATATGGTCCAGTAGATACTTCAATCTTCAATAGGATACCACATGAAGTAGATATGTGGAGACAGTTACACCACTATCAAACCAACTTTAATTTAGATGAAGAAAAGCAAGAAACCAAGGAAAACGAATCAAGTTTCAACAATCAACAATCGGCAACAAATTGAACAAATAAAGAATATTGTAAGTAAAAAGAAGAATATTGGGGGTATAAAAGGTTGTCAATCTGGATTAACATACCAGTTGCCTACTGAACGTCATCATGGATAAACAAGTTTCATTCTCTAAGAAGATAGAATTAATGGAAGTAAAGCAAGGTATCATAGAGTTTCAAGCATTCCGTGGTAATGATGGAAATTTTATAATTAAAGAGTTAGTGGTACTAGATATGATAACATCTGTTGTTTATCACTTTTTATTTATGCCTCCTTTACCATTCAACAGATTAACAACCAAAGCTAAAGTAACAAACAAATGGTTGATGAAACATTTTCATAATCTAAGATGGGATGAAGGTTTTATAACCTACAATATGATGCCACACATTATGAATCATTTCTGCAAAAAGTTCAAAACTATTTTTACAAGAGGATTGGAAAAAGCAAATTGGATACAAACATATACAAACCATGAAGTAATAAATGTGCAAATGGAGAAAGATTTTTATTGCTACTTTGATAACATCTGTATTTCATCTAAAAACTTTAAACATCAACAGTCTCAATGTGCTTTAAAAAACGCATATCGTTTAAATGTCTATCTACAGCAAAGTGGTGGGGGAAACGAAGGGTATAAAAGCGAGAGCGGCACTATGACAATGCATCAGTATTACTCGAACCTCCGGGGAGTCAACACCTCTGACACGCAAACACAAGAAGAAGAAGACGAACAATAGCAAGAAGAAGATAATGGCGTCACAAAATTTTCTACAATCGCTTGTTGATCAATTCAACAAACATTCTAAATCTACTATACTACCGACAAAAAAATGTTCAGAATTGAAGGAAGAGAAACATTATATTATTCACACTATTAAGAAAATGGAAACATCAATTGGAGACGCTATCAATTGTACATTAAGTGAAGCACCCTACACACCTGGTGATGAACCAAAATTTCAAGTATTTCTTCCCAAACGCTTCGTTCAACTGCTGCAGAATGAAGATTTACGACTGATTCAACCCGGCGCACTCTACTTAGCAGCTCACGGTCCTAGCGGAAGCAACTCTACTGAACTTACACTTCATGTTATGCCTACTAGCAACTAATCTGTAGTTTATATATACTGTTGTACATGTATGTAACTGATTATAAATAAATAAAAAATAAAAATGAAAAAAAAAAATAATAAAAAAGGCAACATATCGATAGTGTTTCTGCACTATCGATATGTTGCTTTTTTAAAAACACGTTTGGGTGACCTTGACCTAGTTTTGAGGGTATATAAAGGCTGTAATTTTCTTAAAGATCTCATCAGTATACGACTACCTTTCGTGCCCTACACATCTCTGTTGGCTCTCCAGTTATTACAAATAACAACATGTCTCTTAAGGTTAAGTGTGCATCATATGATACTACCACCATCACAACTTTTGAAGAACTCGACGATTTTACTAATGAATTGCGAGTGTTACTTGCCGGTGGTTATCGTTTAAATATTGATGTTTACGCTAACAACATGAGGATGTTTCCTAAACAAAAATTCTGCAATGAAGAAGTATTTGTTTCCACACAACCTTCAACTACAACACCATCTACTCAAAGTAATGTTAAGTTCCAGAAATATTACTGATGTTGAATAATATTGAGTGGTCGCTGTGGCATCTATAAAAGGAACGCGTAACCTAAACAGAATCATCATTTGCTTCCCAACTGACGCAGCAAAAACAACTACCACTACCATGTTGTACAGAATGATGATTGAATTCAATGGAAAAATCTACGGAAAAGACTATCAAAGTGTAGAACAAATGACGTCCGATCTTCAAGTATTGACTAAAGAAGGATTCCAACCAAAATTAATTCTAAAATTTCCTGAAGTACATCCACTATCCACTGAAGATCTCATTGCTATGGCTAAAGAAGAAAAAGAAAAATACAAACAAGATATAAAGAAAGAAAAAGAGAATGAAAACTCACTATCTTAAATAAATACATCTTACACTTGTAAGATGTTCTTTTTTAAAACTCCATTTGGATGACCTTGAGATTACCCCCACCACTTTTTCTAGTCTATAAAACACACTATCCTACACTATACACCTTCATTTCTTGGCTAAACTTAGAAGCGTCAACATGGAAAACAAGAAAGACAAATCCAAACCACGCTATTGTTGTGAACAAAAATGTACCGATATAGGAAGATGGATGGTAGACGGATTAGCTTGTAGAAAATGTGAATTCTTCGGATCTTGTTACTGCAAATGCAAGACAAAACAACTACCACCACCAGAATTGCGAACCTTCAAGATTTATAAATCAAGATACTTCCACACTTGCTGTCCCCAGAGATGTATCAAATTTCATCCAGAAAAAATTGTTAATTGCCGAGAGTGTAATGCATGTTATAAAGACGACTTTTGTACATGCATCATAAATGCGTGCAAGTACAGATCTGATTGGTCTACTGATCCTGTTGAAGCTTTAGATGTATAGCTGTAGTCACTGACTGCAGCCCTTTTTTAAAATTCCATTTGATTGACCTTGAGATTACCCCCACCACTTATTTTTTACAACATATATTCTATGGATCATTCGATACGCTTCTCATTCTTATTTCATTACTCGCACTGACAACAACATGGATGATAAATTCATTTCCTTTCAACATTTAGTTACCGACAGAGAAGAGATGGAAGCCCTATTCCAAAACTTACTCACACTCATTGATAACTATCCTTTAAGATGGATCAACATCACAGTGCAATACGTCAATCCTACCAAAATATTTTCATCCTCATCATCTTCTTCTGCCACCTCCATGTCTTCATCGTCGCAAAGTGCAGAGGAAGAAGAACAGACAACTAATGGTGTTAAAATTGTTGAATTAAACGACGAGGAACAAGAAATGCAAGCTCTGGTTAAATATAAATTTAATATTTAATTTATAAAAATTATTAGTGTTTCTAATTTATATTACAGCTAATACTTATTTCTACACACCACCCATAACCTACCCAAATGGGATTTTGCGGCAAAATGCTCTGGCCGCCGGTTCGCATATGATTATATCATCCTTCCCCCACCACTCTACCACCCCCACCCCTCTACTTCCCCCTCCACCACCTTTGCCCACATATAAGCGACCCTCTGACCATCGCTCACCATTTGTTTGCCAACTTCCGAACAATGAGCTCCTCTCCTTTAACAACAAGTAAATGTACTTTTCTTATTCAATCACAGGAAGACTTACAAAATATTTTTCAAATTTTAAGTGATCTAATAAACACTCCAAATAACACCATTACTATCACTGTGGAAGTTTCCTACAATTCTTCTGATTACGAAAACATGGAAAGCGAAGACGTCGAAGTTTTACAGCTGCCAGATAATAGTCTTCCATCTTCCAAAGCTGCAACACCCGACACAGCTAATAATGATGTTTAGTCGACTACAATTATTTTCTTTACCCCCCACTATTTTTACAGTAATATATAACCTGTCCCTATCTCTGTTTCTCATTTTATCGCCAACTTTCTCACCATCAACACCGCTCCAATTTTTACCTGCATACATTTAATACACGAAGATGATGAATGATTTTTCATTTACATCACAATTGGAAGAGGATAAACTCAAACTCGAAATCAACAGACTACAATTAGAAACAAAGAATCAACAAGAAATGATTCAGCTTTTACAACTATTCAAATGCGTACTGTGGATAGTATGTTTTTATCTTCTCATCGCTATCACCTTTGGCATCTACCACTCCATCGCCAGTAAACAACACTCCAACGCTTCCTCAAATAAAACCACTACTTTTCTTTGATTAAATAAATATTTACCCACCTTCAATCTAACCCCTCGGGGCTCACCTTTTTTAAAAACCCCTCCGGATGACCTTGACCCACTTCCAAAACCCACCCATCACTGTCAAAAAACCCCAGCCGCTGCAACCCCTACAACAGTTACAACCGCCTGACCTTGACCTGGGCCAGGACCGGCCAAACCCCACTACTATTATAGTCGCTTAGTTCTCGCTTGTATTTAAATGATGTCTTTTAACTACACCTCTTCCTGATAATTACTCTCAATTGGGTGCATAGTTGTTTGCGTATGGTTTTCCTTCTGATTGTTGTGTTATTATTGAAAATGAAGTTTACTGAATCGAAAGCGTATATTTACATTTAGGTGATGTCCGCTATGATTTCTATAGTAACTTTAAATTAAGGTCGCTTAATTCTCGGTTGTATTTAAATTATGTCTTTTAACCACACCTGTTCCTGATGAAGTTTTCGTGACAGTTTTGCTGATCAGTGATCTTAAGCGTTGTATAAACTACGTTAGTGTAAATTTCAGTTTACAGTATATTGTAATATAGCTGTAACTGTAATATAGCATTTGTTTTAAGGATGGTGAAATAAATTTAATGCACGTACTCTAAAGTAATACGAAAATGTTGATTGAAATGTGAGGTTCTCGTTTCGTTTTATTTAAATTCATTTGTTCATATTGGCTATTGCTATTACTCTTGTCTTTTGAGAGACGATTGAGCGTAGTGCTGGAATACTTTGTTACAATATTATATTATTAATTTTATCATTACTATGGTGAGCTCTACGAAGCTTGTGCGAATACTTTAAACATATTATTCTAGTACTGCATATTTTTTGCCGCAGTAACGCCCGTAAAGTAAATGATTAATTGCTAAAAATATTGTAGGTCTTACTACATTTTCTAGACTTTAGTCTTCTCATGCTGGAAAATTTCTTGTAGGTTTTCGCACAAAAAAAACCCTAATACAGTAATTATTCTTAATTTTCTACTATTTGTATGCTGTCTCTCTATATGAATCCCCAGATTGAATATAGCGCTTCAGTTGATAGTTCTGGTGCAGTTTTACTTTGAAGGTTGAACGTGTCCCAACACGTTTGACATCCGGTCTTTGACCTATTTGCTGCCGTCCAATCAGGCTTAGATTTTAGTTTAGGAAACGATTGAACATATCAAGTTATAGAACGATTGAACTTTCCATTCTTACCTTGGCTAATGTTTACCTACTTCCGACGTTTTTTTTAAACCATCTACATATCTGATGACCCATCAGGCTGAGAAATATTATAATAACCAATTGAATTAAACTCAATAGTAATTTTTCTCGCTGCCACTTTGTCCGTCAAACTTCCTCAATGCAGTGCTCTCACCTAAAGTCTCGATTAACCCTATTATTGTTGTAATTTAAAACTATTCTATACTTATCAATTATTGTAACTCTTTCAGTATATTTTAATTTAACCGATAATCCTTTTTTGGCTATTATTTCACAATTGGTTTTTTTTACTACCATTGGTTGAAAATGCATAATGTACGCCGATTTTATGGTTCTTAAGTTGCAACTTTCTTCATTTTAAGACTATATAAAGACTTAAAGACTTCATGATTATAGTACCTAATACCCTGTGATCTATTACATAGGGCTCTATTTTTATTAATTTTCTGAACTAATATATATAACATTTAAAATTGTTAAACTAATAATTTCTGATTTTGAATGATAAAATTGTTATCGTTTCTCTATATGGTACATATATGATTCCTGCGTTTCTTGGCCACCCCGTGGCGGAACTGAAGCATCTTAGCCTATACCATTTTTTTTTTTAATTTCATATATCTTGATTTTGTCCCGTTTTTCTTCTATTACATACAACGATCCTCTATATAAACTTATAATTTTATTCCACTTTTATCTTTTCAGAATACAGCTATTATTACCTCAATCATGTGCAATCATAATCGTATCTCCAAATTTTTACACAACTTTTGAGCATGACTATTTACATAGTTCATTAATATTTCACAACTCCATTATATTTTTTACGAATTAAGGGGGGAGTGGGATTATACCATGAGCCGTGAGCAAATTTCAAAGCTTATTATTATTTATTGTGAGTAGTGTGTATTGGCGGCTTTTGTTACTGCCGTTGGAGTTGAGCCCTCAACTAGCCTGTTCATTGTATGAGGTTTTGACAGTAATTTAAGGAATTGGGGCAACCAATTATTGGGTTGGACCCTCCATCAAGCATAACACCTAGAATATTTACATAAATAATATTTATCTCACAGCTCAATTTTTTTTTAAACTATTTACTAAGGAGGAGTATTAAAACCTACTAATAGGAGATTATTTAAGCTTTTTTTACTATCGATTGTGAATTTAGAGTATTAGATAGTTTTGTTACTGTCTCGGCTGACCCGTTCTTCGGTTGGAACTAACCTGTTTAACAACTTGACTTCTTATTAATTTACCAATTTAGGGAAACCCCTAAGGGGCATGGGGCGAAGCCCCATCGAGCCGTAGGCGAGTCTATAATATATACAGCCCCATGTGTAACTGACTCACTCACTTATATGGG
The DNA here is from genome assembly GCA_030545055.2 of Neoaliturus tenellus. NCBI lineage: Eukaryota > Metazoa > Arthropoda > Insecta > Hemiptera > Cicadellidae > Neoaliturus > Neoaliturus tenellus. Next base: position 113,336,156 of record CM061536.1, on the reverse strand, counting down.
ATACGAATTTCTGACGTAACCGTTTAAGCTAGAGACTTTAAATTTGGCATACGTCTAGCCTGAACGGTCAATGCTAAGTGTAAAATCTTAAACTTGCAAATTTTTAATTTTAACCTACCAAAAAAATTCAAAATGGCGGATTTCTGAAATTGTAATTTTAGGTTTTTCGCTCTAGCGGCCAAACGCTTCGTCCTATCTAAAATCTGAGAACAATACTACGATAGGAAATTTAATTATCTACAATTTTGGTCCAGTGACTTTTTATCATATCTTACACCGTTAAGCCTCCAGAGCGTTTTTAATGAAACCCTGTTTTCGGTTTTTGGGCTCTAGTGACTAAACCGGTGGACCTACAAAAAATTTTAAAAGACAATTTTAATAGATCTTTTTAATATCTACAATTTTGATTCTTACATATTTTGCCGTATCTCGTCTCGTTTACTCACAAAATACATTTTTCACTTTTTCCGGATTTTTGAACATAAGTAGTGGGAAATTACCGGTCCTGGAACAATAGAGAAATCTTAATTTTAGTCCGGATGAGCTAAAAACTTGCAATTTGGTACACAAGTAGTTTGTATGGTCAATACAAAGGGGAAATCGCAAAACATAGAATTTTCAAATTTTAACCCCCTCAAAAAAATATTTCTTTTATTGGTAAAATCTACACTATGTAAGGCTTTTCTAAATACGCTGTAACTTTTGAACGAGAGGTCCTACCTCGAATCTGAAAGAATATGCATGGTCAGGAATTAGACGCTCTACAAGTTTAGTCCTGTGACATTTTGCCGTATCTCACCCCCTTCACCCTTAAAAAGGGGCTTACTTTCAAAATTTCCAATTCTTTTCACAAAAATCTCGCTATTTAAAAATTTTTTATTTACTTATATGACACACGGATGCTTGAACTTAAGTACATATTATGGTATCAACTAGATCTTACCTTTGTGGCAGCCATTAACCAATTAAAATTATAATTAAGTCTAAAAAACTTGAAAAAACACAAAATTCTTAACATTTTTTCGTGTAAAGTGTTTGTAAATTACTTTATTCTGCCAAATATACTGCCAAATTGATATTTATTTTGCTAGTATTACATTCTATTGTAAACGTTCTACAAGTCCAGTCCAATGCAGTTTTGCCGTACCTCACCCCCTTCACCCGTAAAGATTGGCGTGCTTTCACAATATCGAAATTCTTTCACCAAAATTGCTCTATTTCAATATTTATCGTTTACTTTTATGACACATACATGCCTCAAATTTGGTATAAGCTATGAATATATCTAGTTCTTACTATAGAAGCAGCCATTGGCCGATTTCAATCCAAGATTAGTAAAAAGAAACTGTGAAAATACTAAATTATTAACATTTTTTATGTACAGTTTTTGGTCATTTTGTTAAACCCGGTAAAGATACTGCTATACCGATATATGTTTTGGCAGAATTATATTTTTTAGATGCTTTTTAAGCTCGGCCCTTAAGATTTTGTACCATTTCACTCTCTTCACCCCAAAACGTATTTTCAAAATTCTTTCACAAAATTTGAGTTATTTTAATATTTTTTATTTACTGTTGTGACACTTGGATGACTGAAATTTACTCCACAAACATACCCTGAGCATTTTATATAAAATATAAAACAAAAGTATAAATTTAAACTTAAAATATCAAGAGAATATCTTAAATGCTTAAGAACTGCTTACCTGAACAATTAAAAAAAGTCAGAGAAGATAAGTATAGAGTTGGGGTGGAGGCCTCAACTAGCCTGTTCAGTTCTTAAAACTTAGAACAATTAATGAATTCGGGGCAACCCCCAAAGGGGGCATGGGGGCGGAGCCCCCATCGAGCCGTAGGCGAGTCTAATAACTATACAACCCGATGTGAAACTGACTGACTGACTGATCATGTATACAAAGTATTTTGGACTTCCGGATGAGCTAGAAACTTGAAATTTTGTACACACGTAGTTTGTATAGTCAATTGAAAGGGAAAATCCCAAAACATTGAATTTTCCAATTTTAACCCTCTCAAAAAAATAAAAAGGGAGGACATCGGTAAACTGAATATGTAAGGGTTTTCTATTTTGGCTATAACTTTTGACGGAGAGGTCCCACCTCAAATCTGAGGAAAAATCGTCTGTTGGGAATTAAACGCTCCACAATTTAAGTCCTGTGACATTTTACTGTATCTCATCCCCTTCACCCTTAAAAAGGGGCGTACTTTTAAAATTCCTGAATTTCTTTACAAAAATTTCGCTATTTTAATATTTTCTATTTACTAATATGTCACACAGACGCCTGAAATTTAGTATATATTATGGCCTTGACTAGATCTTACAATAGTGGTAGCCATTCGTCAGTTTTAATCAAAATTAAGGCTAAAAAAATTTAAAAAAAACACTAAATTCTTAACATTGTTTCGTGTAAAGAGTTTGTAAATTACTTTGTTCTGGCAAATGTACTGCAAAATTGATATATGTTTTGCAACTATTATATTTTATTTTAGACGCTCTACAAGTTCGGCCCTATGCAGTTTTACCGTATCTCACCCCCTTCACCCTTAAAAAAGGGCGTGATTTCAAAATTTAAAAAAATTTTCTAAAAAAATACGCCATTTTGATAGTTTTATTTACTATTATGTAATATGTATGCATGCATTTCTATTTATATTATGAACTCAACAGGTTCTTTCTATAGTAGTAGCTTTTTGCCAATTTCAACCGAAGTTTAGTCCAAAAAAAATTTCGAAAACCCAAAATTTCTTAACATTTTTTATGTTAAGTGTTCGTAATTCACTTTAACTTGGTAAATATACTGCTATATTGATATATATTTCGCCAGTAATTTGTTCTATTTTAGACGCTCTACAAGTTCGGCCCTTTGCAATTTGGCAGTATCTCACCCCCTTCACCCTTAAAAAGGAGCGTACTTTCACGATATCGAAATTCTTTCACAACAATTGCTTTATTTCAATTTTGCATAGTCAATGGGCTTTAATTACTGAACAATAGCCAATTAATTGGTATGGATGGGGATTAAGATCAAACCACAAAATTTGTCAAACCAAATGGTCAGCCATGTTCAAGGCATTTCGCTAGCCTACCGGTTAGCGTCTTGGACTCTGGTTCAAAATGTGACCGGTTCGATTCCCGGGGTGTCCACAACAATGTGATGGTTTTGGAATACTATCCCTTAATAGCATTCATTTAGTGTACATAGTTCAATTAATTATCTTAAAAAAATTCTTCTGGCGTAGACACGAGCAAATCACTAGCTTGTTTTCTAACGGGCCGACGAGGACTGTTTTCCACACAGCAGCAAGGACTCCATCCATGTTCTGTGGCGTCCGCGCTGACCTTGGATATTTATGTTGGCTTCGTTTTCAACTCAAAAAAAGTTGATCTTAAGTTAGTAACCCACTGCATAATTGTGCTAGGATTCGGAATTCTAAATGTTGACCTGATTGAGAGAATGCACGAAATTGCCGCTGAGTGGCAATGATTGAACCACCAATATTGAAATACGTCTTGATAAGCAACTAGCATTGTTCAAGCGACGGCTACTCCATAACTACTAAAATGGCAAAAAATTTGCGTTCCAACAAGCCTACCCCCACCTTTCTCAGATATTCTGTCGCTGAGTGGTGCGCGAAAGAAAATAGGTCGGTTTTTTGCCGCACCCTGTATAGGAGCAGCCATTGGCCAATTTCAGTATAGTAGTTGTTAAAAAAAAAACTGTGAAAATACAAAATTATTTACATTTTTTAATTTATAGTTTTTTGTGATTTTGTTTGATCCGGTAAAATTGCTGCAATACCGATATATGTTTTTTCAGGACTATATTATTTTTAGATGCTCTACAAGCTTGGCCCATTGAGATTTTGTAGCATCTCATCCCCTTCACCCTTAAAAAGGAGCGCAATTTCAAAATTTCAATTTCAATTTTTACGAAGGGATATTATAACGGATTCATAGGAGATTTTCAAAGCTGTTTTTACTATTGATTGTGAATTTTGTGTATTAAACCGTTTTGTTACTGTCTTTAATGTCTAGCTCTTCAGTGGAACTAACCTATTACATACTTGACTTTTAATTACTCTACAAATTTAGGGCAACCTTAAAGGGGGCATGGGGGCGGAGCTTCCATCGAGCCGTAGGCGAGTTTCACCTATACAATGATTTTTATAACATACTTATTTATTGTAATTATTTTAAACATCCTCTGAGTGTACGTAAATTAAATATTGTCATTTATATAATATTAACAAATTATACATACCTTCTGATGTCAAAACAATGTTTATTTGAATTAGGATTTGCTAAAATTTTAGCCAACATTGAGTTAAATAAGTGTTAAGCTAAACATTTGAATAATATTTTGTTACTAGTAATTGCACTAGCATTTTATTGGAATTTATACATTAATACCAATCAAAAGTGATGCATCAAAGAAGAAAAGCTAACACATGGAAGTCAAATATGTATCTAATGGCCAATAAAGAGCCTATTAAGGAGGCTTTAACATGATGCCCATTATAATAATAGAGCTTTACAGCTGACACTTCATCCTTACCGCAAGTCTAGTCTAGACACATATTCTAGGTACAAGCTGATAACACGAGATGACGCAGTACATGACATAACATAATTCATTCTGATTTAAGCTCACTAATACAATTATTGCGATATTGTTTTTATAAGCAACAGTTTTGTAAAATATTTAAGAAAATATATTGTTTAAATAATGTAAACATTTTAAATATTCTAATTATGTGATCATAGGCTACATATTATGATATTATAGCTTATGAATACATATATATGGTTCAAACTTAATGTAGTACTAGGCTCATAATGATAGCTTATCAGGCTTATAAGCTATCATTAGCGCCTGAAACCCCGTAGTTTAGTACTGCTGTTGGTTATTTTTTTTAAGTGTTTTATTAGTAATTATGCTAAATGTTTTTGTTTTCCAATTTAAGAAATATTTAGGTAAGTGTACCAACCAAGCCGACAGTCAAAGTGACTATGGCTTTATGTGCAATTCGGACTCTTATGCTGGATTTATATTAATTTAAATATATTTAAAAAAAATTATATAATTGTAATAGAAGTGTATTTTCTTTTTTGGCAAATAAAGCACATTTTCTTATTCTTCTCCTTCTACTAGGCTTATGAAGTTAGCCTAAACATCTAACATCTGATACATTTAATTCTTGAAGAGATAAATTAAATTAATTAACTTTTTTATTAAAATATTGCATATTACTTAAAAAAATTAGTAAACTACGTCATTATTTTTATAAAAAAATGTTTATAAAGAAAACCTTAAATAACATGATTGTTATTTTATCAGGCAAGCTTATTATGCAGTCAAAAGGCATAAGAAATCATAAGAAAATGATATTATCCTCATATTATTTATGTTCTTGTAATTATAAAATGACAGAAAAAGCAAGATTAAAAATTAAAAGTTTTTTTCTGTTACAGTTTGATAAAATAATACTCAGGATGTCCCTGAACTCTCTACCGACCTTATCAGGTATTTTTCTGATCTAAAGACAATAAAAAATATAATCCATTCAAATTTCCGAAATTCGATGGTTAACCATACAACCGCCAGTTGGCATTTCTTAAAGATTAATTTCTAATTTAACAGTGGTTTGTTGTAATAAGTTGAAAAGTGGTATAACTCGTTTTCAGGCAAACATATAGGCCTAATTGAAGAAAACTAACTAATATTTTAAATTCATATTTTGAAATAGCGGCTGTTTAAAGTTGCTCACCTTAAGCTAAGAACTTATAGAATAGCTTAAGAACTACACAAGTTACCAGAATTTATGATATCACGTGTATTTTGAAAAAAATTATTTTAAAATATGACGATGTAAGAACTATGGAAATTGATTCATATATAAGGAGATAGAACGATTAGTCCCGCATCGAGAGGGCTGTAACGCAAAGAACGTGGTCACAGCACGAGTTTAACAATGGGTCTCATACCAAAACTGCTCCTTCAGAAGCGGTACGGCCGTGACTATCCTCAGTTAAATCTCAATATCTTGTTTACTTATCAAATTATTTGCGTAGTTTTAGATCACTGTATTTTAAATTAAGAGTTCTAAAATCAATCATTAAGATAAAATTTGATACCTTGTTTGGTTTTTTATAAAATGTTATGTGAAAAATTGTAAACACCGCCCATCTTGTAAATATGAAGTGAAAAAATTGTTTATTTTTCTTCGTTTGCATCTTTGCCTCAAAAAGCTGTATACAAAGTTTCAACTCATTACAATAAACCGGTCTTAAATAAAAATTATTCTTACAAATAAAATGGCGGCTATATTATTTGGAGTAAATAAATATGGAGTTTTAGAATTTTTTATATTATATTTTTTTGCCTTAAGATCACAAATAACACCTTAGGTTTCAGTAGAGAGTTCAGAGACATCCTGGTAATACGTGCAAACTATTAGAAACTAATTTAAACCTTCCTCTAACATTTTGTAGTACGAACAATACTTTTTCAACAATGTCATATTACAGCATTCAAGAATTATGATGGATATAAATACACAAATTCCCGCTCATAATTCTAATGATCAATAACCTCCTAATCGGACCACGTTATGTGTGTTCATTATCGTTCGTACATAACGAGCTGCCCCTAGCCATATGTCCCTATTTATGGACCTGCACATCACTCTGTTATGAGCTACGTATGAGCTACCTGTTATCCCGCCAGGCTGTGATGTTTTGTCAACCTCGCGATGAGGCATTCTTGTCACGTGTTTCATTATTTACTGTCCCAACTTTATTTTATCCGCTACACCACATCACCAAGATTAACCGTTTCCTTCATAGCATCAGGGACTAGATTGTTTTTGCGACTTTGCGAGTATAAATTCGTTTTTGTTATTTGTCGTTTATACTCTTAGGTTTTTTTTCAGGTCTGAATGTTAAATGCAATTTGTAAACTGTAAATAAATCAGGGTGAAAATATTAAAAAATAAATAAAAAGTTCATTTGTTAACATCTTTATAGATATAGTAATAATTTTTTGAAAATAATGTTGTGTAATGGCATATAAAAATAAATTAATTGAATATTCGTTACCTAGAAGTATCTAATTGGTAGTTTTAATGAAATTTCTGGAATGTGGTTTAACATCGACAGAAAGTGTTTATTATTGTCTTTAAAAAAATGCAAATATTATTATCATCACACTTCACAGATGTTTAAACATCAGCCTCAAGTGTGAAAAACACATTATGTCGATTTAAGTTGGACCTGAAAATCTAACTATCAATAGTTATGAGTTTTTATTCTGGACCATAGTCGTGTTGTTAGTTCTATAAGTCTGGCAATGTGTCAAAAGCATAGAAAGTGAATAACAAAAGTGTTGAGAAATATACATCAGATTTTATTGTTTTCTATTTGACCAAAATAATACCACGACACTTTTTACATCTCTCAAATGTTGCAATGGGTGCCTCTTTTTAGAAATGTTACAGGTCAATGACGCTTGAAGGTACATTAATTCATACATCATGGCTCAGATTAAAATTATAGAGCTATTATCAGATTAAAATTATAAAATAGACACATGCGCTCTCGGTGCTGGAAGATTGGAGCTAATTGAAAACGTTCCTTACTATCTGTACCGCGTAACATAAATAAGCAGTTTTGATTAGTTTATTAAAAATAAAACATGTTAATAGCAGTTTATACTGACGGTTTTAATGAACTGTAGAAACAACTGAGAACTGACGAATCATTTTGCAGATTTTTGTTCTTGAAAAATGTTGATTTAACCAGTATCAGAAATATCATTCGTAACTCTGGTATAAAGTGTTATTCTGTTGATTTAGATACTCTTTGTATTTGTTTGGCTATAATTATACCTACAGTTTCAAAAATTTAATGGAAACTCTGCACTAACACGTCGGACATAGAGTCATTTGTAGCGTTTAAAGAGCCAACTTTAAACACTTTTGGTGTAATATAAAATTTTCCAAAATCTCAGGAAGGAAGACATCTCAAGATCATTATGTCTTCAATTTTCAAAACTCATCAATTTTCACAAGAAAATCATCGAAATAATTTTTAGTTTGTTTTTTATTATTTACTGTACATTCGATCGACAGTTTGACATGTTCTTTATGAACAACTAGCTTACCAGGCATGCTTTGGAATGCCAACCTGATGACTTTTTTGTCCTTCACGCAGCTCGTTCCCTATTCGCTGTCAGGGTTAGCTCGTTTGCTGCGCTCACTCGCCGCAAGTCTATGACGCCCTCTAGTATTTTATTACCAACTGCCCTGAATACTTTGAATGAGAACAGCTGTTTGCAGAATTAATATTCCTAAATGTAATTATATGTTCCACAACAACAATTGTTTCCATATGAATAACTTGGTAACTTTGAAGACGTGTGGGGCAGAGCCCTATGTAGGCATCCCCACACCACCACGAAATACTGGGGCAATAACTGAATATAAGCATAATAACGTAACTATAGTAGTTTCAAATTTAATATGGTTCCCAGCTGAGAGAACGCATACACAAGCTTACGTACCGTGTTTCTTACATAAAGGGGGGCGGACTCTTTTACACCCTGTATATAAATAAACAAAATACAATACTCGAAAATCATATTTGTTATACATTAGTTAACCCTTAACATTTTCGTTTTTGTTTAATTTTTTTCATAACTCACCCATGCATGTTCCCCTTTTCTTCTTCAGCTTTCTTTTCTTCCGAACTAAAAAATAAAAATTATTAAAAATTGTTTTAAACAAGAGTGTGAAAAACAATAATTAATAAAGTAAAACAACTTTAACTTTAACTTTTAACTTTTCTTAAAGTAATGCAATAACTTTTAAGAAAAGGAAATTTTTAATACGAAACCTTTATTTTGTAATTTTTTTATTGCAAGACCTCTTTCTCAAAGCCTGACGGTTAGTCAACGAATTACAATTAAAGTTAATTTGTGTGCCGTAAGAATAACATGCGGTAGACTGTCATTGCCTCTATTTAAGAAACCAATTTGGTAAAATAAAAAATAATCAAGTATGAAAATGTCTTAAATTGATGTTTTAAGAATACCGTCAAATTTTATTTGATTCCTTCATAATAACTGTTAAGTTTTTGTTAGTGTACTTAAACGCTTTTAGAGGTAGCGGTCCAAACCCTTCAAAGTTTGTAGGCATCTCGGAGATAGAACCCGTGAGTTATTGAAGTTTTGAACTGTAGTTATAGGCTCGCAACGGTCTTCACTTTTATTGAATTTTACGTAAGATGGCCTACTTATTGATTTTAAAATGATTTATTTAGCAACCACTGTAACATAGTCATGATTGTACAGATGTCTTGATCTTTGTTTCTATAAGGAGACTGTCTTAACTTAATCTCCATATGAAATATTTAAGATCGAACTATTCATAAATTATCGTAAAAAAATCGTAATAAAAGATCTATAAAGGGCGGAAAATAAAGATTATTCATGGATTTAGTTGCATCTTGTATAAATTGTAATCTTTTATAGCAATCACATAAAAATGGAGGTTAATAAAAGCGATAATTTCAATATGTTTATCGTTTAAGAAGTAAAACAAAATCCAAATGTAAGTTCATTGCAACCTCTGTCTTTTTAAAACTAAATGAATGAATGAAATGAATGAAATAATGAATGAATGAAATAATATCTTTATTCCAAAATAAAGTTTACAAATAGTATTACAATAATATTTGGAAATGTCCCACATAGGCGGACCTGTGTGTGGAACAGAGTTCAAATTAATAGTCAGTCAACAAAGAGGAAAAATTAGAACTAAAATTAAAGTTTGCTGTAACTCCAGCCACTCACTCAGCACATTAAATCTAAATGTTTGAGTATACAACTATATATGCACAAATAACTACTGTGTTAAGTAATCCGTGTAGGTAATAATAGAGATAGTAACCAACGGAGACATAGCCCCCCACCCCCCTCCCTCCCAAGAACCTCGACCCATTCCTACCTTACCCTCCCCCATCCCTCCCCCCACACTCACACAGCCCCCTCCCCCCCGCACACACACTAACCTCGCGCGCACACACACACTCACAGACGCACACCAACTGATCGCTGACCATTCGTACAATATATTATCAAAGACAGGAGGAGAAAAAGTATTCGGCTTGTTATTAAATGTAAATAGATGTGGTGTAATTTAAAACTTCATGTCTGCCAATCCTCAATAGCCATTCATTGACTCGTTTCTTGAAAGAGTTATAAGAACAGGGATGAGGTTTTTTTAGATCCATAGGAATTTTCTGATAAATAATACTAGCAATGTAAAATGGATTTGTTCTGTTGACGGATTTTGTTATTCTAGGTGTGCTGAAACCAATGTTTGCTGATGTTCTCGTATTGTAAGAGTGAGCTATAGTAGGAAAATGAATAGTGTTATTTTTTAAAATGTAAAGAATAATTGTTCTCACATACAACTGCTGAATGTCAAATACTTTAAATTCATCAAAAATTAAGTCTGAAGAATATCTTAAAGGTTTATTGAGTGCGGCTTTAATAATAGTTTTTTGAGTAATATTCAGAGGTTCGACATTACTTTTTGACATTCCTCCCCAAGCTAGAATTCCGTATTGTAAAATCGACTGTACATAAGCACAGTAAACCATACGAAGCAGATCGACAGACATGATCCTCGAAATCAGGGGAAAAATATAAATGAATTTTCTTATCCTTGACTTAACATAAAAAATGTGAGAAACCCATTTCAAACGGTTATCAAAAATTACGCCTAAATACTTATACTCACTCACCATCTCGACATTCTCACAAGTGACACACACTCCCTGGCCACCACAGGTGTTTAGGCGGAGGGTCAAATCTACTGGCGCGTAGTCTGCTCTCAAAGAAAAAGCTATATATTTAGTTTTTTTTACATTTACAGTCAAGCGGTTCTGGTCGAACCAAGCCTTAACTAAGGAGAGTCCACGCTCCGCAGCACCGTACACCTCCGCCCAACTGTCCCCCCCAAACAGCAGCGCAGTGTCGTCGGCGTACAGAAACATCTGGCCCTTTTGAAGCTCTAATTTACCAATGTTGTTCATATATATTAGGTATAATAAAGGACCAAGTGTGCTTCCTTGGATGACGCCATAGTTTATATCTCTAGCACTGCTATTATACCCATCAATCGTTACAACTTGTGTCCTTTTGGTTAAATAACTTTCAAACCAACATAAGGCCTCATTTCTAATGCCAATGCAGTGTAACTTTTTTAGAAGGATTGTTCTATCCACTGTATCAAACGCTTTGGCCAAATCAATGAACACAAGTAAGGTCTTTTTATTGTTTGAAAGATTGCTATGTATTTCGTTCGTAAGAAAAAATAGGTCATCATTAATATTTTTATCATTCCTAAATCCAAACTGGTTATGAAATAAAATATTTTGATCTTCAATGTATTTTGAGAGTTGTTTTTTCACACATTTGTCTAATATTTTTACCAGCACGTTTCCCAAGGTTATCGGTCTGTAGTTCTCAATTCGATCTTTCTCTCCTCCTTTAAAGATTGGAATGACTTTACCTATTTTAAATGATTCGGGATAGACAGACTGAGTTATACTAGAATTTATAATGTGTAAAATTGATCTTTTTAAATATTGGAAATTAGTTTTAATAACTGTTGCCGGAATGTTATCAATACCCGGAGCGGAGCCCCCCCTAAGTTCTGACACCACACCGGCAAGCTGCTCCTCGGACACGGGTACGAGCCGGAAGACGGAGTCCACCCGGTGATCGTTGTCGTCGACCGCAAAGCCAGTGACAGAGGGGACAGCACTAGCGAGTCTGGCTCCCACTTCGGAGTAATGTTCATTGAATTTGTTGGCAATTTCAACATAATCGTCTGATTTAATACTAGGTTTATTTTTTAAGAAACTTTCTATAGGAAATTTCGCGTTCTTTTTGTTTTTACCAACCAGTTCGCTAATATTTTGCCAAAGAAGTCTGGAGTTATTTCCTGCTTCAATAATCTTGTTACGGTAATAAGTCTCTTTAGCCTCCTTAATGCATAAATTAATTATATTCCGATAATTTCTATAGTGGGTGCAAAGTTGTACATTGAAAGGTTGCTTTTTAACTTGCTTGCTCAATTTGTCTCTTTCTCTAATTGAATTTACTAAGCCTGCTGTGATCCATGGTTTTATTTTAGTTTTTTTTGCTGATATATTTTTAGACTTGGTAGATGCATTAATAAGAGATTGCAAATTTTTAAAGAATGAATCGCTACATTTATTTACATCGATTTCATTGATAACATGTGACCAATCAAACTGTGAGATGAGCTCCGACAAAAGTTTCTGATCTAGAAATAAAAGGTTATTTTTCCTTGAAGCAGATGGTGATTGAAATGTAGCCAATTCTGAGAAAGCTAAAACAAAATAGTGATCAGTCATATCAGATTTTATTACGGCAGATTTGATTGTAGGCGCATCAGTTTTATCTACAAAAATATGGTCGATACAGCTACTTGTGGTTGGCGTTACTCTCGTGGGGACATTTATACAGCTGATAAAACCAGACTCATATAATGAATCTAAGTAACGGTGAGACAAAGGTTCCTGAGTTTCCGGTAAAATACAATAGTTAATGTCGCCCACTATCCAGTGCGTCCTATCCCTGAGCCGGTCTCGGCAGTACGACTCAAGGTCATTAATGAAAAGCTCTAGGTCAACGTCACCAGATGGACTCCTGTACAGGCCCAGGACACAGTGTCTCTCCTTATTAACAATAATGTCCACCTTCACACCCGTGGCTCCATGAAACGACACATTCACACAATCAAAAGATAAATTCTCATTCACATACATTATCACTCCATCATTTTGGTTTCTACTTTTATCATTACATACAACAATATACCCATCAATTCCCACAGTAAAACCCTCCCCGTTTTGCCATGTCTCCGTTAGTACAATAATATCAAATTTATAATTTATTGAATTTAAATTGATAAGAAATTCGTTAATATTTTTGTTATAACTACGAATATTGACATGTAAAATTGAAATATACCCTCCTTGTTGTGCAAATCCCTTAAACTGTACAAAATCCTCAAACACGCTCGCATTCACACTGTGCATTCTTTCAAATTCATCCAGAAATTCTAACATTTTTTCCTGACCCCAAAACCAACCAACAAATAATCTGACAAAAATTACACCCACCCTTTACACTCTTTTCAATGTTGGATTATTGAACACAGTATAACAAAGACAAATTGAAAGAGAACAAAGATTAATATGTAACTAATCTATACATTTACAAAAAGAATTAAAACTCAGTATTATTTATTTCTCTTTCATTTAAGTTTTAATGATTCTCATAATGGATTTTGCTATAAAGCAAGTAAATGACAGTAGTAAAAAAGATTAAGTGGTAGATATAAGTGAAAGTAATTGAAGTTTATTGAAATTTTCTAAGATTTAAATTTATTATGAGGTGAATGATAATCGCTATCAAGTAGAGAGATAAAACATAATCAACATAAAGGAAATAACCGATTTCACCTGGTTTAATGTCCTGCATATAATTTAGACTTTCCTGTATGAGTAAATATTATGTCAGAGTGATCAGATAAAACATTAAATATTTTTTAACTTCAAACCTAGCTTGTAATCTCTTTCTAAATAATTTTACCATTTAATCATTCTATTTTATACTATTTTCACTTAAAATAAACTACATTTCCATTGGTTAGCAAAAAATATAATGTAGGCCTTATCTAAAATTAAAATAATTCCTAAACTAACAGCTCCTTTATATCCTAACAACACAAAACTGTATAATCAGGTTTTATTCGAGTTTCTATTTAGTATTGCATTATATATATATATATATATATATATATATATATATATATATATATATATATATATATATATATAGATTGGTCATTCATTAAGCCAAACCTCCGTTTGACTGGTCAATTATCATTTTATGCCTCCAGAAGGAATTTTTGCCTCCGAAATGAATTTTTGCCTCCGCGGAGGCATCAAATACTAATCACAAAACTCTTGAAAAATCTGCAGCCAGTTCTCATCTCAATTTCTCTCTGAATCAGAAGAGCAGCCATATTGGATTCGTTTGTCAACAATAAGCTGAATGTCTTGATAAAGGTTAGTATGTCATATTGTTGTATTACTTACTTTTAGCACAACCATAAATTAATTATAGGTTGACTGTGATTATTGTTGAAATTGAGTTAAATTAATTTATTAATCTTAAATTAGTCTGGTACGTATTTACAAGCCTACAGATTACTGTAAGTAGTGTTGTTAAAATATTACATTTTCAGAAGTCATAACTAAAGATATGGTTTCTGATATTAAATGATTAGATTTTTTTATGGTAATTCATATCAAACCTAACCAAAATATAAACAATTGAATCAATCGATAAAATGAATAAGTTACTGTAAATAAGCCTACATTTGTTTGTTCAATTCATTCCACTAATTAACTTAAAATTAATGTGTTTTATATGTTAGCGATCAGTGGTTAATGGCCTAGTTTTAGCTTATATTTTATCATCATCATTGAGAGTATGCATTTGTTGCATGTTGTTAAAAATCAAATAATAGGATAACCTAACCTCACAGAGCCCAACTAAACTATTCTAGTTGTGTTAACTTTCCAATAAAAGGCAAATAAAAACTAGGCCTACCAAATTTATTTTTGATTGTTTTTAGCCAGGCCTACCAAATGTCAATATGAATATTTTTAGCTAACAATGCAGCATAGCTTTTTATTGGTTGACTTTGTCAACAATGATTAATCATGCAGGCAAAACTACAATAAAGTTGAATACACAAATGTAGATAAACGATGTTTTCTTTTACCTGCGAGAAAAAGTCAGAATTATAAGATTAAAATCAAAGTACAGGAATAACTTCCACTGAGAAAAAGTATGAGTTCTGGGATATGTACCACAAGCTACTAAGTTGGTTCGCTACAGCTAATACAACTTTTATCTGTTGTAAAAATGTATTACTAATATATATTGGATGTTTAAAATTAATATTCTAATATAAATTTATATTCTAATTGACATTTATTAAAACTTGTGCAACTCTATAATAGGCTATTCAAATGATAATACGCTACAAATCTCTTAGTATGACTAGAACAGATAAATGTTAGCACAGCGGCAACGATGAAACTTGTGCCTTATTGTGGCAACATAAGCTGTAGCCTTCATGTGTAGAACAAGTCAGACTTTCTTCTCAGATGCTTTCATTCTGAGTTTGAACTTAGAATAAAACATTTCACAGGTGAGCTTTACCTTTAGATCAGCATTCAGACTTTAATCTCATAGGTAAAGATAAATTGTTTTATCAAGTTGTTGGCCCTAATATGTTTTAATATTCTCTCTCCATTTCTCCTGCAGAAGAATTAACTGGTAAATTTGGTTGTTAGTAGTTATAATAGGTTGTAACAATTAGTAGTCTACATTATATTGATTTGTTTATTCAGGGTTTGGCTCAAGCTAGCATCTTGGCCACCTCTTCAGCCGAGCCATGTGAGGAAGTCAATACCAGCATCTTTGTACTTTCTTCTACTTTTCATCTTCGTGATTGCCTTCTGTGGTCTTCATGGATCATTGCCATTTCTTTTTTCAGAAGGTATTTATATATTTCATTGTTTGGTAAGGTATTTATTATTTTAAAGGTAAAGGTAAATGCCCCAAATACCGACACTGTATACCAAATACCGGTACCAACACAGTCACATTTAATCATTGATTATGATCTCTTTGTCGTGTGTATTAGCTACTTTAAAAGTCAGATGAGTTTACAATCTCTTTTTCTTTAAGAGAGAAGAAGGCCATTTGTTAGTGCTAGGCAGAGCCGCCGAGAGGGGGGGGGGGGCAGATTGGGCAGATTGCTCCGGGCCTCAATAGATAAAGGGCCTCATCTTCAGGGGGTTTTTCTCCATACTTACGGAAGTAAAATTTTACCTCTGCATAGGCTATGTACCACCATATATTTTTCAAGACCTATCAAAATCTAACAAAGTAGGCCTATAGCCCATGACCCGAGTACTGATCAGCCTGTATGAGTCTCCGAGGTTTGAAGCTCTGTGTCAGTGAACAGACTCCGCAGCGCCAAGCCGCCACATGTGCTATACCATTTGGCAGCTATACCACCTCAACCAAAATATTTTGCAACCGGTCCTTCACGGCCTCAATTTAAAAAATATTGCCATGTCTGTTTGTTGTTCCAAGTATAAAAGATACAAGAGATACAGTATATAAAATAAAACTGTCTTTTGGTATGGTTTATTCCATAATTAGGTATATATTCTTATTTTACATAAAACTTTGCTCAATATGACTCACATGATCGTTAGGCCTTGGTTAGGTTAGGTAAATATAAGTTTTTAGATAGGCCTACCAGTATTGTATACTCACTAAGACTGTAGGCTACATCAATAACAACCACTTTTAACACAGTTGGTACTTCGAATATGACTTTCAGCGTGGTTTGATTTGATTTCTAAATGTTTTTTATATTTATTTACTACTAAATTGTCTTATTCAAGTAATATGCCATATTCGTATTCTACATGAAATTCCGCGTCATTTGAGTACCGCCATGACATAGTATAAAAATAGTTCATATCATGGCTTTTCCAAAACTTTTCTTGCAATTTCCGGTTTATTTCAAATTGGATGGAAATAAGTTTCACATATTTGTAATCAGCTTAACATACCGGTTAATTTGAGTACCCTTTTGACGTATTTTTGAATAAAATGGTCACTATCTAGTTTCCAAATTTCCACCGCTTTTCCGGCGATAACTTTGTTATTTATGAACGGATTTTAATAACTCTTGAACATTTGAGTTCAGCTCGGTTTCCCCGTCATTTTGAATACCCACTTAAACCATTTTACTTGAAAAATGTTTTTCCGGTTTTTCAGATTTTCCTGCATTTTCCGACTTTTTCCGTGGAAAAACTATCATTTTAAAAATTAGGGCGTAACTTTGGACAGTTTGGAACAAAAAAAAATTAAATTTTTAAGAGGTGGCACATAAATGGCATAATTACCAACCCTGCCCTGGGCCAAAAAATTCTCTCGGCGGTCCTGGTGCTAGGAGGTTGAATGTGACGTCATTTCAGCTAACAGTCTAATTGGTTTCCACTAGAAACATAGAGATCTTCATTGGGGAATAAGAATTTGAATAATTATATGATTAGATTAACTTCTTTATTAATTGGAAACTAAATACCGTACCTAAATAAGGTTTCTAAATAATATAATCATTCAAGGCTATCATTTGACAGTTTTATGCATAATTATAAAATATTGTTAGATGTTACTGGTTGTGTTATAGTATCATAAGTTAACTGATTGCACTCAGCACGAGTATAAATAACTTTTATAATGAAGGAAACTTAAAATACCGTATACAAAAAATGTAAAAAATAGGCCTACTTGGATTTGCATTTTTGCTATATTATGTTTAAATTCATATAATAAAGCAATTTCACTGAAGTAATTACTTCCATTATAAAGAATATTCAAATGCCTAGTTGGATCTTTTGGGTCAAAATAGTTTTAAGCCGGGTTTACCCGCAACGATAAATTGAACGACAAAATGTTGTCGACAAGTCGTTACGTTTTATCAGATATCGGACGATCGTTTACACGTAACGATTTGTCTGAACGATATGATGGTGCATTCACACGTTTCGTCTTTCCATACAAGTCAGTCGGTGTTTTCCCCTCATTTGTCATTTTTATTTCTGTCAGAATAATCTTTACTTTTCCTTACTTACCATAAGCTTTTGTATAGTTCTATAAATAATAATAATAATAATAATGCTTTATTAGCAGGTATCATAACAGATACATAGCAATAATAATTAATTAAACTTAAATATAATTTTCAATTTTACTATGATGTCCAAAAATCTTTAGATAGGCAGTCTTCAACATTGTTTGGTGTTTTTGTTAATAGTTTTTCCATTATACTTCTTTTAAATTCTTTTACTGGCAGTTCCAACCAATTCAAGGGTATCGTATTAAATAATTTTTGTTCCATAAATTGAAGATTTTTTTGAGATTTTGTGTACTTGCATAAAGATATTTTTAATTTATTTCTGTTTCTTGTTTCATATGAATGGTTAAAAGAATTTTGAGGTTGATTGTTAATTTTTTCTCGAACGTTTAAAATAATTTGTAAAATGTACATGGCTGGCAATGTCAGGATATTCAACTGTCAAAAAAGTGGTTTACAGTCTGCTTTTCTTTTTGTGCCACAAATAATTCTGATTACTTGTTTTTGTTTTTTAAAAACTTTTTTGGCTATTGGAGCATTGCCCCAAGCTGAAATTCCGTACAAGAGATGACAATGAAAGTAGCCATAATAAGCCGTTATTATTATTTCCTTTGTCACATTTCCTTTTCGCCTTCTTATGACATAGATTCCTTTAGAGACTTTAGTTAGAATTTTATAAACATGATCTTTCCAATTAAGTTCCGAATTAAACTCTATCAGGAACTCCCGAGAGGCTTGAAGCGGGTCTGACATTTCTGTTCCTTCACTAAAATAAACTTTAAAACACTGGTAAGCAACAAAACTTCAATTCTTAAATAACAAATGGAACGTATTCAGTGATCACTCAAAAATACGAGACGAGATATGAGACGGCGACAAAACTGCGGTTGGTCGAGACAGGGTGTATCTGTTTACACGCTACGTCTTGTCGACGCCAACCCGCGTAGCAACGACTTGTCGTTGCGATCTCAAGAGATTAGTGCAAATTTGCACAAACCTTCCGATCTGGCTCCAACTCCGACAAGTCGTAACGACTTGCGGTTTACACGCTTCGTCTTGCATGCAACGTCTTATCGTTTAGACAAAACGTTACGTTTTATCGTTGCATGTAAACCCGGCTTTAGAGTATATCACAATTTTGCAAAGTTTTTAACGGTTGCAAGCACTAAGTATAAGCTGATTAAAAAGTAAGATTATAACTGATGAGTATAAGATATACTAATACAAACATGAAAGATTTATTTTGAATTATTTTGAAACTTGTTTTAGTATTGAATTTACTGAATGAACATATAATGAAAATCTTTTAATACAAGCTGGGACATTTTACTGCCCATAAAAATCATTGTTTTTATTAGATGATGCCTTTTTTGTGGAAGATATTTACTTTGAGTATTAATTATTACACTTTTGCTATATTTTTTTAGAAGTTACTTAAAACATACAACAATATTAAATCGCCTTTTTCATGATTTGGCCATCGCTTATTCTTGTTTGATTAAACAATTAAGATGTGATCCGAATTATTTAAAATTTTGTATGAAATTAATCAGTGAAGTGAGACAGATTGTAATATATTATGTTGTCCGTTCTGAATTAACAGCAAAAATAAACAATCTAACATAGTTTTATCCCTCGCCACAACTGTGAGTCACGGACGGCAGCCGCCATATTATCGTAGGCCAGTGAAATATTCATGCTTCAGCTCGTGGATGACGTGCTCCACCTATTGCTCCTATGTGATCGTTGATACCAACTGGCTGGTGGCAATAACTCAAAATGACCATTTTGCAGAAAACCCCTCCGTGAGCTGACAAATAAAATGATTTGTTAAAAAAATTAAGTTGTAAGAGGGGTAGGCCTATGACATTTTGACTGACAGTAAACCTCAATTTTCCTCCCCATTTGTTTTTGGTTTATTTAAGGAGTATGCTTGCTTCAGTGTTAAATGCAATATAATTTTTATTCCCAGGTAACTCATAAAATTACAATTTATAACAGTTTTGTAGTTTTTTGTCAGACTCCATAAAAATTAAAATTTTTACTACACTGTTTACTAACTGACTTGGTAGCTGAGTGGTTATCGAGCCCAACGTTCAATCTGGAGGTTGTTGGTTTGATCCTGAGTGAAGTTACAAGGCTTATAATGTTTAAAACTGGACCCAGCCGACTTTGGTAACTGGGCTGAATCTGCTGCTATTTGTCCGTAACAAAGGTACACCTCATCATGATCTTGCATCCCTTTTTTCCTGTGGCCGGCCTCTAGTGTTCCTAAAGATTGCTAAGGTGAATACGGTGATGGGCATAACGTGTCACTATAGCATTTTTATGTGCCCGCATTTTCTTAGAGGTAATGAATTGTTGCAAGTTATCATTTCTCCTGGTTGTATTAATTCTCATCATAATGATGGTTAACTTATATTGGTGTTGTTTTTTTCAGGATTTGGAAAAGGGGTGACACATGACCTGCAGACATCTTAGGCCTACTTTTATTTCTACGTTATTTTAATTATCTGCTTTGTTTTATACTTTGATTTTAAAATACATATAATTATAAATTTTCTATATATAAGTATAAAACTTTTAAAATTAATTTAAATAATAACCTGCTTAAAATATTCATGTACATAATAACTTATATCTAACATGTTATTAAGTACGGTATGTTCAATAAATATTTATCGCTACATTATCATGTTTGTTTTTTAATTTAAACCTTTTAACCTGTTTGATAAATAACAGAATCAAATTAAAAATCAGCAGTGGTTATATTATTAATTAAGGTATAGGCCAGACAGTTGAACACAAGGCCTGTAATTTACCTAGGTTAATGCACTTAAAAATTCTGTCAACAAATTCCATCACACTGAAACTCTGAAGATGAATGCGTTTTATGGCTGAAGAATTGAGAAATATTGTTTAGTATTAGTGTCAGGAAGTCCTATGTAGTGATGTATTATGGTAATAGTCCAATTTTTATTGTGTCAAGTGTAAATTTTACTGGATTATTAACTTAAATAAAATGACTATGCCCACAGTTATTACACTTTTAGATAGGTAGATTTAATTTATTCAAAACTATAAAGGCATACAATTTAAGGAAGTTTACATTAACTTTTATGTAACACCAAATATTTTTACCCATTAATACATTGGAAAAATTGCTAAAATCAGAGCAAAATAAGATTTTAATGTTGAGGTTTTTATGTAAAATAATGAGATAGCAAAATTATGATAGGGGCTATTTTTGTTTTTGTAAGTTATTATGTTTTATAATATTGACTATACAGCATTCTAACAGACTTTTCATTCAATGTATTTTGTTTGATACCAAAATTTTGAAGGTATGCTGTGACAGAGGAGGTGCAACCTATCAATGCTGTAACTATTCAGTTGGATTCAAAGCTATGCATCGTAAACATAAACCAAAATTTTAAAATGTGTCATCCGTGGTTTAAAATAATGTTAGTAACTTACCGATTTACCTATCATATGCCACTTGTACTTCTTGTTTTCTGCGGAAGATCGTGCCACTGAAAATTGATTTCAAACATGCATATGATGTGAGAAGTCAATTTTTTAAAATTTACTGGCATATAGGCCTAGTCAATTTTTATCGGTATTTCTCAGTTTTTTTATTTGGACCATTAAGCTGGAAGTTTTTTTACGTTCTATCTTAGATTTTGTCATAGGTGTGTTTTAGTTAATTTATTTCAAAATTGTTGTTCTTTACTTTCCATTTAATGAAGTTAACATAAAAAAATGATCAAGGTGTATTATTATTAAAGCGATTTGTGAAGTGTTTTGACATTCCAAAATCAACAAACTGATGTGGTCCCGAGTATAGATGAAAGACCTTAGGATAGCGCCATAATAGCGTGGGCCTAAATTGGTCTCCAAGTAAAACTTACCAAAACCATCCTGTAATTATGCCTAAATAAATATTTCGTGGAATAAACCTCACTTCACAGGTATCAGACTCTCTTAAGGGAATATTTTCCTTTATCACAAGTAAAAAAATCTCTTAACCGTTTTGAGTGCTATAGAACAATATATCGTTGATCGTCTTTTTAAGCGGAAATGCTAAGCAACGAACGATAAATCAAGCCTCTCCTTTCATCCAAAAATTCGAAGCAACGATATATTGTCATGCCGTCGATATCAATATGGTGAGCGGGAATATCGGTTGACTCAATTGTTATTTTGAAACACCGATGATTTCATAAGATTCTCCTTGCGATCAAGATACAAAATATCGTTGTATAGCACTTTAGGATAACAAATTTTTTTAATCGAATTTTTATATCATTTTCTGAAGTTATATGAATTATTCCCCAGCACTTCTCAAAAGTTAAGTAATATTTTTCAGCACTTAAAGGATAACGAAAGGAATACTTTCAGATAAAGGTTATGTTGATTCACAACAGTAATAGCATTGAATAAAGTATTAATAATAAATAAAAATACCAATAAATGTGACACCCCTTTGCACAGTAAGTGAACTGTTTTTCTATTAATTTTCTCTTGGCTACTTACGTGTGGAGTTCAATGGAAATTTTGACCCATTGCTTAAGCTTAGAAATAGAAAACCTCAAAAGATTATTTCTATATGAATCATTAGCAAAATTATTCAAATAAGAGAATTTATTTCCTTATATAAAGATTAATAAGCAGTAATAATAACTTTTGTGCTTTAACTTATTAACAATACAGGACAGAAATAACAATAGGCCTACTGCTTTTCAAAAATGCTTTTGTGAAAAGTTTTAGAGTGGATTGCCTTTTAGGTACCTATATTTGTTTTTCTGGGCGTCAATGCATAATTTATTGGTAGATTAGTAAAATCATACTTGATAAGGACTAATCTTATTACAATTAACATATACAGAATTACACACCAAGACAGCCTATTTATAACAGATCGGTCAAAGTTATTCTTAGGAATTGCATACTTGTACTTTGAAACTCATGCTTGGCCCCAACAAATTTGTTGTACAAGGCGTTAAATGAATTATGCCTACCACCAGTATTAATGAAACCTTAAACACCCAAACTATCCTATATAAAAACTTGATTTATAGTAGACCCCTTGGTACCAGACCATAACTTTTTTATATGGAAAGTAACAATAATTATAAAATAAAATAATGGGATTAGGAAGTTTTAAAAGAGAAAGACCTATAACATTAGACATCAACATGTATTATTTACAATTAATTTAAGTCTCATCTACACAATATGCAACAACAGTTTAATTCTTTTCTTTCTTCATTGGTGTTTTTATTCATGTGGTTTGTTCTCTGGGTCGCCTCGTTCTCCCTAAAAATGAATATTCATCAATCTTTAGACATTATAAAACTCTTTTCAAAAGACACATTGTGGATGACAAAATCAACACTCCTCCTTTCGGCCACTACTCTCTTAACCCTATCAACAACTTACCAATTCTTCGTCCTTCTACAGCTTTGACCTAATTTCCTTTTCCTTTCGTAAAAAAATGGGGAACACGGCAAGTCCAACATTAGGATTTTAAACAAATCTAGGTTTTTTTCCATTCTTAACACTTAAACTCTGCTGATTCACAACAATGCAGTTTATTTATAATGAAGTACAAAAACAAGTGCAAAAACAAAATCAGGAATGGCAAGACAAGTGACTATGTCCTATGGATCTACGAAACGCACTTGCCCAAAGATAGACTTTTCATGTGAACATTTTTAAGATGTGCACTTAATGTAAAATGTATCAAGAGGTCACATTTTTGTGAAATAGGCAGTGTGCGCCACTTAGAAAATGTTAACTAAACCTGGAACAAACTAAAACTTACCAAAAAGATTTAAGAGTAAATTGAAGCAACCATATAGAGATGTACATAGTTGTAAAAAACTTAAGAAGTCACTTGTTAAAACGCAAAATAAAACTTTACCCTAGCCTACCATTGTTTGTTTTCATGGCCTAAAGGCCTACAGTAGTCTAACTCTCAACCAGCCACCTTTTAACCAGGGTCCGCTTTAACCGGCCTTCCCGGGCTCAAAAAAACAACATCTTTTTAACTAGCCATTTTTACCTCAACATTGCTTTAACCGGCCATGTTTCGCAAGAAACTTTGTTTTTTAGCTACTGTATCATTCAATTCAACATAATATCATGATATTTTCAAGCCACCTAAAATGTACTGTTCTGGAAGGAAGTGTATTTAATTGTAATGGCATAATTGTATTTAAGCCATATGAAATTGTAGGTTGGCATTTTTAAATGTACATCGGTTTAACCCGCGAAATCATTATTTGCTCGAGGCCTGGTCCGGAGTTGGCCGGTTAAGAGGGAGTCTACTGTACTTGGTACGCACACCTGGTATTTTGCCAGCATACATTTAGTATGTCATAATTGACTCTATGTCACAAAATGCGCCAATGTGATTAAATGTGATGTCAATGACATTCAATAAAGATATATGTATTATGCATTGTAATAGGGCCTAATACCACTTTGGCAGGCTTAATTGGTTTCCAATATTGCCCTGGCATCTGGAAAGCTAAAAATACAGTAAAGAGTCAATTTTCCGAATGTCAGTTACTGTAACCCCAGAATGACATGTACTATTCACTGGTCCGTACTTCAAAATAAAAATTTTGAAAAGACAAACATAGAGCAAGTAGCCTATATTTCCAACAAATAACCAATAATGATATTACAAGTAAAATCATAAAGAATTACCTTACTAAATTAGACACGTTGCTTAATGGGGTCTTCAAGGTACAGGTTTCAAATTAAAATACACGTTCTAGATTAATATAAGCTCAGCATTTAACAAAATTAGTAGGCTAGTGTTTTAATAAAAAATTACAAAATTCGCATATAAGCTAATTGTTTTATTACGATTCAATTGTGGTTGCTTTAAGCATCTAATCTCGAAATAGTGTGATCATATGTGAGTGAGAACGATGATTTGGTCGAGCCACATCCATGTGGCTACGTTTTATTTTGGATGGAAGACCGTCCATAACCTCTAAATTTTTAATATGTTTACTACAGTAATTTTGTCGCAGATAAAGTAGGCAATGATTGTATTTTGCCTTTAAGCCACTCATGAGATATTTAAAACACTTGTGGCTAAAAGGCCCTCATAAAAGAATCGCTGCATAAACTACTATTAATAAATATTTCCGGTATTACTCGGTTTAACCAACCTTTTTAGTTATCCGACCGTAGTCCGGTCCCGTAGAGGTCGGTTAAGAGAGCTTCTACTGTATTCGATGTACAACTTTCCGGTGGTTATAAATCGTAAATGATTTTTGTGTTTAATATTCAAACAATTTGGTTATCTGAACCATCCCTGGTAACAATTGCTTGGATACTTGACACTTTACTGTACTTCGATTTTTGTTAATCAGAACATCCCTTTGCCGCTCCACAGTTGTGTTTTATTTGGCGAGTCATTGTATGTGTGATTTCTTTACTATAAATTATCTTTAAAAGTATTCCCTACATATTAAGCAATAAAATGACGAACTTATAACCACCCTAGCGTGAAACTGGCTAAGTACGGTACATAGTATGGCAGGCCTGTGTCGCGACCGAGGGTGGAAATTCATTCTGAATTCCTAACAGACATAAATGTCTATTGGGAATCAGAACTCACAAGATGTTCAACATAGATACTTTTTGCTGTGTTACCGTAATAAAACCCACCAATGGGCGCAACAATATTGAAATGTCATTTCGCACAAGCTAAAGTTGCTTATGCAATAAAAAAATTAAAAAATCATTCTTTTAAAAAATTACCATATGTACTTAAAAAATTAAATAGGATTAATTTTTATGCATATAATAAATACAGAATGCTATAGTATTTTATCTAAGTATGCCTAATGTCTTAATAAATATGTAAGGAGGTTCAAAGAATTAGGCGGACGTGAAATAATAATATATAATAATATGTTAATTAGAAGTTAAATTCATCATAATAATCATAATAAAAGAGTACATTTTGTGTTACCGGTGCTGTATTAATTTGTAACTTGAAACAATATTGTTCACATCAGTCATCTACCTTCATACTATTTTTATTAAGTTTAAATTCACAATGTAAATATGGTATTGCAGTTTTTTTATTCTTAAATAATGTAAAATCTATAATTATTTAATACTCTAAGGGAATTTTTTTTGTAATTGGACTACTCCTACAATTCTCGATCAATTTTCAAGTTTTTGGTGTCATTGAGTGAGTAGTGCTTGGTCTGTAGTTGTTTCTGCCAAAAAATAATGAAGATCGGACTTAAAATAAGAGAGCTAGGCTATTCATCATTTAAATTGGAAAATTTCCCACTAAAATAACATTGTGATAGGATTGAGCGTTTTAAGCATCTGTTAATAAAGCTGTAAAAACATGAATTTTTGGGTGATTATTGTTAATCACAATATTGGATTGGTCCGGTGTAATTGATTTAGAACCAAATGTAACATTTTTAGCAATGACAGTTCATAGTTAAATTGAATTGCAACAAGTACATTAAACTTAGTTATTTAAAGTGTAGCATTACACAGTTAAAAGACTGCACTCGAAGTAATGATCTAACATTATACAACTCTATCGTCGCCTTCCAGGCATAAGGTCGTATCTAAAAAAAAATGGATTTTTAGGTTACAACAGTTTTTGAATCTCCCAGACAGCCTCTACACATCACACGAATCGTCGTATGTCTATCCCTCCTTGTTTAGAAGATACAGGCTATGGTTTATGAGTCGTATCTCAAAAAATTGTAAATTTAAATCAGACGAAAGGTCGTATCAATTAATGATACCGACTGTTTGCCTGATACAACCCAGTCAAAAAAGGCGTCGTATCTCAAGATACGACTTTTCGTCTGAACTATAATGTTGACCTTGCCTAGTATAACCTTGCATAAAGTATTCAGGCAAACTGTCGTATCTTGTTTATATATATAATTTTCAAAGTATATATATATTTCCAAATCTCTTAGCGTGTACTTTAAAGTTTAGGGTGTCATGCATTACTAGCCTAAAAATAAAGTTTCTAAGTTCATTCGTTTAGAATCTCTGAAGCAAAATGTAGGTGTGGTTTTTGTTTTTCTGCTCTCCTGAAAAATCACTGAAAATGAGATACGACCATATGCCTGGAAAGCGACGCTATATTGTATACACCAGGAACGCTCATACAAGACAAAACTCGAACCAAAAACTGCTACCTGTGTTCTAAAGGGCAGACAAAAACGCAAAATGAGCATCTAAAGCTTTTGTGTGCGCGCTTAGGCTACTTACCTACACGCTCCTCTACGGATGCTAAATTTATAAATTTATTAAAACTTATAAAATAGTTTTAAAGCCAAATGCTGGCTGATTATAAGAGCGTAAATATCTTAGCCATTACATTTAATTAGAAAACCCCATGACCAAAAAACGTACGTCAATACACAACTAAGACAGGAAAAAGTTATTAAGCGTAAACTTTTTTTATTTGTTGGTTAGGAAAAAACTTGCAAGCTACAAAATTGTAGATAATGAAATGGACTTTAATCTTTAAATTCAACATTTCTTGACAAAGTGAACAGTAAAATGAAGAAAATGTGTAAACTTGTGCGTGGCGGGTCGCTGAGGATTTCAGAGAATTGCGTCTTCATTTTCAATGTCCGGAATGATATATAAGCCTATTTAGAAACCCGTTCATGCAATGTGGAGTGTTTTTACTTATTCTCAGTACAAATTATTTAATTAAGCTATTTATGTTAAATAAACATGTTAGACAAAGATTAACGCACCCGCCTAAACAGTCATTTAGCAATGCAGTGGCATAACA
This sequence comes from Neoaliturus tenellus, assembly GCA_030545055.2. Lineage (NCBI taxonomy): Eukaryota > Metazoa > Arthropoda > Insecta > Hemiptera > Cicadellidae > Neoaliturus > Neoaliturus tenellus. The sequence continues at coordinate 113,308,487 of CM061536.1, read as the reverse complement.
CGGTGTTGCATAGCCTTTAATGCAGCAGCAAGAGGAAAACAACTGACTACTGCTTTGTGCTCAATTATTAGACAAACTAAAAATTATTACGAAAAAAATGTTAAATGTAAACTTTTTAGATCAACTTATAATCTGAAACTTTGCCACTGGAAATTCGTTCTTAGCCCAAAAATGAAAAAAAACTTTCTTGTTTATAAACTTTTTCATGTAACGTTTTCAAAAGTATTTGTTTTCTTATTTTTGTAATTTTATAATATTTAATATAACTTAGGACTAACAAATATTTTTATACCGTCAGAATCAGCAATTTATGCAAATTAAGAATAAATACGGTTCAATTTATGTATTGTGTGTGCGAGAAACCAGCATGTAAATGACAGTGTTCGCACTGCCAGTATCAGTAATTTGGTCATTCTTGCCTGTCTTCTTTCATAAGGTGGCGGGGTCTGATAACGGTGTGAGCGTTCTAGATGTACATATAGATTTATATGCTTAATGAAAGGCACTTTAAAGCATAGGTAGAATATCATATTTGGAAATACAAATTTAAATAAGTAGTTATTTTGGTAACAAATAACCTAAAATACATTAAGTAAAACATACCGTTTCATCCCTTCACTGAATTTGGCTTGTATCAGTCGCTAACACTTGCAGGAATAAGAATGATAACTTATCCTTTGTAGTGGATCCAAAGTGTTCTCAAGCATGCGTCTGGAATACAAACATAAAACTCAGTAGACATGTAATATCCAATTTAGGACATGAATAAAAGTTACAAGATTCGTATTTCAAAAGATGAAATGTAGGTCTAAATCTACATCCCTCATCAGCGCTGTACTAAATTTAGATAAACAATGTGTTTAGTCATTTAATGGATAAGGTATTACTTAACTGTTATGTAGTATTCAGCCTCTTATTTGTGATGTCTTATTTTTACATTACTTTTTTGTTGGCTCAGCCCACAATAGTATATTTCGTCACTAGTCCGGAAAGTGGTTGTTATCGGTGCAAGATCAAGTTTCAAGTACTAGGCGAAGCCGAGTACTTGAATTCGATCGAGCACCGATATACCACTTTCGGACAAGTTACGAACAGTACTTTTCCTCAAACCACCTTTAATAAATTTACAGTTTGGATAAAAAATTAATAAATTTTAACCTAAATGTGAACAAAAATAAAATTCTTAAATTTTAACCATCTTACGTTGTTATTTGTTTATCTTGTATTTGAACTATTTACAGCTGTTATTAAAAATAAAAATAAATTAAACTTGTTTAGTGTCCTGAAAACCACTGTTTCGCGGTCTAGCCCCGAAAACTTTGTTTACCAACACGTTTATCCAACCCACCGGGAATCAACTAGTTTCGATCACAGCTGACCGTTCCAAAAACAACGTTTATAGCAATGGTATGATGAAAAGATATAAAGAATGTCTGAAATAGGCCAGCCAGATTGAGCAAAGTTTCTTAAATAAAATTGGAAGAAACTTATATGTTGGTAGAATTAAAAACTGTCCTATATGAAAAGGGAATAAGGTTAGTACCTACTGTAGTATTATTACTGAATTTGTTATAGGACCACATTAATTATTTTAAGGCTGCACTTGCCAAAACAAAGCATACTTTGACATCACATTTACTTCAAGAATCATTACCTGTTCTTTTTACAAATATAACTTATTTTGCAATAGCCTAAGTAATCTATTGAGCCTAAAAGTGTGTCTAAGCCAGAGGTTGACAACCAAAAGTTATTGACTTTAGCCACATGAATATAACAGTAAAAGTTGATAACTTTTGGCTGTCAACCTCTATTGTAAACACACCTTAATATGTAAAGGTGTGTTTACAATAGAGGTTACCATATCATACAAAAACAATAGAATACTATACCATATCATTAGCAAAAATGTAGGCTAGCCTTTTGTACAAAAAATTTGTAATGGAAAGCCAGTAGTTGAAGTAGGTTATTCGGCTGTTTTCTTCTTGACAGCACTAAGTCTAGATTTAGTTGTTAGTAGTAATAATAGCAGGTAATAAATATCATTTTTCTTATTTTCATTAAAGGAATGTGGCAATAACTTAGTCACATAAAGAATTAAGCCCGGGATGGTGTTACTTTTTTGTTTTGCCATCAACAAATAAAGCAAAAGATGTGTCCGCTAATATTTACCATGCGTCTGTTAACATGATAACTTTTTAAAGAAGCCTCCGATGTAGATAAAGTTTGGTAGAAAAGGCATCATCTATTTTAAAAATCAGTTCGCAAACCAATAATTGTATCATGGGAACGTGATTTTTAGGGTTTCAAAAGGTGAAAGGTGTGTTTTAGGGATTTTTATTCTCATTTTTTTAAATTTGACAATCTAAGCTATTTCAATAACTTAACAATTTAATAGCCTATATTTTGAATAATTAACTAAAATTAGTTACCAGTACAAAGAAAATAAAATCAAGTTTTCTGCTGTACCTATATCATTATTAAGGGAAATATAAAGAAACCTTGCCTTATATTGCTTGTTCATCAACATACTTTTGATAAGTTTATTTGATTAGTAAGTAACTTAGCTTTATGCATTAAGAATTAACATTATTGCATGCGCCTTCCTTCACTAGGTTGTTGGTAACCCTTATTTTTACTTAAAAACTCCGTGGAAACAATACTACAAACTAAATCCCAAGCTATCTAATGCAAAATTGGTTTATTGTTTAAGAGACCAAATAGATATATGGTGTTTGTTCTTAATTATCTGCTCAACTGTCTTCCTCATTCCTAAGATTTAAAAAATTTATGTTTTGGGATTTGTAAACATAAACAGATCATTTATTTGTAATGGCAGCTTTGGTTGTGCACTTCAAATAGTACAGGTTAACACATTCACTGCAGCATGTGAAATGATTGACCTTCCCCCTATGCTGAAAAATTTTGCATAAAAACATGCCTTGTGGTTGCTGAATACCATCTGTTTGCATGAAAAGCGCTTCCCGATTAATTTTCTTTGCCAGCCACCATTTTTAAAATAGTACTCACTGGTGAGTGCTCAGCACCTGGCGCCCTCTCCCACATTTTCCAGCCATATCAAAGATAACGTTATTTTAATAAAATGTAACTAAATTTTTCACTAATCAGAAAAAAGCACTAAAAGTTTTAAAAATGTATATACGATTATTTTAAAAGAGCTCTGTCATGGCACTCACTGGTGAACGATTAGCACCTCTAGCGTTGTCATTAATTTTGTCGACTGCAATTTAGAAATGTTTGATCATTGTCTATGTCATCTCTGGACCCATTGTTCTTTTATGGGATAAAGCCATAGTTTTACTTAAGATAAAACTATTATTATAATGTAGCCCTAAACACATGTAAAATGAATGCAAAATTTTGTAAAATATAAAAGCTAGCAATACGCTTAGAGATGTTCGGAAACGGATTGCACAATTAATTAGACAGCCTGAGTCGTCCATAAAACGTGGGCAAAAGCGGCCCTTACCTCACCAGTGAACTGCCGCACAGCAACTGAATGAAGTAGACGATACAGGAACGCTCACCGGTGAGTGCGCAGCACGCAGAAAATAACAAGACCACTCACTGGTGAATGCCCTGCAGCAAATGTGTTAACAAAATAAGTTAATTCATCATAACATACAGTAACACCATTATACCAATAGTAAAATAATGAACCTTAGGTTTAGGCCTACTTAAAATGAGAGTGGAAATATATGCTTTATTTTATTGTGAGGATTATTTATTAGATTATTAAGAATTTTTTTGTCTTAGGGTCTAACTGTAACTGGCTGGGTAGCTGAGTGGTTATAGTGCTCGTCTTTGAATCCAAAGGTTGCTGGTTTGATCCTAAGGAAAGTTAGTAGCTTTTTAAAGGATCGATTCCGGACCCAGTTGCCATTTGTCATTGGGCTAATTAATTAATGATGCTTTCTAACAACTGGTCGATGTTAGATAGTAACAAGACTGGGGTTTGGACCGTTCCCCGTAAAAACGTTAAAAAATGCCTCTGGCGTAGATAGACACAAAATACAAAAATACAAAAAATACAAAATAACTTAAATAAAATTAACCATTGGAAATCCGGTGAGAAAGCGGATCTGTTACAACGAGTTTTATGATTGACATTGGCGATACAAGTGCTTTGTTATACTTGTATGACTCCATTTATATTATTAACTACCATACCCGGCATCTTTGCAAAGCTAACCAGAGGAAGTTAAAACTTCCTCTGGTTTTGCCCCTTCAGATGAGCTCGTTTGCTACGCTCACTTGCTGTCTCGCGACTCGCTGCAAGTCTATAATTTTCCTCTTGGTTTTATTATTACCGAAATCCGTTCAATACTTTAAGTGAAAACAGCTGTTTAAATAACTAATATTTCTAAATGTAAAAATATGTTCCAATACAAAAATGTTGCTTCCATAAGAATAACATGGTAACTTTGAAAATGTGAAGAACGGAGCCCTGTGGAATTTTCTTAACTTTTTCTTTCTTACCTTTTCCTGTCAATAACAAACACAACAAAAAAAAATAATTATATCAATCCAGCCGTTCATGTGTGATGCCATTACCAAAGAAATATTGATCCATTTTTATGTGTAGATATCTAGGTAGGCCTATGGTATGTAGGTGAAAGCAACATTGCAATCTTACCATTAAACTTAGGGCCCAACAAGTAATCAATTTTTTTTTTTTTTAGAGTTCTTATCATTCATTAGGCTAACTTATTGAACACTGAAAATGCTTCTAGGCTAGAAAATTAATGAACAGAAACAGACAGATAACTAAGTAAGTTTAGGCCTAACACTAATTTTGTGGTTTTTTGCTTCTATAAACATAGGCTACTGTACCATTCCTAAGTTATAAACTATCAAATAAAATATCTGAAAGATAGTCAAACATATAAAACTTAGTTTGTTAGAAATTAGACAGCTAGTTGATGCTGTCAAATATGAATCAGAAAGGTATTTTTTGCTTTTGTATTGAGGGAATATGAGTTTTAAATGTTTCCAAACACCATTAATTTTGTTGTTACAAACATCACTGTCAATAAAAGTGACGGTTTACGGTTAGATTGTTAGGTTACATTATGATACATTTTCGTTAATGATTGTATTACGCATATCTTAACTCAAACGATTACAACTATCGAATAATCGAAATATCCAAATTGCAACTTTGATAATAACGGTGGAGTGGGATGACGAAGTTTCGCAAAAATTTGTAGACCCTACTTGTTTTTGTTACTGTATTTTCAGTTACTTGTTTGCAATGTAATTTTTTTATTGTCAAAAGGTTAGGCCTATGTTTAATATCTTAGAACAAAACTAAATTCGGGGATAAAATTGTAATCGTATCGTGGAATTGTATCATCCATAGTGTAGCAATATTAGGCTATCGAAAAATCAAACTTTTTTTTTGCCATTGAATATTAAATATTCAATGAATAAATTTTATTCATTGGTAATGAACGGCATACGCCAGTATACAAAAAAATTACAGTGAAGTGATCAATACAATTAATCAATAACACATTTGAACAATACATTAATACATTTCAGCATTCAAGATGACATATTAGAAGAAAATTTACTTTCAAAGAAATTATTTAGCATTTTAACATTGATATAACGGTGGAGTAGGATAACAAAGTTTCGCTTGATATTTTTAGTGAATGCCAGGCTAGCAAGGTAACCCAATAAAAAAGGATAACCTAAGGTCACTTGTTTAAAGGTAACTTAACCAAAAATCAAATAGCAAGACTTCACTAATCACTATTTTGAGACTAAATAATACTCTACATAATAACATTAGCTCCCAAGATATAAAAAAGAACTAGAGCCTATTTTATAATATTCTTTCAATAATATGACATATGGATCTGAAGGCATTTTACCAGTTTTAATCCACTAAGTTAGACAATGACAATCTTTATTGCCGTTTTCACATTGTTACATGTATGGCATTGTCACAATTTATAAACATGACTTAAAACAATAAAGTTCTATACAAAACTAGTTAATAGATTTCAGTTTGTTTATAAATTCATCTATGTCATAAACACTTAAATTGAACAATAAAGCTTTCAAGGTTGATTTGAACTTATTATGGTCTCATGGTCTTTTATGGTCTGATATTAGGTAGAGGAACAAAATATGAGATTGATGTAGGCCTAAATATGTAACTCAACTCTATTTTTAGCTAACCTTATCAGAGTAAAAAAACAATTAATTTTCCAAATAAAATGAAAATTTTCACAAAAGACTTGAGGTGTTTTTCAGCTCAAAATAATTGCAGGTTAGTATAATAGAAAGTGATAACAGCTCCACTTACCTTGATTACAAAATTGATGTGATTTTCTTCCACCAGTCGAACTTAAAATACTCTCAGGTAAAAATAATCGGAATTTTCTGATTCTGTTCTTTATCCTTTTCTCCTACATGTATAAAATAAGTGAGGTTATGTTGATTAGAGCTAGCTTCAGACGACGGACGGCTTCATTTTTTTTCTGCGTCTGTATGGGCGGAGGTAACAGCTGACAATTGGCTTCTTCAAACAACTGGTCAATTGTAACCAACTGCCTCCGGAGGCCGAAAATCAAGATAGACATATATCAATTGTTAATTTTTGCCTCCGGAGGCATTTTTTAATGAATTTCATAGTAATAAAATGAGGAATATATCAAAATTTTATGGAATATAAAGGTTATTTATGTAATTAGAATTATATATTCAAATGTAACCATACTCATAAAGTTGAGTTTACTACCTGAAAATATGTGCTAAAGTTGGAGGCAAAAATTCAGGAATATAGCATTGGAGGCATGTACTCATAAATGATATATATATATATATACATATATACATATATATATATACACACATATATACATATACACACATACATACATATATATATAAATATCATTAGAGAATCCGGCAGAAGTGCAATTTTTTCAGCAGAAGAGGGAGGAAGTACCAACATGTCCATTTTTACAGACATCCAATATTTATTATGTCCACTCAACATCATGTCCATACATATTATGTCCTTAGAGATTGCTGTATTCAAGACAAAACGTCCAAATACAAAACTCATTCAAACTGTACATTTAAATTTTAAATTTTATTAAAGTTACCATTGAAAGAAATTTTAATAGGTTAGGAAGATTTTATATACGAGTAATTAAAAGTTTTCACTGTAAAATTCTAAATTCGGGTAATATCTTTTGCGTAATATCTATCATCCGAGAAGATGTTTGTAATATAAAAATTAAAGAACTGCAAGTCCTACTTCAGAAGGGACAGACTTTACTCAGAATGGTCGATAGGAATCAGAATTGTTTTTTAATTACTACACACTAAACAATGTGTTTAAAAAGTAGTGGCTATATTAGATGTTGACAAAAAAATATGTCTGTGGTCATAAAATCTATGGACCTAACATCCGTAAACTATTTTGAATCTTTTTAGCAACATCAAATCTAGAAAATATTGATAATTTTACTTTGAGTTTAGGTTTAAAGTTGTAAATTGGTTCAATATAAATAATGTGACATAAAAACCACATCCTATTAATTTGTAAATATATGTTTGGGAATATATTTGGGATTTTAACTCCTTTTGGAGCACGTTTAAGGTATTTATCCGCTCAGATAAAGTGATTACGTGGAAGGTATGTGTTAAGTGATTGGATGTCATATAACCTACCTGTGGTCCACGTGTTTCTTATCAATTGCCATAGAGATAGATTGTTAACAAAGTCATTTTATTCTGATATACATGATATAGTAATAGGTATTTACTAAAATAAAATGATAATCAAGACGAATATGATAAAATGTATAACATTTTCTTTGTATTCTAAAAGTATAGTTTTGGAACAAATGTTTTTAGTAAAAAAGTGCCGAAATACTTATAACTATGAATATACGGGATGTCCACAAAGTCTTGCCTTAATTTCATAGCTTAGCTTTATGGATACCATTGATAGACATTTGCATTTTTCATGTCTTGTTTGCAAGGGAATTTTTATATAGGTTTCCCCTCATCTATTTGTTAATACATGAGCTCAGGTGATTTACAACTAAGAGGTTTACTTACAATACACTACAAAAAGAAATCGTGACGGCCTGACTAAATTGTCACTCGACCTCTCCCAATTTCTTTATGTATGGGTTGTCAACGATTTTATTTTATTCTTCCTTAGTTCCGTGTTTACAAACTCTAAAAGAGAGAATGATTAATGAATGTGTCGTCTGTGCGCCAAGTTATACGAGCGCTAATGCCGCGGCGTTAGTAGCACTGCGTAGACGTCGGTTATCGAGGCGATGGTACATACAAACAATAGTGTAAGTTATACGAGCGGCGAGTCCTGGTTAGCCCGGCGTTGAACGTTGCTAGCACAACCTGCCGCAACGTGGTGCATCGGGGCAACTCTGAACCAGTTATACACAACGTTTTTGACGTGCACCTTCCGTACAGAAGTAGTCTGTGGTGTTCAAGTCATGTGCTTCACATCCGTTTACTACTCTGATTCAAACATGTTGTTGTACTCCAACGTCTATCACTCCTCTATTACATTCTTCAAATGTTTCCAAAATATTTAGAAGTCCTACACAGCCTAACTGGATGGTGTCCTTTTTGTTGAATGAAAACAAATGACGCTAAGACAACGCACTGTTAGTACTGTGTATAGGGGTACACGTTAGCGTTGCGTGTTGAACGCTGCGTTGTTAGCGCCACGTATAACATGGACATATATTTGTTTCACTTTTTTATGAATTTGTTATCTTAACATTTCCAATTATTTGGAAAATGGTATTAAAATATACAAAAATATCATTGAATTTAAATATTTCTTTCATTGAAAATTTTTAAAATTAAGTACATCATTATGTTATATCAAAAGAGACTCTGAGGAATTCAATCAATATTTTATTTTAATTTATGGTTTTTATGTTAACAATATTATTTCTTCTACAAATTTAAATTTGTTAAAATCATATTTAGAATACATGTAATTTTTTACGTATTTTTAAACTACAAGTTCCAAGTCTTTATATTCCTTGGTTTAAACGTCCGCTATAACGAAAAATAAATTAACAATTAAGTTTTAACCATTGAAAAGTGGCATACACTTGTATAACAACTATTTTTAGCATTATTAGCTAACTCGAATCTGTAAGTAGTTACGTTGAAGCAAAATCGGCATCAGAAGTGAGTGACAATTAGCTGCTGTGTGGAGTGTCCGTACAGTGGTGACAATCGTCGCCGAGTGGGGCATAGACATTGCATTAGCGTTGGCTCAACAGCGGATAATTAACACGACATGGCCATTGACATAACTAGTGGTAATGAGCCGACGGGATGCCTGGCTGCCTGTACTGGCCGCGGCCGGTACAGGTGAAAACACTTCAGGTGGCGTGAGGGAGATGCTAGAACGACGCAATATTGTCTATAAAAGCAGACTTGATAAAGTAAATATTTATTTTGTTCTTTGTTCTTTCTTTTTTTAAGTACATTGTTGGCAATGGTGAGTTAATGTTATTATTTAGTAAATTATTGCGGACATTTTACAATACTGATTAGTGATATTTTACAAGTAGGGATCAGGAATCTTATCTCGCTTTTAGGTGGAAGTCATACCTAGACAACCAAATTACTAACCCACAAAAAAACCCCAACCTGAAATCAGAAAAGGCAGTCACCTAAAAATTCAATACGACACGAATAAATGCCTAAAGCTAAAATAACAATACTGCGAAAGTATTCAAAATAATGCAAAAAAAAAAAAAAAAAAAACGCAAATACCCTGCACATGAGATCAGAATAGGCAGTCACCTAAAAATACGACACAAATACGACACGAATAAATGCACAAAGCTAAATCAAAATACTCTGAAAGTATTCAAAACAATGCACATAACAAAAAAATTCAAATACCCTGCACCTAAATAACTGATTGGTGCTGTGTATTTTAATTTCGGGCATTTTACTGCTTTTACAGTTTTTGTTCAAAGTTTACGCATTTATTCGTGTTTTATTTAATTTTTATGACCTTTTCTGGTTTAACAATGGACTTCTCCAGTTTCGCCTGGTGTGTTTTTCTTTGTTATGTTCTAGGCATAACTTTCAATTAGTTGAAGACGAAATCAGATTTCAGATCCCGAATTTGTTTTTACTAATCAGTGATAGAAAATTATATATAATAATTTACTAAAGAATATTTTTTTTTGTAATCTATTTTATTCTAATCGTTTTGACAGACTAGAGGAACAAGTCTTTTTCTTGGCACAAAGGTAAAATGGAAACTTACATTTTTTTTCTAATGAACTCTTAGTAATTAGGCAATATTTAGGATATCACAACGTCCTGCAAACCCGTGTCATCCACATTGGATTTAGATTTAAATTTCGACAGAAAATGTTTGTCAATCCACGTTTATAAACTTTTTGAATGCTATCAACGACTAACAACGACTTGTTCGTAGTAAAAACTATATTTTTGTCATTTATACTTATGTTAACACTCGTTTATTCGTAGGTGTATATTTTGACATAAGTTAAATATTTGTTCTATTATCATCAATTCTAGCATAAATATGTAATACCTGGATTGACAGCAACATGCATCTGCATAACTTAAAATTAATTTATATCAAGATATTGTACTATCGTTATTTACTTTTTTTTTTTGTGTAATATAACAATGATATAGATATTTACAGATAAACTAAATTCCTCCATTAATTTAATTTTTTTGTTTGCAACTATAAAACACCGATTTTTAAATAAATAAACTACATTTTCTAGATATTAAGTATTTAAGACTTATGATGTTGTTAATTATATTATAATAACAAGTAATTAGTAATCAATGTGTCTAAAAAAAATATAGGAGAATCCAAAGACGTTTCAGGAAAATCTCATTAACATACACTGTAATACAGGTTAATTAACCACTATTTAGTTGAAACGCTAACTCTAAGGCAATACCGAATATGACAGGTTCCTAGAATTCTCATTGTACTCAATTCATCTAGTTAAAATCTCATTAACAGGAACGCCAATACACTGTAACAATGGTTAACTAAACTCGCTTTAGTTCAAACACCAACTCTAAGTCAATACCAAGTATGACAGGTTCCAAGAATTCTCATCCCACTCAAATCATCACTAATTGTTGTAACTATATACTTCGTTTCAGTTAGTGTTGAACATACGCGCAGGTAACACACAGCACGTATGGATTTTAAATGAACCACGCGCAATGGTCGGATTTTAATGAAATAATGCGCAACATATTTTAAAATTAATGCATCTATATGCACACAAAATGATAGCTCGTTTTTTGCCATTTTAGTAAACAAAGCTCATTACGTGTTATTTCAGTTATTTGACGACATTATTCGTCAAGATTATGTCCATCTATTAAAATTCAGGTCTATTACCAACAACTCCATCTCGCTGAATAACATTTGTGCAGCGATTGTAGCAATTTCTTTAATGATTGAATTATTCCCCTCGTCCAGTTTTCATGGTTTGGGATTGTAGACACAACTCTTAAAGTAATCCCCTTATTTCCATTAGTCTCTCTGGACAGAACATCCATATTGTTACCATATTTTTCACTTTTTTGCAATGTTCCTTGGCCTCCCAGTTTTAAATTTATCAATATGTGACTTTGTGTACATTGAAAGCAGTGTTTCTAACTACGAAATTAGTACTATTGTAAGAATGCAATAATTCAAGAAATTCCTATTATCCGTGTAGAGATATTGTGTGTGATGGAAGTGTTGTGGAAAAAAAATTATGAGGATGAACAAAATTTTTGGAATTATTTTCCTCAAATACCTGAATGACAGGTAAATAATGAGCTTCAAGTTTCTGTATATAAGCGCACATTAATAAAAAAATTGGCTGTGTGTTATTTAATAAAAAATAATAAAAAATAATAATAAAAACGGCCAACTCCAGCGTTTCCCCGGAATATATTATTTACTTTCAAAAAAAAAACCGTTATAATGAATTCTAATGTTTACAGAAACTTTTGTCACTTTTTAATTTGCAACTTGTTTCTTAATAAAGTATAGAAAAATATTCAATTTTTTTTTTTGCTGAAAAATAAAAAATACATTAAGTCACTGTAAAAAAATTGTTTGCAATGCCATTTAGTTTCACATTGACGTCTTCATGATTTTGAAAAAAAAAAACAATCTTTCATGGAAGAAATAAAACAACATCCTTTTTTAATTTTCAAAACATTATATAATAACATATTGAGGCATGTACATGTTCTCTTTAAGGTAAAAATAAGTTAACATAAGGGAACGTAGGCAGTACTGTAAGCTGTGCATAAGGACACAGTTATATTTCATAACTAAATTAGTGCTTTATTTATTTGATAAATTATTAATTATATTAAAAAAATTAAAATTGGATTAAGTTAAATAATCATTGACAAATAAATTTATATTATTTAATTGGAATATGACAATTTGTGCTTTACAAATTTATTTTACTATACCAATAAAAGTTACTTTACACGAAACTACTGAGATACAATTTGCAAATCAGTTTATATTATATTGCACAACAACAGTTTTGTTACCTTGTCCATGGTAGGATAGGAAAATACTTGGAGGCACCTGATAATGTAGATGTATAATTATTGCCTTCTAATTACGCCGCCACGCCGTTAACCTAGTATCAGTTGGTAATGACTTTAGTTCCAATTATTACACTTCCCACGATAATGCTCGAGTGGTAAAACGTTTGTTTAGTTGTGAACGTATACTGTCTATTGCATTAAATGACGTAATCAGTATCAATTAATAGAGTATCCAAAATTTAGATTTTTCAATGATATTAAATGCATGATCACAAATTTCTTAGAGTTTAAAATAACATATCCGGTGACCCCGTGTATTACCCATACATCACTTAAAAAAATCGTAGAAAATACCTTCAACAAAAACTAACCGTGCGATCATAGTTAAACCGATAACGCTCTAGGCTTATCGATTGGCATTAATTAAAATGTACAGGATGTATCAGAAGTTGCCTTTAAAAAAAATGAAGTCACAAATTTGTAAATACACACCTTGACTTTTTTGATTCTACAAGTAAAGACAATACAATTTAATTTGAACCCAAACTCCTAACAGTTTAGAATATAATAGCAATTATTGAAATTTAGATTTTTCCTATAGAATATCATAGAACAATTTTTCAACTCCACGGTTACAAACATCGCCCAGCACAAAAACTACTTAGACTGGCCTTTTAAATATTTTCTAGCATATTTTTCTCAATTATTTAACTTTCCTGTAACAAAGTAACAATATGGCAGAGATTATTAAAACTCTATGAAAAAGTAAAACTAATTACGTGATAGTCCATATTTTCCCTGGAATATTATTTAAAATGAGGTTCTAGGTAAGTACATATCAACAATACCTAAATCTCACTGGAATACCATCTGTGTAGTGATTGCAGCAATTTCTTGAATGATTGAATTATTCAACGCATTCTTTTAAACAGCGTGTGAAGGTTTTTATGTGGCCTTAATAATTTTATGCTAGGCTAGTTTTGCTTAAGGTAATATTTTCAGATATTAAATTCAAATCTTTATTTCATAATAATACATACAGTGTACAAAGCATAAAATACAGTTATGAAAAAAAATCCCACAAAGGCATAGCCTGAGAGTGGGAAAGAGTTCCTCCAGTCTATCTTCTACGAGCACATTAAATTTACAATATGTAACTTAGTAAAATACACTGTATGAATAATAATGATACAAATTTTGATAGTAGAGAGAACCACGATGTACACACTAAACAAGTATTGAGAAAAAAACACAAGTAACAGAAACAGAAGCCATAACAGAAAGCCATATAATGGATGTGACTTTTTTTACATTTTATTCCTATGGGAAAACATTTAATTCCAACTGCCATTATATCCTAAGCCGTTATAATTAGGGATACAAATTGAGTTGTAAAGTTGGCTTAAAATTACGTGTAGAATCCAAAAATTTCATAAAATTGGAGCTTTGTATTCAGAATTAGCGACTTCCGGTCTGGATAGGTTGCCTCTGATACAGCCTGTACATTGTTATTAGTGTTAATCTATAGAGCCGGTTCACCCATGACGGCATAAATGGTGTATTAAATTTTAGTATGGGTTGTGTGATACACCCGGTAAAACAGTTTATAAAATACATTAAATAAAATGGTTCTTCCATATAAAGTTTAATTTAGTTTTACATCGTAAAACATTATACTTTGAGATTTCTTAGTAAAAAATAGTGTGTTTTTAACATTATTAGTAAGATAATTAGATAAGAACAAAGACTTTAATATTTATGTAAAAAACCTATTGAATACAAAAAACCTTTGATCTCTCCAACCAACGTTTTATACCTATAATTTATATAAAAAAAAATTTCTAAAATCAGGAAAATGGATGACTTATTTAATTAAATAAAGCTACAAAAGTGACTCTTTCCTCGATAATCTGACAGGATAAAGTAATTTTATTTCATTGACCATTCCATAAAAACTCTCGTTATAAAAATTAATATATGAATTCTTATATTTTAATAGGCATCTAATGTTTAAAGTAGTTTGATGAAAACGTTTATAGTAAATAGATTTTGTTTTGTTTATCAAACAACAAAATATTCTGCTTTTTAGATATCTTGATTTTATAATAATAAAAGCTCTACCTACTTAATTTTCCGTTTTCATCCATCAATTTTAATAATATTAACTTACTGTAGTTAGTCGTACAAAATACGCTAATCAAAAGACGCTAGAATTGAAAATTATTAAATTCTAAATAGAGTTTAAATAAACAAGGCAATGTTACAGACGAGATTTTTAATAAGTTATCTATGACTTACCTAAGTATGCGGCAACGGGCACTTAAAAGATTGCTATACGACTGCCATGCACGCGCACTGTCCTAGCTCAACCTTCAACAAAGAAGTTAGCAAAGCCCGTCTAACGTGCCTAACAGATTATCGCTTGGAAATAGTCCTGCGACAATTCACACAGTAGCAAGTTGTGCCTCGAAAATTGAATTTGCATTTACTATCGCGATAGTGGCCTTTCCTCTAGTGTCGTAGGATTTTATGGAAGTCAAAGAAATTTTCGACATAAGACGGAGACTAAGAAAAAACAAAATATTAAATAGGCCTACTAGCTTTTACCAGCGGCTTAGCACGCATTGCATACATTATAAATTAGTAGAGATCATTGCAGTATAAATTCCCAACCGCTGATTATTTATTTTAATTACAAATCTGCTTAATTAATATTGGAATTTTTATTAAAAAAATTTTTTGGCGACCAAAAAAAAAAAAAAACGCTTTTCAGATTTTTGTAATTTTTTTTATCTTTCGTAAAAATAATTCTTTTAAAATAAAATGTATTATGCTATTTTTGATACCTCCAAGAATATATATACTATGTTTCACGATGATCGGTTGAGTAATTTTCGCGTGGAATTCTAATAAAAACAGTACATTCACATTTATAATATTAATATGAAGTAGGAAGTAGAATGTGACAGTTAATTTAATTAGATACATACTTCGATTATTTAAATAGTAATGTTATTTTTGGTAAACATACATTAAAATCTTTTTAAATCTTTATCAAACATTCTCGAAACAAATTTTACAATAATAACACTTGTTACTTTTTAAAACTCCACAATTTTTCACTGGTCTCTGAGTTTGTAATGTATTGTCCTGACAAAGAACCACAAGTCCTTGGTCTACAACAGAGCTAGATAAGACACTACTCCCATTTAACGATTATCAACCATCATTGTTTGAAAATTAAAATATGAAACAACAAAATAATAAATACTTCCTTAAAGACCTTATTATGTACATGAACACTCTAGTTATGAAAATATATCTTTAAACTTTTACAGATTATATCCTACATTTTATACATAAAAAATATATAAGTTATTACTTTATTTATAATGATTGTTGTACTTAAAAATTCATTAAATCAAGTTGTAATTTGTTGAAGTGTAACCTAACATTATTTTCTAAGCTTTTCCAATTGTTTCCCAGCCAAGGGAGTACAAAATAAACAATAGCTGTAAAACCTTTTCGTTTAGTTGTCTGCGTTCAAGGATGTCTATTTTATGTTTTTTTAGGGTTGCGTGAACTAATCTGGCTGTCCAATGTTTGGCAGAGGGCTATTTGATGGCACTCATAAAAAAGATCCAAAAAGAAAATATCTAATTCTATTCCCATCGTGCAGCTATGCCACACTACACTACTCAATATCCATTATTTGCGGCATATAATAAAATTATACTTGACATTAATAAACCCCCATACAAGGGGATTTTTTAAAATTAATTCCATTAGTCTCACTTCAATGATAATGATAAAACTATTGGGAAAACTCGAAAAATACCCAGTTTTTTTTTTTTTTTTTTTTTTTTTGAGTACAATGGAGATTGTTCACAGAACAGAAATGGTGTACAAAGAATTAGAGAATTTTATTTTACAGGATATAAACAAATATAACTAATTTCATAAATTTACCGTAGTTTAAATAAAAAAATCAGATAGTTCTTTTATAAAAGTCGAGTATATTGAAATATTAAAAATTTTCAGCACCACAAAAATTTAAAATAAATAGGAAATTTACAAATTTTATACAATTCAATACAATTAGTTTACAAAAATGCATTTTAATTCTTTAAGTATTAATCATTAACTAATTATATTTATAAATACCAAACCATAACAAATGTTAAGACCGTTATTGACCAAAATAATCAAGTTAGACTTCATAGATTTTCATCTCTAGACAGAGATTAATTGAGCTAATTAAATTTAATGAGCAGTTGCTGCATCTTGGTAATTGGCACAGTATTACAACTTGGGGAGCCTGGACTTATTAAAGTCTGAATGCAATTAATGATAGGTTTAATGAAAAATCGCTAATCTTTAAGACTTTCATCTTCATAAGAAAATTGTTCCTTGTTACAAATAATTTTCCAAGCCATCATCGTACTTTCATTTTTTGATTGAACAATGTTTCTTATTAGAAAATTTACGAATTCACAGTTACTATAATAATAACATTGATGTATAAAAATCCACCTATAAAAGAAATTATCCACCTATTAAAGAAAAATCCACCTATTATATTATAAAAAAATTATAATTGGCTAAAGTTTTATTCCAAAATTTTTATTGCATATAGTTAAAACTTTAAAAAGAACTGACTTGCAGTCACAGAAAAATATTAATGCAAGAGTTAATGCTATCAGACTTTATTGTTTTGGGACACATTTTTCATAACAACAAATTTATTTAAGCTCAATTGAAAACCTAGAGAACATTTAGAGGATATATACAATATTTCTCAAATGCTAACTAAGATTTACCATACCAATTAAAATATATGTTATTAGGTTTATAAATTATAAGAACTATAGATCCCCTCATGGTAAAAATTCAACCAAAACGTCAGTTTATATGGATCCAATTAGTTTAAAAATAATTTTTAAATGAAACATCTGTTCTTCTCAATTTGATTCATCTTTCATAGGATTAAAATCGAAACTATATGGAAACTATATTTGTTGCCTGTAGGGGGTAGTTAAATGTAAATTTAAATGCGATTCTGCACATCTACAGGAACTTTCTAAGGGTATGCACGATTTTCTCATAATAATGTTCATAGACTGAGAAAAAGGAGGACAAGAGTCATGCTTGAATATTAACATGTAGAAGATTGAAATGAAATAATTACCCTTACAACTCATATATTTATAAATAAACTGACAACTGTTTCGGCGATTATGCCATTTAAAAATCAATATTTTTCTGTACATATTATAACTTTCAAACTATTATCAACTAGCTAGGTTTCTTTTCTCTATAAACATCTGATTAAATATGTTAATTTATTTCCCTATTTTGCGGAGTTTTTTCCTTGTATTCTTTTATTTTATAACAAATTGGGCTGCTTGCATTATGTTGAACATATCTTTCTTGTTACTCATATGTAAAATTCCTATTTAGTATTCACTTTATTGCCTCTTAAAAAATGATAATATTTATAGGGTTTCGTTCAGTGTTCCATTACTTTGGTCGGTTGTTAATATATTGTCTGCAAAATTTGACTTTTGTTTTGTTAGATTATTTGATCAAATTACTTGGATATGTTCCTTATATCTCCAAGAGAAAGTTCTATTTGTTTGTCCAATGCAATATTTATTACATTCTTTACAAGCAATTTTGTATATCCCCGATTTTGAAAGCCTTTCTTTGTTGTAATTTCTTTTAGAGAACTTCTTTTTAAGTTTGAAGCCGTTGTTTTTGGGTTAGAAACAAATTTTAAAGTACAATTTTTCAAAAGGATTCTCATAGCTTTGTTGAAATCTAAGCTGTAATTATTTGTCAGTTAATAATTAATATTTAGGTAATTTAAATTCTTATAATAATTATAATAGCCCTATTCAGTAAAACCTCTTCGTTTATTAAATAATCAAGGAAAAATGAAGTCTTAAAAAAATTGTCGACAAGGCCCAATAGTATTACGAAAACATTAATCATTTGCAATTAAAATTTCTTTTTTACTGTGTTTGAGAATGTGTTGGTTTTGCCACAAAACGACTTTTGTTTCGTCATTTTGGCCCTAGAAACTGTGATAAAGATCCTAAATATTCCAAAGTAATGATTAGTAATAAAATAACATTTTATGTTTTGTTTTAAATTGTTTAGGAGTTACAATTTAAACTGTTATGGTAAAAAAGTACAACTAGTTAGAAAGTTTATATATTAGTATATCAAACGATTTAATAGCTTCATTATAAATTATTGACAGTTCAGTAAATGTTATTTATTACTTAAGGAAAAATTCAAAATATTTAGAACGAAAAAAAATACAAAAAACAATATACCAACTCGTTTTTGGAATTTTTTTAAATAAAAAAAAACCTGTAAAAGACTTTTACAACAACTTAGTTTGACTAAATAAAACATTGATACCAACACCTTAAAAATTTGTTCAATTTTAATACCAGATAAAAACTTGCATAATTTTTTCATAAGTATACTTACGCGTCCATGAAAGCGGAAAGCGAGGGCACTCCAGCCGCTTCACTGTTCCACTGTTAAGATACTTGTATTTCAGTCCAACGTTCCGACAGTCACGTTTCTTGTCAATGCCGCTAGTTAAGGCGTCACTTGTCTTTACTAATTGTCGAGGAAATTGGATTAGGAAATCAATCACTGAGCCGACACCGACTCTCATTTGTTCTCAGTTTAGACCAGTGACAAAGAATAGGTTCTGGGGCAAAATAAATGTTAATCGTTTGTTTCACCATTCAGGCCCAGATCACGGCAATAAAATATGCATTGTCGTTCAAGCGTTAAATTTTAAGGAATAGAAGGGAACTTAATTTCTATGCAATAACTAAGCAATTGTTTTACGATTACGTTTGGTTGACAACTAATGCATTGAGAAATGCTCAACAAAATACAAGGATAACGTAACAAAAGATAAATATCCAACAAAGACCAATGTTTTTACCGAATGAAATTAAACTGCTTTGTTTTCGACATCTTTTGAGATACGTCACAAACAGATGCAGAATAAACAGTCCTCGGTTTTTGTGACTATACAGACAAACCCTGGGTTGGCTGGCATTCAAACGAAAAGATTTATAGTGAGTTCAATGTTGCGGGTCCAAGTTAATTCACAAATCGGAATTCAATCTGAATAACACAATTGGGAACACTCCTTTTGTTTTGATAAATTTGATGACAATTTCAAATTTCATTTTTTAAGATTTGTTTTCAGAATATTGATTGATTTGAATTTCTATTTGTCTATCTTTAACTACAATCTACATTACATTTTACATTTTAACGTAGTGTGTTTTATGACTAAGTAATTAGTCCATTACATTTAAAATGGTATAAATTAAGTTATAAAGAAACACTATGTCTTAGAACAAATCACATTTGTCATCAGTTTATGTTGTAAAAAACAATATTGACCTTGAGTAAATGTAAACAACAACGTTTTTATTAGGAAGACGAACATCCGAAAACACAATTGTCTGTCAGTTGGTCGCTGGTTTTGTCAATATTGTCAAGCACTAGTACTTTTTTAAGTTCATAATGTTTAAAATGGTTCGTAAATTTGTGTGATTTTTATTCCCTAAAATAACCAAATGTTTACTTATTTATCAAACTAATGAACTTTGAAATAATGAAAGATTAGGAAACCTATGTGAGATCTCAAACTTTACACGTATAACATATTGGAAATTAAAATTATTTCAATACAATAATATAAATAAAAGATTAATAAAACTTTGAATTTTGGATGAATAGCAAAGGATCATAATTATTAAAGGTAACAGTATTATAGTAGTAACACTAAAGTAATATTCAGGGATTTGTTACGTAATTATATTAAAAACATGCATAATATAATACGCATGTTTATATACGCGTATTACGCATCACCATTACCTAAAGTAAGCACCAAACACCATACTAAAAATTCATATATTCCTAAAAGTTTTCAATGCCCGAACTTAAAAGATCATAAAATGAGGTTATACTTCATATTTCCAAGTTTTTTTGCTCCGAATCACTTGAATTCACCATAAAGGTTTAAGTTTAACTGAGTCTGCTGAAGTGATTCACTGTCTCCTTTTTCTAGGTGACGTGTTCGAGTATTAAATACTCATTGTTGAACCTTACAATCAAGAACACTTAAATCATCACTCGCACGAGGTCGTCAAAGTTTTACACGAACATATAAAACAGTTTCTTTAACATCTCGCCACGGCCGGCTCGAGTCATGACCATCCCGTTCAAGAGCGCGCACGCAAGCCGGCCGTGTCGAGTCGTAAATATGAAATAAATTGTTTTATATGTTTGTGTTTTAAAAACTGTGACGACCTCGTGGGAGTTATTATTTAAGTGTTCTTGATTGTAAGGTTAGACAGTGTGTATTTAATAGTCGGAACGCGTCACCTAGAAAAAAGGAGACAGCGAATCACGTCGGCAGATTAAGGTATACTTAAACCTATATAGTAAATCTGACTAATGTATTTCAAGCACTATTTTAAAAAAATTATAAGAAAAATACAAAGAATATATTGATTTTGGCGTTAATTGACTTGCAAATAAAATTTCAGATTTATTTGTACTTTAATTTTGCGTTGGATATGTTTTATAAGTTTTTTGAGGACACTGGAGTGGAAGGTAACCGCATGATTGGATGCTGCACGTTTTGCCTGTGATTGAATGTGTGTTGAAATTAGTTTTGTTTTAAAAGTATGTTTGTTTATTATTCATTGACGCTGTCTATTCCCTCGACAAGGGGGTCACCGACGAAGAGGATGGTAAATGGTATAAAAAATTTAAAAAATAATAGAAATAACACATTTTTTAGGTTTAAAAATTTTTTAAGGCAGCCCTTAAAAAGTTACAAAACAAACAAGTAAATTTGATAATTTAAGGTCAATCCAACGCTATATACTTATAGATATAACTTCATTTCGCATAAACGTATAGGTTTTCTTTTATATAACACGGAAGGAGGGAGGTACTACTCTCCATCGTCCCTCAGACCTCGGGGCTTTACACAAGTTGGTGATTTCAGCAGAGAGCCAAGTTGCAATTGTCCAACTTTACTTTCAATACCGATCCAATTTGCGGCTTCCCTAGCGAGTTGGACTGACCTATTGGAAATACGTTGGGGGAAACGCAGTGTTTCACATCTTACTGTGCAGAGTAAATCAAATTTGCTGTTAAAAAAGGAGTTTCGTTTTATTGCAGTAAAACTATATTATTTTTCCTCCACCTACTATCTAAAGCCGTATTTTACTCCTTGGAATAGAGTAGTAGTAAAGTACAAATTTCTATCCCATGTGACTTGAATACTTAACCTTTCTACCTAGGGAAAACTCAAGTTTTTCCGTACCACGGGGCTAAAGTTAGTTACATAAGAATAACATTAAAAGAGAGATTAAAAAGAACATGAGCCAGTCAGCTGTTACTTTTATTTGTTTCGTTACTCATTGTTGACTAATAGCAGCTGTAGCCGCTGCTCACCTGCTGACCATTCAGTCAGCAGTGGGTGAGCAGCATCTCTAGTACTAGAGAAGGCCGTGGCAGTGTAGGTGTTTGTTTACATTTCGCTTTGGTAGGCTATCAAAATAAGAATTCCAAAACATAAATGTAAAACTTTTGACTAGGCTTAAATTATATTTTGTTTTTTCGTGTTCTTTAAAATTGATATGGCCTACATTGTGTGTTTTTTATGTTGATGTGACAGATCCAGCTTGATGGAGCAAGGGATCATATGAAGGTAAAGTTAAATTATCTACGGTAGGCCTATTAGGCCTAAATTTTATTCGTGTAGGTGGAGGAAAAATGTTGTGTGCATCAAGGGACTAAAGTATTTTTCTCCCTCAGGGAAATTGTCGCCCTCGGCTTCGCCTTCGGGCGACAACACTTTCCCTCCAGGGAGAAAACATTGTACTTTAGTCCCTAGAAGCACAAATAACTATTGTTTAAAAAACTATCTATAATAGTGAAAGTTGTTTACCATTATGAAAACTATAATTAGAATGCTACTAGTGGAATTTCGTTTCAATGACATGTAATTTTAATTTTAATTTTTATTAGAATATTAATTTTTAATTAAGTTATCGCAGCAAAACAATACATAGAAGTTAAGAAATGTTAAACATACTAATAAGCTATAGTGTAGTTTTGTTTTTGTAAACGTGTTTTTGTATAAAAAAACGTCGGCCGAAGTGATCAACGACTGAGTTTGATTACATTAAAATGTGTATTTTTTAAAGCAGAAATGAGCATTTTTATGTTTCTAGTATAGAAAAGAACGAATTGAAAACGATAATCGGTTAAAAAAGCTTACATCAGAAGTCACTCAGCATTCGGTATCGGAAAATCAATGTTTCTACCCCGACGTGTTCACTTTCACAGTCTGTCTTCGAAACGAGGGAATTTGATTCATAAATTATGTTAGAGTATGTGTGAAAAATAAATATTTATTTTTACATAAATGATTATTTATGTGCAATTCGTAATATTAGGAATATGAACATGTCATTCATTTACACATCCGTAACTTACAATACATTTTACTGATGCTGGTTTTTGCTTCTGAGCTGGCTTGCTTACTCGTGACGGTAATAGGCTTGTAGACCAATAACCGGAAAAGAAATGTAGACAAGGGTAACTTAGTAGAAACACTATGATTAAAAATAAGTGGTGTATTTAGTAAATTATTTTACTAAATAATGTTAAGATAGATGCTATAACTTTCACTATTTAGTTAGCAAGAATTACTTTTTTCGAACACTTTTTAAATTAAAAATTAATTAAAATTATTTTTTTTCAGAATTTTACAAAACGTCAAAATTAGTCATTGCTGATTATAAAAAATTGTATTTTGTATAAAAAGTTTTCGCCTTACATCGTATTGTTTTGTAACAGGTAATTTTTTCAAACTTTTGCGATTTAATAAGAATATAATTACTCCATTTAAAGCTGTTACTACAAAGCTTATAGAACTTTTGTTTGAAGAAATTGGACGCTACGGGGTGCAGATTTAATGTGACCGGTGATTTTTCAAATCCCATAAGAGAAATAATTAAAAAAAACCCCTTGGACATTTCATTTCGTAACTTTATTTACCCAAAATTGCATTTAATAGGAAATTCTAATGAGGATTACTACTTACGATTCTTATCGAATGCCCAAAAAACCATACCAGACCTTTTTTTAAATTTTTTACGGCTAGAACATTTGTAAACTGCCTTCTATACACATATAAGAGGTAGTGATAAGTACTTTTTAAGGTAATTAAAATTTTTAAATAGACCCCTAACTTCAAAATGGAAGTTGATTACCTTTATTTATTATCCATGATACCTTTACTTTGTATAAATAACAACCCCTATCAAGTAGTAGGCCATGGGCCTACACAATTTTAAATATATTTTAAGAAGATAAATAATGTCACGAACCGTACAGGAAATAAACCAATAGATTGTTTTGAAAAGAAAATTAATGAAACTTTGCATTAAAATAATATATACATAGAAAAACCCGTTATATGTGAAATTTAATCCCACATTTTTGGGGTTGCTATTTGTAAAAAAATCAAGTTACACACATTTACACTGTTTTGAGAAGAAGGTTTAATTAAAAAAAAAAAAATATAAAATATACATAAAAATACCTACACTGCTACATTGAAAGAATGTAACTTGTTCCTATAATAAATTAAGCCTATATGGATGTAAGCTTTCTCATAAGCCATCTAGATATAACTTCTAATTGTTAAAACATGAAACGTAAATACTATGTTAATACTGTTAACTTGTTTTTGAAATCGCATTCGCTGATTTTGTAGAAATAAACAAATAAATATTACCATGATAATATTGAATAGATTGTCTGTTCTCTGGAAAAATATGTAAATGAAATTCACAATTAAATATTTTATCAATCCTTCATCGTGGATTATTAGATTTACTTAATTTTTATAAATTAATGTCTAATAACGTAGTCTAAATTTTACAAATTACCCATATTATTATAACATTATTTTCCGTTTATATTTTAAAGCCTGTTATATGTTTTTCACTAATTAGTTCTTAAAATTAACTACGGAATGTTATTGGTTCATTTAAATTTTAATATCACATTTGACGAAACGTTTAGTGGTCAGGTCTTGTTACATTATATACTACACGAGGCGATGTGCATGTAAAGGAGGCTTTGACCAAGCAGTGCATTGTACCGCCGGCCGAGGTAAACACGCCTGGGTCTTTGTGTTCGCACCATGGAAGGGCCTCTATCAACGTTACTACACTTGCATGCTCATGAAGCCAAACAAGAATCTCACCGTGCTAAACGATTTTCTAATTGGTAGGGAATAAGCGAGTTACACTAATTTTGATAACATAAAAATGTGACTTTTTACGAAATTATTATTGGCTAAATATTAAGTCTACGTTAAGTATTACTAAATAATTTATTTTCTCAAAATAACATTAAATACATTATACACTTTAAACTACTACTCATGTCTAAAAATAGTTTTTTATGTACTTGGAAAAAACTGTTTTTATTATTTATGTTTAATCAATCATATTCTCAATAATATTCAAAAACGCCTGAAGCTTACCAATATTTCGTCTCAGATTGTTTTTCAACTAGTTTGACTTGTACTGATAGTTTTTTTAATTTACTTAAATTAATGTTGTTATTGTAATTTATCTTTCCAAAACTCTTTGATATATTAATCAGCCTGTCTAGATACCTGGTCCATCGATCAAGAAGAATAATTGGATTTCTCTGACAATCTTTTCATCAGTTCTCAAGTATTAACTAAATGAATAGAAGGTTTAAGTTCATTCTTAAAAAAATTAGTCTATTGTAGAATGGTATCTGGATATAAAACAAGACAAAATAATTTAATGCAGTAAAAAAATAAAATTTTTAATAAAATCGCTTGAATAGTTCATATGATCAAATACTATTTAGGAACATATTTATTAAACTGCTGTGCATGATAATTAATATCTTCATATTGTCAAAGGAATTATACTGTAATAAAAAGTCATAGTTAGTGGGAAAAGCCTCGCTCTTAGTTTAAAAGATAAAAACACAGTACAATTATTAAAAATTAGTTTATAATAATAAAAATTCTCTTATTTCTGTAACATATATTTTATTTCGTGTTGTTATTATTTTTTATGTTATACTTAATTTTTTTATAATGTACCAATATTGGTGTTAAATAACTCTACTAAACTACTAGTGAATATTTTGGTATTTAACTGAAACAATAAACAACAATATCCAGTTGAAAGCTCACTGATATGGTTATATGCTAGTCGAAAGTATTACCTTAAGGTGTGTCAATTGTACCCGTTGCAATGTCCTGAAATAAATAACTAAATGAGTAGTGTACATATACGTTTTATCATATGGGCATATCAAAGTGTTTCATAAAAAAATATTATTCATATTTTTTACAATCCTAATTTTTCAGTTTGAAACCGTAATTTCAAATAAACACTTTAATTTTCACTTGTTGTCTTAGTAATAATTATAAAAATGTAAAAATAAATTACACTTAAGGTGAAATGTTTTGTAAACATCACTATCAGAATACTAAATAGTGAACACAAAGGAACTATATATAATGAACCATTGTAAAAGAGTAATTAGAGATAACCCAATGAAAATAAAAAGGTAATAAATATAATATTATTTGAATTTTACTTGATACAATATCCGTATGGATACAGGCTATTTCATATGTTTATCCTCACTGCCAGCAAAGATACGCATTTCTAAGCTTATGGAGTGTTTTCTGTACTGATCGACTAGAGAATTTAATTTTGTTGGATTAGGCCTGATGGAATTGTGAATAGTTTTTTTTTTTCATTCAATTGCCAATCTCGGGCAAATGTTTGAATTTTATACCCACTCCACGACGTGGACAATGTGGAATACCCAAATTAGATGAAAATTTCAAAAACACCATAAAATGTAGGGTGTTCCAATACGAAATTTTAAAGTTCGCCGCCATATTGGTAAAATGGCGGAAAATTTTGAAAAGTGAAATACATACATGAAAGCAAAATAAAAAAGTAAAGTGGGTCCCCCATAAGAAGTAAACTGTCAGATATAGAATAAAAAAGTTATCTACTGGATCACTTTAAGAAACTCACCCTGTATATTTATATTAATAAATCACAAATTTCAAAAATGTAATTGCAAATTTATAAAATGTTATCAGTGGGTAAAGATAGGAGTTTAAATGTAAGTTCAGTAGGTCATGGACTTTATGTCACAGTCTTGCCATGATATAAAGGTCGATTGTGGTCAGCGTGCTGGTTTATTTGCTGGCCCCAGTTCGATGAATAACGTATATCGCTTCATCATACATGTTATGCTACAATGTTTCAGCTTTTACTGAACTCGCATAATACATTTCATACGTCCTGTTGATTCTGACGATTTAAAGTTTTATTTTGTATTTAAATATTTTGTTAGCGCATTATAAATATTTTACAGATTAATATTTAATTGATTTTTCTTCTGTATTTCATAATTTTCAAAGACAATTATTTTTATTTAAGTCTTTATTTTTAAGTTCATAACATGATGACGTTTTGTGAACATTACAATACTCTTTGATAATATAAACTAAGACTCCCGCAATATCAGTTAAGATGCGGGTGGTTAACAACTGGATGTCCGATCACGGTCTCTCACTTGCTCTCAGTAAGACGGAGATCGTGATTCTTACGAAGAAGAGGATCGACACCGTCGTCCCGTTTGGGAAGGGAGGTGGTCACATCAACTCGTGCCGCCAAATACCTCGGGGTTATGGTGGACACCAAGTTAAGCTGGAGGGATCAGATCTTCCGTACGGCGGACAAGGCCGCTAAGGTAGTGACTTACCTTAGTAGGCTGATGGCCAATGTCGGGGGTCCCCGATCCAGCAGAAGACGTCTGTTGATGTCCGCGCTCCAGTCCGTGCTTCTTTACGGGGCAGAGGTGTGGGCAGGCGCTCTAGATAAGGAGTGCTACAGGTTGCGACTCGCCCGGGTTCAGCGTCAAGCTGCGCTCCGGGTGTGTTCCGCCTACCGGACAGTGTCCGAGCCTGCCGTCCTGGTGGTCGCCGGAGTCATCCCTGTCAAGCTCTTGGCAGGGGAAAGGAAAGCGATTTATCAGAGACAAGGCGAGATCGGCAAGGACACGGCAAGAACAGAAGAGCGCTCCCGAACCTTCCAGCAGTGGCAACACAGCTGGGAGCACGACACCCGAGGACGATGGACTGCGCGACTTATCAAGCAGGTCCAACCATGGTTGGAACGGCGGCATGGGGAGGTGGACTACTACCTGACCCAATTTTTGACTGGTCACGGCTATTTTCGGTCGTACCTGAACCGGATGGGAAAGACCGGTTCACCGGACTGCATTTATTGCCCGGGTGTTCCCGACGATGCGGAACACACATTCTTCCGCTGTCCCCGTTGGGAAGGGCCCCGCCTGGAGGCCACACAAATCTTTGGTGCATTTTCGGTGGACTCGGTCTGCCAAAAGATTTTGGAGGATGAGGGCAACTGGGATTGTTTTGTCACAGTTCGTCCGGGGCATCCTCCTGGAAAAGAAAACCGATCTGGACCGCGAAGTGGCCCTGATCCCTTGATCGAGCTGCTGGATAAGGAGCGAGCCCCACGGGCGTAAGCAAAATTTAGGCCTAGCCTGACGTAATGTGACAAACAATTCCAGGTTAGATTCCTAAAGAGTAGAGGAGGTTTTTTAGTGGGTAAACCCGTTTTTAGGGGAGCCCCACACTACAGGCTGGCCACCTGTGTGCGTAATGCATTTTTCCGCCTCTCCCTCAAAAAAAAAAAAAAAAAAAAAAAAAAAAAAAAATATTAGTTAAGATTCGCCCTTTTCTTGGGTACGTATTATTTCTTCATAAGTTAGTTAATTTAGATTTTAAAATAGATTGAATTACATGTTTTGCATTTTTTTGTGATTAATATACTATAAGCTCTTTGTATTAAGTTTTAAGAAAAATAAATATAAATTGTATTCTCATACTAAGTTAAATTTTTAAAGAGTCTCCTTATCTCGTTCATGTTACAAATATGATTAAATAGGGATTGTTGGATTTGCTAAAACACAACCTTCTTTACCGACACCACAGTACACCACTAAGGTTGGTGCTGCTACCTGTTGTCCTATGATTCAATCAAAGAACTTGTTGCGAAAAGAAGTACACTAGCTTCGTTGCACTGTTTATTCTAAAGGTTACACACGTCAAAAACTCCTTATGGACCAAAACTTTTTCTCTTTAAGAAATTAAGTATTTTATCTATTTCATAATATCAATAAATATTTATATGTAACGAATCAATACCTAAATATAAGCTATTTAAGTGTCAAATTCTCACGTGAATTATTTTTATTATGGTGTTATGTAAAGGAGATTACATACATTAAACATATGTACACATTGACTATATGCACTATAGTCTTCTTATCCAATGATTTTTATTTGATACCGAAATTTGGAAGGTTTATATTCGCCATGCCAGAGGCTCTGGATCGATGTTGTAATTATCTATGTGGATTTACAGTCCTGCAAAAAAATTTTACCATGATATAAACATAACTTTCAGGTATAAATTGTTCATCCTTGGTTTTGAACAGTGGTGATACTGATTAGGTTATCATACGTTACCTGTATTTGATGTACACTGCAGAATATCGCACCATCGTAAATATGTTTCAAACACACCTATGCTATGATAAGTATTTTCACGTTAGTATATATAGTAAAATGATAATACATTGACAGGTTCAAGTTTATAATAGACTAATAAAAATCCAGTATAATTTATAAATTATTTTGAAACTATAAGATTTTTATATAATTAATGGTTTTACAAGAAGTTAATTAATTGTCTTCTATTTCAAGATTAAACTGTTGAGGTTATAGTTTAATTAATGATAGAAAATTATTGGAATTGAGGTGTAGTACAGTTACAACTAACCAAAAACAACAAATAAATTTCCCATTATAACTTAAAAACTGGTTTACTTTGGTTGCAAAGCTGGTATTGGGTACAGAAAAGTAAGTTGTAATAATATATTGTTGTAAGTCTCATGGCAGGCCACTATGAAAAGTCCTTCCTTACAAGCCATTCTGCCCTTGACGGTGGTGGGGAGGGGGGATAGGGCAATGGAAATGGAACCCCAAGATGAGGAAAGTGAATGGACTATCGTTTGGTTGGCTGTTTAGAGAGCAAAGCGGACCTCTTGTTTAAGCCTGAAAATCGGTTTTTAAAGCAGCACGGTAGTTCGCCCGATAAGTGGTCAAACGGCCTCCTGTTTCTCACCCGTTTTCATCCCTTTCTCTTATGTAATATTGGTTGGGACGTTATGCAGGGTTTTGATAACATGCAAATTGTTGTCACCTTTATAATTATAGTTTCAGCCTAATTGTATCTGGTGAAGAATATGTTGCTAAAACCACATGGATTACGAAGGTTATTATAAAATTATAATAACTATTAAACGAAAATAGAGAATATCCAATGTAAAAAATTGAGAATAGAATGGTACAGTAATTATCATTAGCATTTTATCAATTTATTAACGTTAGGTAGGAATGGGGTTTTTGTCAATTTACTTGCAATATGCGTGTATTTAGATGTTTTTTTTTCATGTAGGTTTTATTATTTTAAAATTGTTCATGATCATGAAACTATTAAGGCATTTACAGCACGATTTCGTATTCTGAAAACGTATTCTACTTTATGTAAGGCAATGGACACCAAGACCACTCATGATCTTCCATACCGAAGCTCAACTGAGACAGGTGCTACGATCTGCCGTCAGATGACTAAGGTAGAAGAGTCAGTTGACCAAAGGAGAACGGATGATTTGAATTAAGTTTTGTTTGGTAATAATTGATCAAATAATCATAGTTATAATTTGTATTGAACTAATAAGAACATATTTATGCTAACGAACTAAACTGTAAGCATAAAATAGCACAAAAATTATAAACAACAGTTTTTACAAACGGTTAATGTTTTGTAAAACGCTAATATTTTCCCTCATAACCACTAATATTTTCCAAGTGATGTAATGTAATTAGCATTCTTTTTTATCAATTCAAGATCCTGTACTAATATGTTTATTAGTATTTTATCAATGTCAGTAAATGTCAACTTGTAATCAAACCGTTATACAATATTATCATACTTTCAATATTCCCAATTACAGGTAATTGATAAAATTTAATTATTACTTTGGCATGTATTTAAATAACATTTTGGCATAAAACCTTTGTTAATAATGATTAGCTTCATTGAAAATTCAGTTGACTAACAAATTATGCCATGTAACACATTTCTGTTTCTTTTATATAAAGATATATGAAGTCGATAGTAAATTAAGTACTTTTAAAAATCGTTCATTAATATTTGGTAACACGTGAACCCATTTGCTTCCTTCCAATTCTTTAAGTCATTAAATAATCTAATAAATCATTTTAAATGTTGTTAAAAGTATAAATTGTCTATGTATTTTTTTATACAAGTACTTTATAGGTCTATAAAATTCGAATAAAAAGTAAAAAGCAGTTTTTTAACATAAAATTAAAGTTTTTTGGGATGTTAATAATCTTATAATGACTTACCTTGGTAGCTCATGGTTTTACATTTGAAAAACTTATTAGCTTTGTGTGCTAAAATGAACGGACGATCTTCATTATCGACAGCTACTTGTACTCGGTGCTGCTGTCTGGCGTCAACTGTGTGAAATAGAAGCGCCGTATCGGAACGAAGAACATTGTTTAATTTTTATTACAAAAAACATTTTAAATTGACCCTCATTGAAGGTGAACATTCTTAATACTTAATGTGGGTTTTACTATGTTAGTTTTGTTCGGAGGTTAATTGAAAGAAGGTAATCAAAGAGATTAAATACAGTTCTTGGGATTTTACATCATAATTAATTGAAACCTGAGAAAAAGATTCCATGTGAAAAATACACCTACCATATACTGTACAGAATAAAATTCTTTAAAGTACATCACCAAAACTGCATTATACGGTTAATTTTGTGAAAATAAGTATTAACGGTTTTTCGAACGTATTTCCAGAAATGCATATTGAACCAGATATCTGCCATTAGGTTTTCCCAATTAATAATTTTAATTTTTGTAACTAATTGAGGAGTGAGCGTGCTTTGTCTAAGAATTTGACGTGCATGGTAATTTTACGGAGCATAAGTTTGTCCCCATCGTAATATACTTATAAAGTTTATACATTTAAATAATAACAATTTTGTTTATTTGGTTTCATTGTTTGCATGTACGTTTGGACAGAGACGTTAGTAGTGTGTTTTGGTTACTTCTGCGCCGGAAGTCGTGCCATCTGCCCGAGCAGCTGCTCGAGCAGATGGCGTCAGATGCTGGGGTGCAGATGGCGAGAGCATATGTCCTGAATTTGAAGTAGAATTGGGCATGAATTAAGAGTTAGTTGAAAACTGAAATTGAACTGTGTTAACTAAACTCTAAAAGTTGAACAAAAATTAAGAGTAAGATCAAAACTGAAATTCAACAGTTATAACTGGGGGCCTGGAAAGTATGTCAAGGTCATCCAGAGTAAGTTTTAAAAAAGCCTATCCAACTACCACCAGAAATAGTTCAAAGTTGAACTAGTTGGTGATAGTGGGATAATTTATTTGTGCCATGGGAGAGGTGTTTATTGTTTGAAAGTTGGCGATCGAATGAGAAGCGCCGCCTAGGGAGAGGACTTATAAAATGGCAACCTTCCCCCCACCACCCCTTCCCCCACTCCTTTAGACCAATAACCGGTCGCCGACTGTATGTGGTGAAACTGAATTAAACATGGCGGCCGCCATGGATAATTCTAACCTCAAACCTTAGCTCAGCTGAAGAGAATAGAGGAGCATGAAGTAGGAATTGTGGTGACAGCGCTTATATGAGGAATAGTAGGGGTAAAATAAAAAAAGCTTGTTGAACACAGTCGATAGGTGTAACAAGTTCAAAGTTGTTGAATTGTAACATAGAATGCAAAATGTTGTAAATAACACTATCATCAACATTAACCTGCGAAGTCTTTGAAGAGTATAATGGGTTAAAACTGTACTTCTTCCTAACTCTATTTAAATTAGTTCTACACTTTGAAATTGAAGGTTTAGAAGTACTTTGTAATATGTGTTGTGTTCGCAAAAGCTTTAATTTTAAACATTGTGCAGTCATCATAACCGATGTGTTAAGTTCAGAAGTTAAAAGAAGACTGAGATATAAAATGAAGTGTAAAAGAAATTGAAACAGAAAGCCAGAGTAGTAATTTTATAGGTTAGAATTTACGAAGGCTATTCCATGGATAATTCTAACCTCAAACCTAGTAAGTGAAGTAGTCATAACATAAAACTAACGAGAGATGATGACCGAGCGGATGCGAGGCAATGAATGTTTGTAGCGCGATAAACTACCCACCTTTATAGAGGCAATAACTCCAGCCAGATGGCGGCAGATGGCAAGCAAATGACTGGTTGACCGACTTTCACCTGAGTAGTAAGAGAAGTAGGGTTCTGTGTCTATCCCTACTCCTTGGGGTAAATGACCGACCGGAAAGGTCAATGACCTCCCCCCCCCCTTCCCCCCCTCCCCCCTCCCCCCCTCCCCCCTCCCCCCCTCCCCACCTCCCCCCCCGAAAAAATGGAGCCCCCCCCCTTCCCCCACTCCTTCCCCCACTCCTCCAGGTCAATGGCCGGTCACCACCGGTTGTTGACTTTATGTGGTGAAACCAGACTAAATATGGCAGCTGCCATGGATAATTCTAACCTCAAACCTGCTGCGCATGCAACAAGTTCTCCGGATCGGAATGAGTCTATGCTATGCGCATGCGCCTAGTCCTGTATTACTCACTTTAGCGCTACTGCACATGGATAATTCTAACCTCAAACCTTGGATTTGTGTTGTTGCGCATGCGCCGCTCCCCACTCCTTTGCCTTCCTTTTACACTGCTGCGAACTGGACTGGATTGAACACTGTACTGGAGTGAAACAACTTCCCCCACTACTCGAGAATCCGAGGAGCAATACGAGCCTGATCTTAGCGTCAGTCGTCAACAAACTTTCATAGCGAAAGGTTGTTGGCGACTCAGCAAGAGGTTTCAAATATATAGTAGGCCTATATATATTTGAACTTCTTCTACTACGTTGCGTTTTTTAATGCAATGTGGTATGTGTGTGTGTGTGTGTGTGTGTTTAGTTTTAAGTTGTATTTAATTTAAGAAATAATTTGCGCATTGCGATGTTAGTTATAAGTTGGGTTTAGCATTAAGGTGTATTAATTTTAAGAGGTGTTTAGCATTAAGGTGTATTAATTTTAAGAATAATGATGGTATTTGGTTGTGTTGAATTATTTGGTTTTTAATAATGATGTGTTGTTAGTTTTAAGTGTTGATATTAATAATTTATGTTGTTGTTTTGCCTTTCAGCTAGATGTTAGGGGGTAGATTAACTGTAAATTCAGAAGTTCAGTTGAACTTTACTTAGAAGGGGTGGGACATCCGCAAATTGCGGACTAGGTTTTTTGCATTTTGTTTAGGAATATGATGGGTGGGATTAGTTTGGGTGGGTGTTAGAGTTGCGTTTCTGCATTAGCTGTTCCAGTTTCCCTGAAATTAATGGTTACGCTTTGATGCGGACGGGACGTTACGCTTTGATGCGGACGGACCAGGGCCTCCCTGCTGTTCCAGTTTCCCTGAAATTAATGGTTACGCTTTGATGCGGACGGGACGTTACGCTTTGATGCGGACGGCCCAGGGACCTCCCTTGCAGAACGTAACTAGTGGGTTGGGAGTGGGAACCGCTAGGCAAACAGGGTGGTGGGAACAGTATTACTGTTCCCATCACCTTGGATCATTATAAATCTTGAATGACCTTGACCCACTTTCGGAAGGGTCAATGACCCCCCCCCCCCCGAAAAAATGGAGTCGATTCCCCTCCCCCTCCCCCCCCTCCCCTCCCTCCCCCCCCTCCCACTCCCCCCCCCGAAAAAATGGAGTCGATCCCCCCCCCTCCCCTTCCCCCACTCCTATCCCCACTCCTTCCCCCACTACGGGTGAACGACCGGTCATGACCTGAAAAATTAAAATGGCTATAACTTGATAACGGATTGACGGATTTGGACAAGCGATACATCATTGAAAAGGTCTATGTAAGACAAACATTTTGGTAAAAGAAGAATTTGGTTATCTTATTTTAGTCAAAAGTTATGCGAATTATTTTAAATAAATACCTTCTCTTTCCCCTTTTCCCCCACCTCCCAGGTCAATAATCAGTCTCGGCCAGCTGCTACCCCTCTCATTTGCATATTGTTATAAAAGACGCACCGACTGCGGCTAACATTTCATTCTGATTCCAGACGTTACGCTGCGAACTTGGAGCCACAACCATGTTATCTCTGCCAACTACAACTTCTACTTTAACTTCTACTTCGACTTCTATTTCTACTACGGCTGTTCCTGCACCTAAGAAAACTCTTCGCCTCAAAAACCTTCCTGATTGCTACAAGAATCGACTTGCATCTCAACCTTCAACTTCTGGAGCTATTCTTCCGCCAACTAACACTTCTAGACTTTGTAGTATTTTTTCACCGCCTTCGCCTTCAAAGGACTCCGCACCACCATCAACTACTATGCCGCCACCGCAGAAGCCAGTTCACCACCATCCTAATACCCCTTCCGTTGAAACCATTGTTCATCGTCTTAGCACACCCATTATCCCACTATCACCATTGCCTCCTACCCCACCACTTAGTACACCTGAAGATCATACCTATCACAAAACTGAATCCTCTCAACCTGCTACTAAATCATCTCCTAAATCAGCTCCTAAACCAGCTTCTAAACCAGCTCCTAAACTTACTCCTAAACCTACTCCTAAACCCGCTCCTTCAGAGCAATTTCAATTATTACAAGAACAGCGTCGTAGGGCATTTAGCCGTCCCACTACTTGCCCTGAAATGCTTACTAGGGGAATTAAGAAAGGATCACCTTGTGGGAGGAAATGTGTAAAAAACGAAAGTTTTTGCCGTGTACATGTCGTAAAACACATTTCTGAACTACAAGTGACAGAAACCCCCACTGTTGAATACCAATCCAAAATTATTGGTGTGAAAGGAAATAGGCTTAAGAGAGGTTGTGTCTATTTTTTTGAAAGTGTTATTGACAACGAACACATTTTGGCAACTTGTAACGGCGTAAGATATAATATTAAAGTGATTGAATCCTTGCGCAAAGAGAAATCCGTTTATGAGTTAGACTCTAAAGACTATCTCCTCAGACACAAACTGGATGGTATTACAAGGTGGGGGCGTAGCAAGTAAATTCACATAGCTTTTTCCAAATTATTGCTTAAAAAAATACTGGGGGAGAAACACAACGCGTTATAGCGTTGTGTTTCTCCCCCATTATTTTTTAACACTCTAAGTCTCGTGACCTACTAACCTACTTCCATCCAAGTAGTAAGAAAAGTACTTCCCCCACTCCTTTGGGTCGATGACTGGTCATGGTCAGCACCTACCCCTCATTTGCATACTATTATAAAAGCGGAGCGAGCGTTGGTCACCCCTTCATTTTTCTTCTACACGCCGCTCTTGTCGTTTCGTCTCTGCTGTTTATAATATTTCTTGCTTCAAAATGCCTCCTCATCTGAATGAAAATTTTAATTTTTCTGAAATTTCTGATGTTTTTGAACAATCTGAAGACACTTTAAGTAACGACAGTGAAAGTGAAGATGATGAGGACGATGATGATTATACTGTTGAACTTAGTGAAGAACGTAAAGTCATAGCAATTGATCCACAATTTCCATTTGATACAATAGAAAAGTTTATGGCTGAAGCTAATAAATGGTTGGACTCAGGATGTTATGTACGAATTGACTCTTTTATATTGTATGGTGATAGTCATTCTTTCCTTGTCACACCAAATGACAGAGACCGCATGTTGCAGTGGGCACAATCTATGATGGAGTGCTACGAACAAGGTGTGGACACTGGCGGCTATTTTCTTGCACAACTAGTGTAATAACAAATTACCCTTCCCCCACGTAGTGAAGAAGGAAAAGAAATATTAGGAATCTAATTATAATACTTCCTTCCACATATAAAGAAGAAGGGGAAAGGAGTGGGGATTATAAAGTGGTGGGGGAATGTGTATAAATGCAGGTTGTTTCAAGAGACTTTTATTATTATTGTGGCTTTAGCAGAAACAACATGGAGTTTAAATCTTCAGCAAAAATAAGGAATAATATAATAAAGAAAGAAATTCGCAAGAAAGAAAAGATTGAACTTATAAAATTACAACTTATAATACCTTCCATTGAAATTGGATGTAGCAAACTAAAGACTTTGGTGAAAACTAACGAATATTTGTTACAATTGCTAAAAACAATCGAAGAGTTGAAGAGAAAGAATGGACATTCTACATAGTAAAATTTGAACATTTTAATATAAATAAGTAAACTGAAAAAAGTAGATGTAGAATAGAGAGCGAGGAATAGATCACTTTGTGGTAATGGACTAACATGCCACTTAGTGCTCTATTCCTCGTTCTCGCGTTAAATTGGATTACCTTGACCTATTTGTTTGACTGTTAGAATTTGGTTAACACTGTTGAATTGCAGTTTTGAACTAATGTTTATTTTTATTCAACTGTTAGAGTTTTTTAACACTGTCGAATTTTAGTTTTGAACTAACTTTTAATTTATGCGAATTTTCAGTTCAACTCTAGTTAATTTATGCGCAAATTTAGTTCAACCAAGTGCCTGTGCTCTAGCCATTTCCACTCCAACATTTGTTCTTTTAACATCTGTCCCATAACATCTGTCCTAACAGATGTTAAAAGAAAGTTTGTTAAAGTTTAAATATAAAGAAGTATATACTAAAACTCCAATGGGAATAAAGAACACGAATGAACAATTAGTTTGTAGAAGGTTAATATTTTGTTGAAAATGTTTGATTTCCTAGGATAGTGAAGAGGATGAAATAGTGGTGGGGGAACCATTATAATAGGAGGAACGTGAGAGCCCACTTCATTTCTTGGTGAAATTTCGAAGAGTAAACATCTCAACATGTATCGTTGCGATAAATGTTCGGAATCGTTTCACGATGAAATTCTATTAGACTGTCATAAAGAACTAATTCACAACAACCCAGAAGAAAAACAAGAACAACAAGAACAACAAGAAGAACAAGAACAACAAGAAGAACAAGAAGAACAAGAAGAACAATATGAAATAACAGCAACATCTTCAACTACTTTACCAAATCTACAAGTATTTGCATTACCTGGTAAAGTAGTAATGCATCATAAGATTCAAAATGAAAACTTGAAGCTAGAAGAATTTATTAGAGAAGCAAAACCAATTGTAAGTAAAACTTTAAAAGAAGAATTAAAAAGATTGAACTTTCTTAAATTTGGTTTACTACTAGAAGCTATGTTTATAAATGTACAAGAAGAATTATCACCAAGAGGATTCATAACAAAAAACCGAACCATTATGGAAAGTTCAAACATTGATTCAATAGTAGAGAACTGTATAGAAGAAATATTAACAAAAATTCAGGAACACGAAGGAAGAGGATCCGGATGGAGTCTTACAAGTATTGAAG
Organism: Neoaliturus tenellus; assembly: GCA_030545055.2. NCBI lineage: Eukaryota > Metazoa > Arthropoda > Insecta > Hemiptera > Cicadellidae > Neoaliturus > Neoaliturus tenellus. Next base: position 113,270,182 of record CM061536.1, on the reverse strand, counting down.
TATTAGATATAAGAGTTCACAAACATGGATATGGACTAATGGGATCAAGTTACATTCCTCTGCCAAAAAGAATTGAAGATACAAAATCTTGTATTAATGTTAAAAATGAAGACAATGAATGTTTTCGTTATGCAATGACAACTAAATTTGTACCAAATCATGTGAATAGACCTGACCAAGAATATGAAAATCAAAGATTTAGATACAATTTTCAAGGAATCACTTATCCTGTATCACTGAAAGATATATCAAAATTTGAGAAGAAAAATCCCGGTACGTCTATCAATGTTTTTGCATTAGATAGTTCAAACAAAGTGTATCCTTTACGTATTGCAAAAGAAGAGCTACCAGATCATACGGATTTACTACTACTAACGCGAGGAGATGTGTCTCACTATGTGTACATAAAGCAATTTGATCGTCTTGTTAACAAGCAACTTTCAAAAAATAGAAACAAAAAGATAATTTGCAAGAGATGTTTTAATTTTCAACGAGAAGGAAGAGAAGGAAGAGAATGGTTACAAGAGCACAAAAGACTATGTAACAATAATTATGAAGCAAAGATTAATTTACCTGCGGAAAACAGAGCATTCGTTAAATTTGAAAAGGTTCATCATCAATACCGTATCCCTATAGTTGTATATGCGGACTTTGAATCAACACTAATTCCTATAGAAGATGAAAATTGTGAAGCTAGAAAAAGTGTCAAATATCAAATGCACAAACCAAATAGTTTTTGTTTAATGGTTAAATCAACATTATCAGAAGAACATTTAAACAGATATGGATTAACTTCAGAACCTCTAGTATATCGTGGTAAAAATGTAGAAAAAATATTTCTTGATCACTTATATTCAATAGCTGGAAATGCACAAAGATTATATACAAATATTGTACCAATGAAACCGATGGAGGAAGAAGAAGAAATTCAACATGAAAATGCAACTCTATGTTTCTTATGCAAAAATGATTTTACTATTGAGAATTATAAAGTTAAAGATCACGATCACCTCACAGGTTATTACAGGGGTGCTGCTTGTAATAAATGCAACTTGAGTTATCGTTTACCACTATATATTCCTGTGGTTCTGCATAACCTCAGTGGGTACGATGCTCATTTTATAATACCTGAACTAGGAAGAGACGATGGTAAAATCGATGTGTTAGCTGAAACTTCAGAGAAGTTTATAAGTTTTTCCAAAGAAGTTGGAAACATAAAACTAAGATTCTTGGACTCCTACAGATTTATGCCGTCGAGTTTGTCCAAACTTTCAGAAAATTTAAGGAAACAAGATTTCATCGAAACAAAGAAGATTGTAAATAACGACAAACTGGATTTGGTACTTCGGAAAGGTGTGTTTCCATATGATTACATAGACAGTTTAGAAAGATTTAATGAAACATCACTTCCGGCTAAAGAAGAATTCAAAAGTAAACTTTATGACATGGACATATCTCAAGAGGACTATGATCATGCATGTAAAGTATGGAACGATTTAGGATTTAGAACATTGGGAGAATATTCAGATTTTTATGTTAAATTGGATGTAACTTTACTATGTGATATAATGGAAGAATTTAGAAATACAAGTTTTGCGGCATATGGATTGGACCCTCTTCATTCGTACACTTCACCTGGATTAGCATGGCAAGCTATGTTGAAAGAAACAAATTGTAAAATACAACTTCTTACTGATATAGATATGGTTATGATGTTAGAGTCAGGAGTTCGAGGGGGATTGACGCAAAGCGTTACACGACATTTCAAGGCGAACAACAAGTATCTGCCCGATTATGATGTATCAAAACCAACAACATTCCTGGGTTATTTTGATGCAAATAACTTATACGGATGGGCAATGTCGAATCCCCTTCCATATGATAATTTTAAATGGATAGATCCAGAATCGATTGGAAACATAATGGATATACCGAAGCATGGTGAAACTGGTTACATTTTTGATGTTAATTTTGAATATCCTGAACATCTTCATGATCAACATTATGATTTACCACTTCTTCCGAAGACTGAAATTTCCCCTACTGGAAGATGGCCAAAATTAATGATGACTTTAACCGACAAGTCTCGATATGTTGGACACTACTGGATGATACAACAAGCTTTAGACTTAGGATTGAGAATTACAAAAATTAATCGAGTACTACAATTTTCTCAATCTTGTTGGTTAAAACCTTACATCGACAACAACACAAGAAGAAGAGCCACCGCTACATCAAGTTTTCAAAAAGATTTTTTCAAATTAATGAATAACGCAATATTTGGCAAGACTTTGGAAAACAAAAGGAAACATAAGGATATCAAATTGGTAACTGATCCAGTAAAATTACAGAAATTGGTGCAACAACCAAACTTTGGTTCATCTATAATTATTAATGAAAATCTAGTTGTTATTTCCATGAACAAGAAGTCAGTTACAATGGATCGTCCTTTGTATCTTGGAATGTCAATCTTGGATATTTCAAAAACACATATGTACGAGTTTCATTATAAGAAGATGGTTAACTATTATGGAAGAGAGAACATTGGTATTGCATATATGGACACGGATGCACTAATTTACTGGATTAAAACAAATGATATGTATGAAGATCTACGCACCTTTATATATAAAGATGATTTCGACTTTTCCGATTATCCTAAGGATCATCCAAATTACGACTATGACAGAAATAAGAAAGTATTGGGAAAATTTAAAGATGAAACAAATGGTGTGCCGATGATGGAAATTGTAGCATTAATGTCCAAACTGTATTCATTTCAACTGTACATAAACGAGAGGAACGAACATCAAGTCACGAAGAAGGCCAAAGGAATAAAAACTTCTTTCCTGAAGAAGAACGTACAGTTTGAACATTATAAAAGATGTTTGTTTGAAAATGTTGAAATAACTGCAACGTTCAACACTATTAGAAGTTATAATCATCAACTTTTTAGTGTCAAACAAACAAAGTGGGCATTAAGCTACAAAGATGACAAGCGTCATATTTTAGAAGATAAAATTAATACTTTACCATTCGGCCACTACTCTCTAAACCCTATCGACCAGTAAACCTATTCTTCGTCCTCTACCTTCTTCCTTTTTCCTTTCCGTAAAGAAGAGGGGACATGGCAAGCCCAATGCCATGTTCCCTCTTTTTTACACTAATATGAAATGGCCTTGACCTATATTCAAACTATATAAATGAGAATAAACTATTCTATGGATCAGTATTTTTACATGCAGTGTACAAGCAACATCTGAAGATGGAAAGTGTGAAGGACAAGATTGTAAATGAACTACATAAACCAGCAAGAAGAAGATTTCCAAGAAGAAGTACAATCATTAAAGGAATAAATGATCTTTATCAAGCTGATCTCATTGAAATGATACCGCACAGTAAATTAAATAAAGGATTTAAATATATTTTAACAATTATAGACTGTTTTACTAAAATAGCTGACGCTTTACCAATGAAGGATAAGACTGGTAAAAGTGTTACAAAAGCTATGGAAACCACAATACAAAGAAATAAATTTAAAATTAAACATCTACAGACCGATGATGGAAAAGAATATTTTAATAAAGACTTTGGAGCTTTGATGAAGAAATATCAAATAAATCATTATTCTACAAATTCTGAAGTTAAAGCTTCAATAATTGAAAGATTCAATAGAACATTAAAAGGTGCGATGTATAAACAATTTTCAAAAAGAGGATCATACGTGTGGTATGACATATTACCACAACTTATAAAAGAGTATAAAAACAAATATCATCGTACCATTGGAATGAAACCTATCCAGGTAAATAGTGCTAATGCCAAAATTGTATTACAACGCATTAAAAATAATACAACACCGAAATTGGAAAAATTGCAACCAAAGAAGTTCAAGGTCAACGATAAAGTTCGTATAAGCAAATACAAAGGTGTATTTAGTAAAAGATATCTACCAAATTGGACTAATGAAGTATTTACAATTTATAAAGTGCAACCAACTATACCTGAAACCTATTTATTAAAGGATAACAAGGGTGAATTACTTCAAGGTGGATTCTACGGACACGAATTGTTGAAATCAACAGTTGGTGATGTATATCTTGTCGAGAAGATTTTACAAAGGAAAAAGGATATGGTTAAAGTCCGGTGGTTAGGGTTTGATAAAAGTGAAGACTCTTGGATTCCTTCAAAAGACTTAGTATAGTTGTTTAATAGCTCATTGTGTGTTTAACCTTTATACAAGATGGAGATTGTACAACAAAAAGATCGATTTAATATCAATAACATTGATGAATTGACAGTTGACAATGATAAGTTAAATCATGGAAAACATGGTGAATTACTACCAAATACGATAAGATGTCTAATAACTGGTCCTTCAAATTGTGGAAAAACTAATGTTGTTTTTAACCTTATAACTAATCCTAAAGGATTGCGTTTTAACAATATATATATTTTTTCAAAATCATTGCAACAACCAAAATATCAATTATTGGATAAAGTACTTGCAAGTGTACCTGAAGTAAATTTTTACAAGTTTAATGCCAGTGAAACAATTATGCAACCAAATGAAGCAAAACCATTTTCTATTTTTATATTTGACGATGTTTCTTGTGAAAATCATGACACAATAAGGAATTATTTTGCTATGGGAAGACATCATAATATTGATAGCATTTACATTGGTCAAACATACAGTAAAATTCCAAAACAACTTATAAGAGACAATGCAAATATGTTGATCATCTTCAAGCAAGATGAAACAAATTTAAAGCATATATATAATGATCATGTAAATGCAGATATGCCATTTGAAAAATTTAAAGAGATGTGTGGCAAAGCATGGAATGAGAAATATAGCTTTCTCGTTATTATGAAGGAAGAAGATATTAAAAATGGTAGATATCGTATAGGGTTGGATAAATTTGTATTTATGCGTTGAACTACCGATGCTACATCTAGTTACATGTTGAACTTCACAGTGTAAACATGGTGAATCAAGAAAAACTATTGAAAGAAATAAAATCACTGAGTGATTCTATTAGGATGAAGAATCGTGCATTGAGGATGGGTTTAAGTGAAAGAGAAGAATTTTTAGAGACTACATTTAAACCTATTACGGAACCTTTAAAACAGATATCAGAAACTATTGGTAAACCTCTTTATGAAGGAGATGTTTTACTACCAGTTTCTAAACAAGAAGTACAAGCATTAAAAAAAGAAGAAGATGATGATTCATATACAAGTGCTAGTGAGCAAGAAGAAACAAAAGAAGAAGAAGAACCAATTGTTGAAAAGGAAGAAGAACAGCCAATACCTGAAGCTGAACAATCTATTCCAAATTTAACTCAATTGAGTAGCGATATATTACAACATGGACCTCTTGGAAGAAAATATATAATGAAAATGCTACATGATATGAAATCAAACCCGAATTTGAGTAGATCACACGTATACGGAGCAAGAATTGATGGGAATGAATTGAAGATTGGCGATTCAAAGCTTGAAATAACACAAGACGATTACATCATTATTGGTGAGCATAGATATAAAGGAACAAAAGGATTATATGAATTAATTTTCAAAAACATACCACTAAGATATTCATCCAAAGATTTAAGTGTTTTTAAGGAGATTCTCCAAAATACTAACGCTCATAAAAGAAACTATGTAAAGGATGCAATGATTAATCGTTCACGTGCAACAAAATATAACATCGTTATAAAAAAGTTGTTTCCTCCACGAAAATTGCCAACATTACGTACTGCACCAGCGGTGAGACAACCACTGAAAAGAAAATCTTTATCACTTATGGATTTATCACTTCTTGAACAACATGGTAAAAAGAGTAAAGGAGATACTTCAACATCTGGTAAAGGATTGATGAAAAATCTATACAATACGAATGTGATTTACTACAACGATATCAATAAATTGGTTGATAGAATGAGACTATTGCATGAAGCCATGGAAGCCGGTCATACAGGTTTGAATAATGAATGGGTGGCTCTAGTTGATGAACTTAGGAATCGCGGTATAGTCGTATAATTGTCCGTGGATATAAAAGAGGTGCAAGCATAAGACGTATCAGTTCTAACATGAGCGTCGACAAGTTCGGACGGTACTCCGCTTTAGGAGTGCAAGTTGGAGAAGACAGAAAAAGAAGTGGATTACCGCAAACACCTGAAGGTGACTATAGCATAAGTAATAAACGTTTAAAACTAGTTAAAGATCCAGAAGAAGATACTGATGGAGCAAATTTGAAGACAGTAAAAGAAGCTACTTCAACATCATTAAAATTACATAAGAATACTTACGATGTTAAATCACATAGATTAATTAATGTTGGTAAACCAACTGAAGGTTCTGATGCAATTACTAAAGAGTACTTATCATCTGAACTTTTAAATACTTTAAAATTGCAATGGGGTAATAACTTAAAAGATGGACAAACGTATAATGCTGGAAATTATAGAATAACCAACGTGGGAAATCCCAAAAATGATAAAGATTCAGTTAATAAAGAATATTTACATTCTATAATACCTGAAAAAACTGAACATGGATTTTCTTTTTATAAATTTATTATAAATGACATTGGATACCCAAAAGAAGACGGTGATGCTGTAAACCTAAAATACATCAAGGACAACTGTATTTTACAAGATGCTGATGGAATCGATTGTCATGGAAAAACATTGACAAATGTAAAGTTTGGTTCTCAACCAAAAGATGCTGTTACTATGGAGCAATTATCCAAAGAATTAAAAAAAGAAACATCAAATTTTGTAAAACATGAAGATGCCGTGTTAAAGCGGGGAGATAAATTTATACATGGAAATAAAAAGTTTGATTTAATGCAAGGAAATAATGATGAATGGGATGCAGGACATAAAACAATAACAAATGGAAGATTTGGTATAAAAGATTCAGATGTACCTCTTATGGTGCAAACATTAATTGCAAGTGGTGGTAGATTAGATACATACGATGGTCGTAATAGAAGAATAAAAAATATTTATCCTGGTTATGGAGATGATGATTGTGTTACATTGAGACAAACAATAACTTGGGATAAACACTTTGGGACCAAATATGATGCAAAGATGAAGAAAATAATTAATATTTTACCAGGTGAAGATTCAAATGATGCTGCTACTATTGGACAAGTCATAACAACATCAAAAAGTGATTTAACCGCTTACACGTGTAATGATAAACGTATTATGCAGTTACAAGATCCTCAACATCCGAAAGATGCTGTAACTTTAGATTGTTTAATAAGAATAGTGGGTAATTTACTTATTGATACCCACAATCATATAGCTAGTACAACGAATCATGTGGTGATTCAACCCGATGAACGAGAAGCTTGGATTAAAAATAGAATCATAAATCAGTATATAATTAATTTGAATAACTAAGTCTTTAAATATACAAGATTTTGCACAAGTTATTCATTTATGTAAAGTATCTCGTGGAGTAAACACACCAGTTATATAAGACAACATAATGAAGACCATATCGCTCAGTCATCGTCAAGACAGCGGCAAGAGAGGACGTGGTATAACATCAGCTGCATTATCCCTGCTCAGACGGATTCCAGTTGGTGCTGTTGTAAATCGAACGATAGACGCTTTACCATACGAATTACATCTGCCCGGAGGTTATCAATATTGTGGACCTGGAACTAAGTTGGCAAAACGTTTAGCAAGAGGAGATCCTGGAATTAATAAATTAGATCAAGCTTGCAAAGAACACGATATAGCATATTCAAAGTATAAAGATTCAACAAGTAGATCAATAGCAGATAAAATTCTAGCGGAAAAAGCTTGGCAAAGAGTAAAATCAAGTGACGCAAATATTGCAGAAAAAGCAGCAGCTTGGGCAGTAACTACAGCCATGAAGACAAAAGCAAAGTTAGGTGGTGGAAGACGTCGCAGAGGAAGACCTGCAAAGAGAGGCGCTCCCAAAAGAGGTGGAGACATTAAAAAAGGACGTCGTAGAACTCATAAGGCAAGTGTAAAGAAGACTTCTGTTTGGCAAATGGTAAAAAACGGAGCAGGTTTATACCTAAGACCATACCGTGTGTACTAAATAAGAAGAATCAATTGATAATTCCAAATAAAGCCTTAACAAATCATCAGTTAAATGATTATGTAAAATGTTTGAAAATACCATTCTTTCGAGGAGTTTTTATGAAAGATGCATTACCAACTAAAATATGGAAAAATGAAACTGGAATAGTAAATTTGGATTCCACCTATGGTCCAGGCACTCATTGGGTATGCTATAAAAAACTCGGACAAACCATTTACTACTTTGACAGTTTTGGCAATCTACCACCGCCAAAAGAACTGCAACATTATTTTCGAAACTCCAAAAACATTTTTTACAATTACAAAAGAGAACAACCTAACAATACTGAAATATGTGGGCATTTATGTTTGGAGTTTCTAGCGAAGAGTGTCAGTCAGCTTTAAGATGTCATCGTATACAGTGTCACTGAGTGGAAATTCATCCACATTGAAAAGTACGCTGTTCCCAGCATTTGCGTCTATCCAAGGAAAGATTATGGGAAGCGGCATTACTTGATTTGACTACCTACAATTCAATTCCTAATGTTACAGAAGGAAAAAACAATTTACTACATTATTATGAAACTAAGGATGCTGCAGGAAAATACTCAGAATTGAAAATAATTACATTTCCTACTGGAGCATATGAAATTGATGACATAAACCAATTATTACAGAAACAACTCGGAGAAGACAATATCACCGTTAAAGGAAACAATAATACTTTAAAAGCAGAAATAACTTCGAAATATTATATTGATGTCAGCTTGGAACAGTCGATTGGCAGTTTACTTGGATTTACAGATACAAAAAAGAAAATCTTAACTCCTGGAACTACTCATTCAGGTGATTCAACTGTAACAATATTGAAAGTAAATAGTATTGATGTCACGTGCAACATTATACACGGATCGTATAGAGATGGAGTTAATCAACATATTTTACATACATTTTATCCAACAGTGGCTCCCGGTTTTAAAATTGTTGAGAAGCCACAAAACTTGATATACCTACCATTAAACACCAGTTTCATTTCAGACATCGTACTGAACATATTGGATCAAGACGGTCATAGTGTTGACTTTAGAGGAGAAACAATTACTATACGGATACACATCAGAGCAGCAACATAAAAGTCAACATGGGATTATCATTTAAACCGCAACGGAAGAGTCGGGAGCTCAGTAGCTCCTCGACATTGGAAGAGTTAACATCGGAAAACATTCGTTTTCTACAGAAGATTGGATTGAAACTTAACAGCGATGGATATCCTGGATATATCTCAAGGACCAACGTTCGACGAAACACTATGGGAGAAGGAATATCACACGCACAACCCTTACACTTCATCAAAATTAAACAATAAAGATGAAATAAGGATCCCCATTCAACAACAAGATATTTACACTTTACCGTGTGAAAGTTACTTGTACATCGAAGGACGGGTATTAAAATTGGATGGAAAAACTGCTTCAACAGTTCCTTTTATAAATAACCCGATGGCATATCTTTTTGATGAAATAAGATATGAAATATCAGGGGTGACGGTTGATTCAACAAAAAAGGTTGGTTTAACAACGACATTGAAAGGATTAACATCATTAACACCGCATGAGAAGAATTCAATAGTCACTGCCGGATGGGTTGCCCCCGATAAAGACACTATAACACCAGCTTCCAACGGTCACTTTGATTTTCATGTACCTTTACGATTGCTTTTGGGATTCGCTGAAGATTACAAACGGGTAATAATAAATGTCAAACAAGAATTAGTATTACTCAGATCTTCAACTAATAAGGACTTAATACTTGCAGACCCTGCAACTACGGAAGATAAACTGGAATGGCAACTACAGTTGGATAAAGTTGTTTGGAGAGTACCTCATGTAAGATTGGCCGATGAACATAGAATCCTATTATTGAGAAAGTTAAAATCTGACCGTGATATTGTGATGCCATTCCGAAGTTGGGAATTTCATGAATACCCTACACTACCTCAGACAGAAAGACAAACATGGACCGTCAAGACATCAACTTACTTGGAACGAGCAAGGTACATAATACTCGGTTTTCAAACTAAGCGAAAAGATGTTATCACTGCAAATGCTGGTCAATTTGATCACTGTAAAATAAAGAATTGTAAAGTTTTCCTAAACTCTCAATTCTTTCCCTATGACAATTTGAATGTCATGTTCAGCAAAAAACGTTTTTCCATTTTATACGATATGTATGCAAGATTTCAATCGTCATATTATGGAAAGACTAATACACCACTATTATCACCTGACCAGAGTAGTGTAAAATTGTAGGGTCTGGGACGTGACGTCATCACGATGACGTCAGCAGTGATGACGTCATCAATGACGTCACTAATGACGCCACCAATGACGTAATAATGACGACACATGACGTCACACCCATGACGTCATGGTGACGTCATTACCACTGACGTCATCATGATGACGTCACTGACGTTAATTAGGTCAAGGTCACGCAAGAATACAAAAAAAATTTTTTTTGCACTTTTGCGAATCCTCAAATTTTGCTGAGAAATTGAAATTTCTCGAGGAATCACAAAAGTGCAAAAAATAATTTTTTTTATTCCCTAGTGATCAAACTCTTGACCTAATATATCCGTCAGGGGTCATTGACCCGTCCCAGCAGCCCCACTTGAAAAAAAAAATAATTTTTTATATTTTACTTACCCACCGAGAGACTTAGAGCCGAAGAATAATTTCTTCAAACACCCGACATTGCGACAAACGACACGCGATCCGAACAGCACCGCGTCCGAAGACGTACTGACTTGGGTGCAGGCGGTTCCCCAGGTACCCGGCCCAGTGGTGGGGATAAGGAGGTGGTGGGGGTAAAGTGGTCAGAAGGAAGAAAAATTTATTTTTTTACAAACAACTCGTCCCAGCCGGTCCTTTACCGGACCTCCGTAACTCGGATTGGAAATATTTCCTGAGAAATATTTATTTTTTATTCTTTCTCAGGTGATGTTGGAACTTGGTCGGGAATTGGAGTCACCAACGTAACCTTACTGGCAAAAGTTAGCTCGTCTAAAAGTTTCTGAAACATTTTATCATCCATAGTGATATTTGTGTCCCTTGAGTAAAATTTTGGATTATTTTTGAAGCAACGTTTCATTTTTGTTAAAGTGGAAGTCTTGGACACCTTAACAGAATTATTTTGCTTGGCCAGCAAAAATTTTACTCTTAATAATTTTTCTCGCAAAGTTTCAGCCATAGATGTGTCTCACAGTAAGGTTTGGATAAAACTGAAACACTTAGTCCAGTGTTGTACCTTAGCTGGAAGTAGTGGGGGAACAGGGCTATAGTGGGGGAATGAGTAGTGGAGGGGGTAATGCAGACTGTTGTTGACAAGTGTAGAAACAGTTTGCTGGGAACTGTCCAAGGAGTAACACGTACTGTGCAGAAAAATTAACCGAGAGACTTGTGTAAAATTTAACTCCAAGAAATATTTAATGTAAGACTAAAAGAGGTAGAGCCAAATGAAAAATAATTTTGTAGGAGACGGGTATGGATCAGTTTTGTAGTAAAGTTCAAAATCCACTTGTGTGGAATAAAATTAAATTGTGAGCGAAAAATATTTAGCCACACCTGCAAAATACAAGTGTATGAAAATATTAGGAGACCTGTATAGCTAAATAAAAATTAATTTTGTATCAAACAGTCTTCCAACATTTCAGTTTCTAAGTCTTAACAAGTAAGGAATAAAATATTAAATAATGAGTGGAAAATAATTTGTTAAGTAAACGTAATTGTAGCAGTGTAACAAAAATTAATTTTGTGCAAAACAGGCTAGGTTCTGTTTTGCTAAGTTTAATAAGAAGGAAAAATAAAAATTTACTCACAGAAAAGTTGAGCGGTGGCGAGGTGTGGCGTGTTTGTTGGCTTGCAATAAACTGACTTACCTTCTGTTGAGCTACATTCGACCAGTTGGCAAAGAAACCAGTCTGTTATATAAGCATTATGTAACCGTCTCTGCCGGCTGTGCTGAATCCGGCAAGCTAAAATATTATTCTATAGTACACCTGACTTGGACTGAAAATATTCTAAGTCCCAAGACCCCTCCCCCTCCCCCCCCCCCCCCCCCTCCCCCCCCCCCCCCTCGGCTCCGGATGAGAAGTGAGCCCCCCCCCCCCCCCCCCCGGGGGAGGAGGAGGTGGCATAGCCCGAGGCGTTGCCATACCTTGACACGTGTTGTATAATGAGATCCGGTTAGTAATGTATTCAGGTGTGGCTCTTGGAGATTGTCCAATGCCGCAAACAAGTACGTGTCGAGGTCTGGCTGTTTACGTAACCAGGTCCGGTTCCACCACTCCTGACCGGCCCAGCTTCGATTCTCTGAGGCTTAGCTTCTTCGCAGTTGCTTTCAAACATTTCAGCTGAGTGGTTGAAGCTCTGCCCTACAGGATTCGCAATGTAATGTTGGCGCCGCATTATATTGGGAATTCTTTTAGTCTAAGGCATGGCATGTGTAGTTTTAAGAAATATTTTATTTTGCGCTTGCTGCTTCTGCTAGGTCTTGGTGTTGGATTTATTTAGTCTAAGTGTTGTGTGTTGAAAAATATTATTTTGTACTAATCTTCACAGGTTGTCCCCAAGTTGAAATTTTTCTAAATTCGTATCTTGGAGGTACTCCTCCGTAAATTGGCAGTTAAAGTGTTAGGCTTTTTGAGACTTTACAGTCTCTGTAAAATAAAAATTTTTCGAGGTTTAGAACCTCAAGAATTATTTGTTACCAACAATAGCATGGCGCCTAACGAGCCCGGGGGTAGGCCCCTGGGGATCCACCCTTAGGCCTCTTTCGGTCAGGGGCGCTACTGGACCTCATCACTCTAGATGGGTGGTTGGCATCCTTTAGCACGAGGCGTCGGATCCTGACACTGACCGGTGTGCTAGGCAAAAGTCAGTACCTACGGGTTAAGACGGGATCCTCGGTCATGGTTAGCATGGCCTTTTCCAAATTATTGTAGCATGTTTCCCTTAAGGAAACTCAAAATTAAATAAATAATTTTTTATTTAATCACCTCCCCTTAAATGTTGAGATCCCCCCGATGCCTCTGGCCGCCGGCGGTCTTAGGCATCGGGGGGATTTCTTTTTTAATTCTTGAACGACCTTGACCCATATTCATGTGTGAATAAAATAAAATATTTTTGTTCCACATGTTATGTAGGTCAGTCATGACTTAGGCGGATTTTTGCCTGAGTTCTGGGACTGCTCAGGACTTAGAGCGAGATGCGGCTAAGTGTTGGCTGTCCAAACTGTGGTTCAACCAAATTTTATTTTATGTTCACACATGAGTAAGGGTAGCAGGTATCCAAGAGTTAAAGTCCTAAGGGTAGGTGAAGCCCCCCCCCCCCCCGAATTTTTTTAAAAAATTTTTTGACCTTGACCAAAAATTTTTTGCTCCGGACGAAAACTGCCCCCCCCCCCCCCCCGAAATTTTTTTTTTGAAAAATTTTTTGACCTTGACCAAAAATTTTTTGCTCCGGACGAAAACTGCGCCCCCCCCCCCCCCCCCAAAATTTTTTTTTCGAAAATTTTTTGACCTTGACCAAAAATTTTTTGCTCCGGACGAAAACTGCACCCGGGGGGGGGGGGGGGGGGGGGGGGAGGTGCCAAGCTAGTAGTGTGAAATTGTTACTTCCAGTACAAGTTAAAATAGTAGTGGTAAATTGTTACCACAAACACAAATTTGTGTCTTTAAACTTCTAATGTAACTTAACCCATTTAAATGTAGGTGCCAAGCCAGTAGTGTGAAATTGTTACTCCCAGTACAAGTTAAAATAGTAGTGGTAAATTGTTACCACAAACACAAATTTGTGTCTTCAAACTTCTAATTTAACTTAACCCATTTAAATGTAGGTGCCAAGCTAGTAGTGTGAAATTGTTACTCCCAGTACAAGTTAAAATAGTAGTGGTAAATTGTTACCACAAACACAAATTTGTGTCTTCAAACTTCTAATTTAACTTAACCCATTTAAATGTAGGTGCCAAGCTAGTAGTGTGAAATTGTTACTCCCAGTACAAGTTAAAATAGTAGTGGTAAATTGTTACCACAAATTTGTGTATTCAAACTTCTAATTTAACTTTACCCATTTAAATGTAGGTGCCAAGCCAGTAGTGTGAAATTGTTACTCCCAGTACAAGTTAAAATAGTAGTGGTAAATTGTTACCACAAATTTGTGTATTCAAACTTCTAATTTAAATTAACCCATTTAAATGTAGGTGCCCAGCCAGTAGTGTGAAATTGTTACTCCCAGTACAAGTTAAAATAGTAGTGGTAAATTGTTACCACAAATTTGTGTCTTCAAACTTCTAATTTAACTTAACCCATTTAAATGTTGCTACTTAAAGGTAGCACCGTTTTGGTGCTACCTTTCATGTACTATTTTCTACATGTCCAATTTTGCTTTATGTTTTTTAAACAACACTTTTAATTACCGGTTTAATGTAAAACTATAAAATATGTTTATATATATGAATTATTAACAAAACCTTAGTTTTAACATTAAATGTTATTAGGAAACTTCTAATTGAGATAAGCCATTTAAATGTTGCTACTTTTAGGTAGCACCGTTTTGGTGCTACCTATGGTGTACTATTTCACATGTCCAATTTTTGCTTTAGGCTTTTAAACAACACTTTTAACTACTGCTACCAGTCTACCACTGAGGTACCTATGAAGCGAGTTTGGTTCATCTTTTTTTTCTCTAGTTGCTAAGGTGTTTAGGAATTAAAGGTTAGAATTACTTTTAAGGTTAAAAAAAGCACATGGTGCGAACAGAAAGTTCACTATTGTTTTAACATTAATGGTCATTAGAAAACTTCTAATTGAGCTTAACCCATTTAAATGTTGCTACTTTAAGGTAGCACCGTTTCGGTGCTACCTTTGGTGTACTATTTTTACATGTCACAAAATATATGGGCCTCTGCTTGACGCAGAGACAGGTACTTGGCCCCGTTTCTACCCATTATTAAGTGTACTGAGACTTTAGGTTTTAAACAACACTTTTAACTACTGGTTTAATGTAAAACTACGAAATATGTTTATATACATGAAATCTTAACAAAACCTTAGTTTTAATATTAAAGGTAATTTGGAAACTTCTAATTGAGCTTAAACCATTTAAATGTTGCGAATTAAAGGTAGCACCGTTTTGGTGCTACCTTTGGTGTACTATTTTTACATATCCAATTTTGCTTTAGGTTTTTAAACATCACTTTTAACTACCGGTTTAATGTAAAACTATGAAATATGTTTATATATATATATGAATTCTTAACCAAACCTTAGTTTTAACATTAAACCGTATTTGGAAACTTCTAATTGCTCACTCAGAGACAAGTACTTGGCCCCGTTACTCTCCATCATTAAGTGTACTTAGGCTTTATGTTTTTAAACAAGACTTTTAACTACTGGTTTAATGTAAAACTACAAAATATGTTTATATACATGATAACTTAACAAAACCTTAGTTTTTAACATTAAAGGTAATTTGGAAACTTCCAATTGGGCTTAACCTATTTAAATGTTGCTTAACCTATTTAAATGTTGCTAATTAAAGGTAGCACCGTTTTGGTGCTACCTTTGGTGTACTATTTATTCCTTGTCAATTTTGCTTAAAGTTTTTAAACAACACTTTTAACTAAGTGTTTAATGTTAAAGTACGAAATATGTTTATATATGAGCCTCTGCTGACTTGGAGACAAGTACTTGGCCCCCGTTCCTGTCCATCATTAAGTGTACTGAGGCTTTACGTTTTTAAACAAGACTTTTAACTACAAGTTTAATGTAAAACTACAAAATATGTTTATATATACATGATAACTTAACAAAACCTTAGTTTTTACATTGAAGGTAATTTGGGAACTTTTAATTGAGCTTAAAACATTTAAATGTTGCTAATTAAAGGTAGCACCGTTTTGGTGCTACCTTTGGTGTACTATTTCTTCCTTGTCAAATTTTGCTTAAAGTTTTTAAACAACACTTTTAACTACGGGTTTAATGTTAAAGTACAAAACAACACTTTTAACTACAGGTTTAATGTTAAAGTACAAAATATGTTTACATATGAGCCTCTGCTGACTGAGAGACAAGTACTTGGCACCGTTCCTGTCCATCATTAAGTGTATTTAGGCTTTACGTTTTTAAACAAGACTTTTAACTACTGGTTTAATGTAAAACTATGAAATATGTTTATATATGAGCCTACGCCTGACGCAGAGACAGGTATTTGGTCTTGTTCCTGTCCCTAATTAAGTGTACTGAGGCTGTAGGTTTTTAAAAAACACTTTTAACTTCTGGTTTAATGTAAAAACTATGAAATATGTTTATATATAAATGATAACTTAACAAAACCTTAGTTTTAACATTAAAGGTAATTTGGAAACCTCCAATTGAGCTTAACCCATTTAAATGTTGCTACTTTTTAATGTAGCAACCGGTAGCACCGTTTTGATGCTATCTTTGGTGTACTATTTTTTTTTACATGTAAAATTTTGCTTTAGGTTTTTAAACAAAAATTTAAGTATTACGTTAAGGTCAAACTACCAAACATGTTTGTTATCTACATGAATTATTAACAAACTTTTAGTTTTAACTTTAATGATGATATAGGAATTTCTATTTATGTGTAAAGTTTAACATAATTAGTTTTGTATTTGATTTTATTATTGTTTGGAACACTTGTTATGTGTTGTAGTCAAGCAAGTCTTATTTTGGTATAAAAAATAATAATCTTTAGCACATGTATGTAAAGCTAATTTTTTAATTTCAATTTATTAAATGAAAATGAATGTGGTATTAATGTAAAATATATTAAAAATCAGTTTTAAAAAATCTACAGGAAATTGTCAACAAATTTAAAATGTATCATATTACTGTTAAATGTGCAGTATATCCCTTCATTTTGCATGCCCAGTTGCGCTTCATCATTTATGAAAGTGGTTTGTTGAGTGTGCCCTTATTATTGACATCCGTAAAAAAATTGTTTAAATTTAACATACAATTGTGTATGCGCAGTAGTACTTGTCTACTGCGCATGCGCAGAAGGTTTCCACCACTCTTTGTCGGGTATATAAGCAGGTGGGTTAACCATGCATTTCATTGTTTGGCGAACTTTTGCCAAGTGAACATCTTATTGACAACTTCGGTTATTCTGGATATTTAAAAGGTGTATGCTATTTTTCTTACATTTGACTTCAATATGTCTGAACTGCAGTGTTACATGTTTGATAGTAAACCTGTAGCTGTATTATTTGATCGTGAAAACAATCCATGGTTTAAGGCTAATGATGTATCAGAAATTCTAGAATATAAAAGACCGCGAAAAGCAATAAATGATCTAGTTAAGGAAAAATATAAAAAGTTATGTAAAGATATTGATGGAAACAGTTTAGTGCTACCCTCTAACTTTCAAAAAAGTACCGTATTCATCAATGAACCAGGTTTATATTCCTTAATTTTATCGTCCAAGATGAAATTAGCTAAGCGCTTTCAAGATTGGGTGTTTGAAGAAATACTACCATCAATTCGCAAGTATGGAGAGTATAAACTAAAAAGAGAAAACCTTAAGTTGACTCACTCCTTACGTAAAGCGTTGTCAAATAATCAAAAACTAATTGAAACGTTAATTGATCAAATACCTAAAGTTGCTGTTATACCTGATGATATGGATTTAAAACATATCTTTTGTGTATTGGAAAAGGACACATACTATGAAAAGTATGGAGTAATGGAGTACAAGTGCATTCGTACAGAGAGGAGACGATATAAAAGAGCACTGAAAAGAGCAAAGGAAGATGGTTTTGTACCAAGTTTTACAAGATATCCTGTACCAAACAGTATAAATATCTTTAATAAAGCTAAGGAGGTTATGAATACTTATGGTATGCATTACGAATGTTCTTTGAATAACATACTGACCCCCCATAATTTTGTAAATATTGTAAAAATTATTCTTAATGAATAAACTGTATGAATGTATGTATGAATGTGGGACTTATTAGATTGAGAAGTTAAGGTATTAACTTTAGCTACTTATTTGAAAAGTCTGGTGTGAATGAAGGTCACTGGCGCGGTTGACTAAAAGACCCGTAAACCGTGTGTGTGTGTGTGTGTGTGAATGTGTGTGAATGTGTGTGAATGTGTGTGTGTGTGTGTGAATGTGTGTGTGAATGTGTGGAAAACGACGTACACCCACCTCCTCGCGGTGTTTTCTGGGTAACGCTAAGAGGTGTACAACAAATGTCTTGTAAACCACATGAATTAATCTATTTTTTTTTTTTTAATATACATTCATAGGTATATACAATAATAACATTTATTTAAATTAAACAAATTTAAAAGCATTTTAAATGCATACAATTTATAATTGTTGTCACAAAAACACCTCGTGCTTTACTAATAATAGATGAAAACGATATAATGTATGTATAAAATATGAGTTTTTTAATTAATGGAGCTAGAAAAAATAAAGATAGCATTAAATTAGTGTTACCATAAAATTTGTTTATAGAACAATAAGTTTTTCTTCATAATTATAGGTTAATATTTAAAAAAATGTCGAACCTGATTCCCTTATACAAATAATGAATAACAATCGCAATAAACACTTATCTTTAAGATACAAATGTGGTTAGCACTGAATCAGTGGTACCTTTAAATAATGTGAAAAGCCTTATATTTGGAAAAAAAATTATACATTTGCCTAAATAATACAATTTACATGTTTTCCTTCAAACTAACTTTTTAACACACTGATTTTGAACCATAAAAATGTTTTATATACTGGTTTTAAGATCTATATTTAGGTAGCACTAAATTAGAGCTACCATTAAGTTAATAAAATAGCTACATACATTTATAATTATATTTTATTATTTAATTATTAAATATATTTAATTTATTCAATATTTATTTCACTGACTCTTTACAGCACAAATAAGTATAAAAACACAAAATCTGAAACAAGTCAGTCATTTTAATTTTAATGTAAAATAATAAAAGCTCAAAACTTAATACTTTTTTTCAAAATTAAACAAAAGTAGCAACAAAATATCGGTGTTATCTTGAAATATTTATAGAAATTATAATATAGTATGGTTTTATTAATTTAAACTAAATTGAATTCATCCTTATTCTACACATAACGGTAAAACCATTCATTCTGAACCTTAATGCTTAGAACTCTGACATGTTGTTTTTCGAACTCTGACATATTGTATTTATTTCAAGATACAGCTCAACCTTTCATTATAAATCTTGTTAATTTTTTAAATCTATCTTCTTATTTCTATAAGGGTTTTGTCTGTTACGTCCCTTTTTCTCTCGACCTGCTGAACCGATTTTTAAGATTGAGGCGTCATTTTAAAGCTTAGGATATACCGCAGTGACGAATTGTAATTAAAAAGGTCATATTGTTTCGGGCTTCGACCCTCCTGGCCTTTGATTTATGTCTAGAGGGCACTTTAAATGTTGACCAACTTTTATTGCAAGTTCTTTAATGTGAATTGTAATTTAACAGCTGATTACCTTCAGATGAATTTTAAAAGCCGGATAGTAAACAAAAATAGATCCCCGTCACTTTATAATCAACATTTACGTACTGTAGGTGAGATTCACTCATACAGAATCATAAAACGCGCAATTTGCGCACGGGCCACCTCGTAATATAATAAAAATATAAAACACATGAACTTTTAACTAATTTACCAATAGGGAATACGCTATTACGGTGTTATTCATGATAAGACCTAAGCCCGGGACCATGATACTTTTTCATTTTGAGATCTCTAAAAGCCAAAAACACCGTTTGTTCAATTTCATATATATATGTATGTGTCCATAAACACGATAACTTTTGAATGGAACCTCTGATTTTGATGAAATTTAGTACAGGGGTGTAAGCCAGTATCTACTTAATTGAATTTGTGAAACATAATGATCGGATTATGGGAACGAGGTTTATAGGGTTTCTAAAGGGTTAAAATTGGGTTTTTGGCATTTTTTGAACCTCAATTTTTTTTTTAAATTCATGACTTTTAACTAAAACCATTCAAAAGAGCTTAAAACAACGAACAATTTAGTATTTTGAATTTTTACCTAACTTAAATGGTTATTCAGAAAATCCAAACACTATGTTTTACATGTTATTCTTATGGGAAATGAACAAAACCTTCTATCTTGCTTATTTACTGAAATATCTTGATAAACTTGGTATGTACATTAATTAGAAATCGTTTAACTTATATCTGCTTATAAAATGCATATGGCGGCAAACCTACATACTCACCTCTATGGGTTTTATGGAAAAATTAAAAAACACCATAACCTGATAAAATTTGGTATGTACATTCACTAGGTAGGGTTTAACTTATATTTATCAATGAAACCCATATGGCGGCAAACCTACATACTTTAAACCCCCATGGATTTTATGAGAAAATAGAAAATATACCAAAATTCCATTGGAAACTTGCTGAGTAAGCAGGTCTGCTGCGATGGGGGTATTATATTTATAGTTACATTAAGGTAGCATTATTTTGATGCCACCTTTACATAAAATATATTAATTCAATTATCTTATTGTTTTATTGTGTATTTACATTAAATTTAGTCTACATGTGGGAATTGAGACACCAATTTTTGGAAAATGAATGCATATAATCATGGGATATAGTCTTTATTCTGTAAACCCGGCTTACCCCTTAATTGTTTCCCCTTTAAATTTTCATTTTAAATTTAAAGTGGAAACACTTCTTTTTACAAACAAATTTGTGCTATTATCATTCACTTTTCTTTGTTTAAATTAAATGTAGTCCTTTTTTTACTCTACTTATAAAGCAGAAAAGATACTGGAACTTAAATTATATAGTTTTGGAACTTGAATCATTATTCAAAACATACAATTTAACTCTCCAATTGTAAATATAAGATGAGAAAAGCTAAAATTTCTATATTTATAGTTATAATTATAGGCATTTAGTCAAATGCCTATAACTCAATAATGGATTGACGGATTAGGACAAGCGATACATCATTGAAAAGGTCTATGTAAGACTAACATTTTAGTAAAAGAAGAATTTGGTTATCTTATTTTAGTCAAAAGTTATGCGAATTATTTCAAATAAATACCAAAAAAACACCGTTTGTTCAATTTCATTTATATATATATATATATATATATATATATATATATATATATATATATATATCAGTCTACCACTGAGGTGCCTACGAAGCAAGTTTGGTTGATTTCACTTTCTCTTGAGCTGCGTTAGTCTTAACATGAAATTTATCAGTTATTTCAACTTCTTTTTGCACTAACGTAACGTTTTGTTGTCTCACAATTTTAATTAATTGCGCAAAAGAAGTATCTCTAGGAGACATTCTTAACCGTATATGTAGCTCCTACAAATGCAAGCTTATTAATGACAAATTCACAACTTATAAGACCTGTTTAAATAAAAGACAAAGTGGTAAGCATCTTGACGGCGCAAGGTGCAAGTACAGACTAGAAACCTGGAGGTCCATAGCCTGCCATTTATGAGTTCTAAAAATGGGGAGGGGGAAGGAATAAGGATTGGGAAGGGGTAGGGTGGGGGAAGGGTAGTTTGGTTATTAAACGACTTGTGCTGTAAAATAGCCGCCAACATCCACACCTTGTTCGTAGCACTCCTTTATTGTTTGTGCCCACTGCCGCATGCGGTCTCTATCATTTGGTGTTACAAGAAAAGAATTACAATCATCATACAATATAAAGGAGCCGATTCGTACGTAAGATCCTGAGTCCAACCATTTATGAGCTTCAGACATGAATTTATCTATTGTATCAAATGGGGATTCTGGATCAATTGCTATAACTTTGAGTTCTTCATTAATTTCAACGGTATAATCATCATCTTCATCATCATCTTCACTGTCACTGTCGTTATTTAAAGTGTCTTCAGGTTGTTCAAAAACATTAGAAATTTCGGAGGAATTGAAATTTTCATTGAGACGAGGAGGCATTTTGAAGCAAGTAATATTGTAAACAGCAGAGACAAAACAACAAGAGTGGCTTGTAGAAGCGGAATGAAGGAGTGAACAACGCTCGCTCCACTTTTATAATGGTATACTAATGAGAGGGGTAACAGCTAGCCGTTATCGATTATTGACCTGGGAGGTGGGGGAAAGAAAGGAGAGGGGGTATTTATTTGAAATAATTCGCATAACTTTTGACTAAAATAAGATAACCAAATTCTTTTTTTACTAAAATGTTAGTCTTACATAGACCTTTTCAATGATGTATCGCTTGTCCTAATCCGTCAATCCATTATTGAGTTATAGGCATTTGACTAAATGCCTATAATTATAACTATAAATATAGAAATTTTAGCTTTTCTCATCTTATATTTACAATTGGAGAGTTAAATTGTATGTTTGGAATAATGATTCAAGTTCCAAAACTATATAATTTAAGTTCCAGTATCTTTTCTGCTTTATAAGTAGAGTAAAAAAAGGGCTACATTTAATTTAAACAAAGAAAAGTGAATGATAATAGCACAAATTTGTTTGTAAAAAGAAGTGTTTTCACTTTAAATTTAAAATGAAAATTTAAAGGGGAAACAATTAAGGGGTAAGCCGGGTTTACAGAATAAAGACTATATCCCATGATTATATGCATTCATTTTCCAAAAATTGGTGTCTCAATTCCCACATGTAGACTAAATTTAATGTAAATACACAATAAAACAATAAGATAATTGAATTAATATATTTTATGTAAAGGTGGCATCAAAATAATGCTACCTTAATGTAACTATAAATATAATACCCCCATCGCAGCAGACCTGCTTACTCAGCAAGTTTCCAATGGAATTTTGGTATATTTTCTATTTTCTCATAAAATCCATGGGGGTTTAAAGTATGTAGGTTTGCCGCCATATGGGTTTCATTGATAAATATAAGTTAAACCCTACCTAGTGAATGTACATACCAAATTTTATCAGGTTATGGTGTTTTTTAATTTTTCCATAAAACCCATAGAGGTGAGTATGTAGGTTTGCCGCCATATGCATTTTATAAGCAGATATAAGTTAAACGCTTTCTAATTAATGTACATACCAAGTTTATCAAGATATTTCAGTAAATAAGCAAGATAGAAGGTTTTGTTCATTTCCCATAAGAATAACATGTAAAACATAGTGTTTGGATTTTCTGAATAACCATTTAAGTTAGGTAAAAATTCAAAATACTAAATTGTTCGTTGTTTTAAGCTCTTTTGAATGGTTTTAGTTAAAAGTCATGAATTTAAAAAAAAAATTGAGGTTCAAAAAATGCCAAAAACCCAATTTTAACCCTTTAGAAACCCTATAAACCTCGTTCCCATAATCCGATCATTATGTTTCACAAATTCAATTAAGTAGATACTGGCTTACACCCCTGTACTAAATTTCATCAAAATCAGAGGTTCCATTCAAAAGTTATCGTGTTTATGGACACATACATATATATATGAAATTGAACAAACGGTGTTTTGGCTTTTAGAGATCTCAAAATGAAAAAGTATCATGGTCCCGGGCTTAGGTCTTATCATGAATAACACCGTAATAGCGTATTCCCTATTGGTAAATTAGTTAAAAGTTCATGTGTTTTATATTTTTATTATATTACGAGGTGGCCCGTGCGCAAATTGCGCGTTTTATGATTCTGTATGAGTGAATCTCACCTACAGTACGTAAATGTTGATTATAAAGTGACGGGGATCTATTTTTGTTTACTATCCGGCTTTTAAAATTCATCTGAAGGTAATCAGCTGTTAAATTACAATTCACATTAAAGAACTTGCAATAAAAGTTGGTCAACATTTAAAGTGCCCTCTAGACATAAATCAAAGGCCAGGAGGGTCGAAGCCCGAAACAATATGACCTTTTTAATTACAATTCGTCACTGCGGTATATCCTAAGCTTTAAAATGACGCCTCAATCTTAAAAATCGGTTCAGCAGGTCGAGAGAAAAAGGGACGTAACAGACAAAACCCTTATAGAAATAAGAAGATAGATTTAAAAAATTAACAAGATTTATAATGAAAGGTTGAGCTGTATCTTGAAATAAATACAATATGTCAGAGTTCGAAAAACAACATGTCAGAGTTCTAAGCATTAAGGTTCAGAATGAATGGTTTTACCGTTATGTGTAGAATAAGGATGAATTCAATTTAGTTTAAATTAATAAAACCATACTATATTATAATTTCTATAAATATTTCAAGATAACACCGATATTTTGTTGCTACTTTTGTTTAATTTTGAAAAAAAGTATTAAGTTTTGAGCTTTTATTATTTTACATTAAAATTAAAATGACTGACTTGTTTCAGATTTTGTGTTTTTATACTTATTTGTGCTGTAAAGAGTCAGTGAAATAAATATTGAATAAATTAAATATATTTAATAATTAAATAATAAAATATAATTATAAATGTATGTAGCTATTTTATTAACTTAATGGTAGCTCTAATTTAGTGCTACCTAAATATAGATCTTAAAACCAGTATATAAAACATTTTTATGGTTCAAAATCAGTGTGTTAAAAAGTTAGTTTGAAGGAAAACATGTAAATTGTATTATTTAGGCAAATGTATAATTTTTTTTTCCAAATATAAGGCTTTTCACATTATTTAAAGGTACCACTGATTCAGTGCTAACCACATTTGTATCTTAAAGATAAGTGTTTATTGCGATTGTTATTCATTATTTGTATAAGGGAATCAGGTTCGACATTTTTTTAAATATTAACCTATAATTATGAAGAAAAACTTATTGTTCTATAAACAAATTTTATGGTAACACTAATTTAATGCTATCTTTATTTTTTCTAGCTCCATTAATTAAAAAACTCATATTTTATACATACATTATATCGTTTTCATCTATTATTAGTAAAGCACGAGGTGTTTTTGTGACAACAATTATAAATTGTATGCATTTAAAATGCTTTTAAATTTGTTTAATTTAAATAAATGTTATTATTGTATATACCTATGAATGTATATTAAAAAAAAAAAAAAATAGATTAATTCATGTGGTTTACAAGACATTTGTTGTACACCTCTTAGCGTTACCCAGAAAACACCGCGAGGAGGTGGGTGTACGTCGTTTTCCACACATTCACACACACATTCACACACACACACACATTCACACACATTCACACACATTCACACACACACACACACACACACGGTTTACGGGTCTTTTAGTCAACCGCGCCAGTGACCTTCATTCACACCAGACTTTTCAAATAAGTAGCTAAAGTTAATACCTTAACTTCTCAATCTAATAAGTCCCACATTCATACATACATTCATACAGTTTATTCATTAAGAATAATTTTTACAATATTTACAAAATTATGGGGGGTCAGTATGTTATTCAAAGAACATTCGTAATGCATACCATAAGTATTCATAACCTCCTTAGCTTTATTAAAGATATTTATACTGTTTGGTACAGGATATCTTGTAAAACTTGGTACAAAACCATCTTCCTTTGCTCTTTTCAGTGCTCTTTTATATCGTCTCCTCTCTGTACGAATGCACTTGTACTCCATTACTCCATACTTTTCATAGTATGTGTCCTTTTCCAATACACAAAAGATATGTTTTAAATCCATATCATCAGGTATAACAGCAACTTTAGGTATTTGATCAATTAACGTTTCAATTAGTTTTTGATTATTTGACAACGCTTTACGTAAGGAGTGAGTCAACTTAAGGTTTTCTCTTTTTAGTTTATACTCTCCATACTTGCGAATTGATGGTAGTATTTCTTCAAACACCCAATCTTGAAAGCGCTTAGCTAATTTCATCTTGGACGATAAAATTAAGGAATATAAACCTGGTTCATTGATGAATACGGTACTTTTTTGAAAGTTAGAGGGTAGCACTAAACTGTTTCCATCAATATCTTTACATAACTTTTTATATTTTTCCTTAACTAGATCATTTATTGCTTTTCGCGGTCTTTTATATTCTAGAATTTCTGATACATCATTAGCCTTAAACCATGGATTGTTTTCACGATCAAATAATACAGCTACAGGTTTACTATCAAACATGTAACACTGCAGTTCAGACATATTGAAGTCAAATGTAAGAAAAATAGCATACACCTTTTAAATATCCAGAATAACCGAAGTTGTCAATAAGATGTTCACTTGGCAAAAGTTCGCCAAACAATGAAATGCATGGTTAACCCACCTGCTTATATACCCGACAAAGAGTGGTGGAAACCTTCTGCGCATGCGCAGTAGACAAGTACTACTGCGCATACACAATTGTATGTTAAATTTAAACAATTTTTTTACGGATGTCAATAATAAGGGCACACTCAACAAACCACTTTCATAAATGATGAAGCGCAACTGGGCATGCAAAATGAAGGGATATACTGCACATTTAACAGTAATATGATACATTTTAAATTTGTTGACAATTTCCTGTAGATTTTTTAAAACTGATTTTTAATATATTTTACATTAATACCACATTCATTTTCATTTAATAAATTGAAATTAAAAAATTAGCTTTACATACATGTGCTAAAGATTATTATTTTTTATACCAAAATAAGACTTGCTTGACTACAACACATAACAAGTGTTCCAAACAATAATAAAATCAAATACAAAACTAATTATGTTAAACTTTACACATAAATAGAAATTCCTATATCATCATTAAAGTTAAAACTAAAAGTTTGTTAATAATTCATGTAGATAACAAACATGTTTGGTAGTTTGACCTTAACGTAATACTTAAATTTTTGTTTAAAAATCTAAAGCAAAATTTTACATGTAAAAAAAAATAGTACACCAAAGATAGCATCAAAACGGTGCTACCGGTTGCTACATTAAAAAGTAGCAACATTTAAATGGGTTAAGCTCAATTGGAGGTTTCCAAATTACCTTTAATGTTAAAACTAAGGTTTTGTTAAGTTATCATTTATATATAAACATATTTCATAGTTTTTACATTAAACCAGAAGTTAAAAGTGTTTTTTAAAAACCTACAGCCTCAGTACACTTAATTAGGGACAGGAACAAGACCAAATACCTGTCTCTGCGTCAGGCGTAGGCTCATATATAAACATATTTCATAGTTTTACATTAAACCAGTAGTTAAAAGTCTTGTTTAAAAACGTAAAGCCTAAATACACTTAATGATGGACAGGAACGGTGCCAAGTACTTGTCTCTCAGTCAGCAGAGGCTCATATGTAAACATATTTTGTACTTTAACATTAAACCTGTAGTTAAAAGTGTTGTTTTGTACTTTAACATTAAACCCGTAGTTAAAAGTGTTGTTTAAAAACTTTAAGCAAAATTTGACAAGGAAGAAATAGTACACCAAAGGTAGCACCAAAACGGTGCTACCTTTAATTAGCAACATTTAAATGTTTTAAGCTCAATTAAAAGTTCCCAAATTACCTTCAATGTAAAAACTAAGGTTTTGTTAAGTTATCATGTATATATAAACATATTTTGTAGTTTTACATTAAACTTGTAGTTAAAAGTCTTGTTTAAAAACGTAAAGCCTCAGTACACTTAATGATGGACAGGAACGGGGGCCAAGTACTTGTCTCCAAGTCAGCAGAGGCTCATATATAAACATATTTCGTACTTTAACATTAAACACTTAGTTAAAAGTGTTGTTTAAAAACTTTAAGCAAAATTGACAAGGAATAAATAGTACACCAAAGGTAGCACCAAAACGGTGCTACCTTTAATTAGCAACATTTAAATAGGTTAAGCAACATTTAAATAGGTTAAGCCCAATTGGAAGTTTCCAAATTACCTTTAATGTTAAAAACTAAGGTTTTGTTAAGTTATCATGTATATAAACATATTTTGTAGTTTTACATTAAACCAGTAGTTAAAAGTCTTGTTTAAAAACATAAAGCCTAAGTACACTTAATGATGGAGAGTAACGGGGCCAAGTACTTGTCTCTGAGTGAGCAATTAGAAGTTTCCAAATACGGTTTAATGTTAAAACTAAGGTTTGGTTAAGAATTCATATATATATATAAACATATTTCATAGTTTTACATTAAACCGGTAGTTAAAAGTGATGTTTAAAAACCTAAAGCAAAATTGGATATGTAAAAATAGTACACCAAAGGTAGCACCAAAACGGTGCTACCTTTAATTCGCAACATTTAAATGGTTTAAGCTCAATTAGAAGTTTCCAAATTACCTTTAATATTAAAACTAAGGTTTTGTTAAGATTTCATGTATATAAACATATTTCGTAGTTTTACATTAAACCAGTAGTTAAAAGTGTTGTTTAAAACCTAAAGTCTCAGTACACTTAATAATGGGTAGAAACGGGGCCAAGTACCTGTCTCTGCGTCAAGCAGAGGCCCATATATTTTGTGACATGTAAAAATAGTACACCAAAGGTAGCACCGAAACGGTGCTACCTTAAAGTAGCAACATTTAAATGGGTTAAGCTCAATTAGAAGTTTTCTAATGACCATTAATGTTAAAACAATAGTGAACTTTCTGTTCGCACCATGTGCTTTTTTTAACCTTAAAAGTAATTCTAACCTTTAATTCCTAAACACCTTAGCAACTAGAGAAAAAAAAGATGAACCAAACTCGCTTCATAGGTACCTCAGTGGTAGACTGGTAGCAGTAGTTAAAAGTGTTGTTTAAAAGCCTAAAGCAAAAATTGGACATGTGAAATAGTACACCATAGGTAGCACCAAAACGGTGCTACCTAAAAGTAGCAACATTTAAATGGCTTATCTCAATTAGAAGTTTCCTAATAACATATAATGTTAAAACTAAGGTTTTGTTAATAATTCATATATATAAACATATTTTATAGTTTTACATTAAACCGGTAATTAAAAGTGTTGTTTAAAAAACATAAAGCAAAATTGGACATGTAGAAAATAGTACATGAAAGGTAGCACCAAAACGGTGCTACCTTTAAGTAGCAACATTTAAATGGGTTAAGTTAAATTAGAAGTTTGAAGACACAAATTTGTGGTAACAATTTACCACTACTATTTTAACTTGTACTGGGAGTAACAATTTCACACTACTGGCTGGGCACCTACATTTAAATGGGTTAATTTAAATTAGAAGTTTGAATACACAAATTTGTGGTAACAATTTACCACTACTATTTTAACTTGTACTGGGAGTAACAATTTCACACTACTGGCTTGGCACCTACATTTAAATGGGTAAAGTTAAATTAGAAGTTTGAATACACAAATTTGTGGTAACAATTTACCACTACTATTTTAACTTGTACTGGGAGTAACAATTTCACACTACTAGCTTGGCACCTACATTTAAATGGGTTAAGTTAAATTAGAAGTTTGAAGACACAAATTTGTGTTTGTGGTAACAATTTACCACTACTATTTTAACTTGTACTGGGAGTAACAATTTCACACTACTAGCTTGGCACCTACATTTAAATGGGTTAAGTTAAATTAGAAGTTTGAAGACACAAATTTGTGTTTGTGGTAACAATTTACCACTACTATTTTAACTTGTACTGGGAGTAACAATTTCACACTACTGGCTTGGCACCTACATTTAAATGGGTTAAGTTACATTAGAAGTTTAAAGACACAAATTTGTGTTTGTGGTAACAATTTACCACTACTATTTTAACTTGTACTGGAAGTAACAATTTCACACTACTAGCTTGGCACCTCCCCCCCCCCCCCCCCCGGGTGCAGTTTTCGTCCGGAGCAAAAAATTTTTGGTCAAGGTCAAAAAATTTTTTAAAAAAATTCGGGGGGGGGGGGGGGGGGCTTCACCTACCCTTAGGACTTTAACTCTTGGATACCTGCTACCCTTACTCATGTGTGAACATAAAATAAAATTTGGTTGAACCACAGTTTGGACAGCCAACACTTAGCCGCATCTCGCTCTAAGTCCTGAGCAGTCCCAGAACTCAGGCAAAAATCCGCCTAAGTCATGACTGACCTACATAACATGTGGAACAAAAATATTTTATTTTATTCACACATGAATATGGGTCAAGGTCGTTCAAGAATTAAAAAAGAAATCCCCCCGATGCCTAAGACCGCCGGCGGCCAGAGGCATCGGGGGGATCTCAACATTTAAGGGGAGGTGATTAAATAAAAAATTATTTATTTAATTTTGAGTTTCCTTAAGGGAAACATGCTACAATAATTTGGAAAAGGCCATGCTAACCATGACCGAGGATCCCGTCTTAACCCGTAGGTACTGACTTTTGCCTAGCACACCGGTCAGTGTCAGGATCCGACGCCTCGTGCTAAAGGATGCCAACCACCCATCTAGAGTGATGAGGTCCAGTAGCGCCCCTGACCGAAAGAGGCCTAAGGGTGGATCCCCAGGGGCCTACCCCCGGGCTCGTTAGGCGCCATGCTATTGTTGGTAACAAATAATTCTTGAGGTTCTAAACCTCGAAAAATTTTTATTTTACAGAGACTGTAAAGTCTCAAAAAGCCTAACACTTTAACTGCCAATTTACGGAGGAGTACCTCCAAGATACGAATTTAGAAAAATTTCAACTTGGGGACAACCTGTGAAGATTAGTACAAAATAATATTTTTCAACACACAACACTTAGACTAAATAAATCCAACACCAAGACCTAGCAGAAGCAGCAAGCGCAAAATAAAATATTTCTTAAAACTACACATGCCATGCCTTAGACTAAAAGAATTCCCAATATAATGCGGCGCCAACATTACATTGCGAATCCTGTAGGGCAGAGCTTCAACCACTCAGCTGAAATGTTTGAAAGCAACTGCGAAGAAGCTAAGCCTCAGAGAATCGAAGCTGGGCCGGTCAGGAGTGGTGGAACCGGACCTGGTTACGTAAACAGCCAGACCTCGACACGTACTTGTTTGCGGCATTGGACAATCTCCAAGAGCCACACCTGAATACATTACTAACCGGATCTCATTATACAACACGTGTCAAGGTATGGCAACGCCTCGGGCTATGCCACCTCCTCCTCCCCCGGGGGGGGGGGGGGGGGGGCTCACTTCTCATCCGGAGCCGAGGGGGGGGGGGGGGGGAGGGGGGGGGGGGGAGGGGGAGGGGTCTTGGGACTTAGAATATTTTCAGTCCAAGTCAGGTGTACTATAGAATAATATTTTAGCTTGCCGGATTCAGCACAGCCGGCAGAGACGGTTACATAATGCTTATATAACAGACTGGTTTCTTTGCCAACTGGTCGAATGTAGCTCAACAGAAGGTAAGTCAGTTTATTGCAAGCCAACAAACACGCCACACCTCGCCACCGCTCAACTTTTCTGTGAGTAAATTTTTATTTTTCCTTCTTATTAAACTTAGCAAAACAGAACCTAGCCTGTTTTGCACAAAATTAATTTTTGTTACACTGCTACAATTACGTTTACTTAACAAATTATTTTCCACTCATTATTTAATATTTTATTCCTTACTTGTTAAGACTTAGAAACTGAAATGTTGGAAGACTGTTTGATACAAAATTAATTTTTATTTAGCTATACAGGTCTCCTAATATTTTCATACACTTGTATTTTGCAGGTGTGGCTAAATATTTTTCGCTCACAATTTAATTTTATTCCACACAAGTGGATTTTGAACTTTACTACAAAACTGATCCATACCCGTCTCCTACAAAATTATTTTTCATTTGGCTCTACCTCTTTTAGTCTTACATTAAATATTTCTTGGAGTTAAATTTTACACAAGTCTCTCGGTTAATTTTTCTGCACAGTACGTGTTACTCCTTGGACAGTTCCCAGCAAACTGTTTCTACACTTGTCAACAACAGTCTGCATTACCCCCTCCACTACTCATTCCCCCACTATAGCCCTGTTCCCCCACTACTTCCAGCTAAGGTACAACACTGGACTAAGTGTTTCAGTTTTATCCAAACCTTACTGTGAGACACATCTATGGCTGAAACTTTGCGAGAAAAATTATTAAGAGTAAAATTTTTGCTGGCCAAGCAAAATAATTCTGTTAAGGTGTCCAAGACTTCCACTTTAACAAAAATGAAACGTTGCTTCAAAAATAATCCAAAATTTTACTCAAGGGACACAAATATCACTATGGATGATAAAATGTTTCAGAAACTTTTAGACGAGCTAACTTTTGCCAGTAAGGTTACGTTGGTGACTCCAATTCCCGACCAAGTTCCAACATCACCTGAGAAAGAATAAAAAATAAATATTTCTCAGGAAATATTTCCAATCCGAGTTACGGAGGTCCGGTAAAGGACCGGCTGGGACGAGTTGTTTGTAAAAAAATAAATTTTTCTTCCTTCTGACCACTTTACCCCCACCACCTCCTTATCCCCACCACTGGGCCGGGTACCTGGGGAACCGCCTGCACCCAAGTCAGTACGTCTTCGGACGCGGTGCTGTTCGGATCGCGTGTCGTTTGTCGCAATGTCGGGTGTTTGAAGAAATTATTCTTCGGCTCTAAGTCTCTCGGTGGGTAAGTAAAATATAAAAAATTATTTTTTTTTTCAAGTGGGGCTGCTGGGACGGGTCAATGACCCCTGACGGATATATTAGGTCAAGAGTTTGATCACTAGGGAATAAAAAAAATTATTTTTTGCACTTTTGTGATTCCTCGAGAAATTTCAATTTCTCAGCAAAATTTGAGGATTCGCAAAAGTGCAAAAAAAATTTTTTTTGTATTCTTGCGTGACCTTGACCTAATTAACGTCAGTGACGTCATCATGATGACGTCAGCGGTAATGACGTCACCATGACGTCATGGGTGTGACGTCATGTGTCGTCATTATTACGTCATTGGTGGCGTCATTAGTGACGTCATTGATGACGTCATCACTGCTGACGTCATCGTGATGACGTCACGTCCCAGACCCTACAATTTTACACTACTGACCAGTATTATTCCAAGGCTCCAATAATTGTAATCGATTGTTCAAAACAAAATGAATCGGTAAAATCATCAAGTGTGGATATAAAAATTGAAATGGAATTTGAAGAACCAGTAGCGGATGGAACTTCGGCATACTGTCTAATTCTACATGATAAAATAGTTACTTACACACCGCTGACCGGAATTGTGAAGAATGTACTTTAAGAAGAATTGTATAACAACTGCAAATTTTTGAGGTTAGAATTATCTACTTTAATTTTTGAGGTTAGAATTTCATTTGTGAAAGACAAGTTGAAAACAAACAATTATGTAATTGTATAAATTTCAAGGATTTTACGAAAAATATAAAAGCGAGAAAATAATTAGTAGAAACTTCATTCTATCTTCAACCGTCGTATGGGAAACATCATTCGCAAGATGAATTCTACTAACGGAGAAGAAAATACACCTCTAATGGATGATAATAGTTCAGATATAGAAAAACAAGTTGAACGAGAAATGGACGAGTTCCTGAAATTCAACAAACATAAGAAGAGAGAAGAAGAAAAAGCTGAAAAAGAAGTAAAAAGGAAGAAGGTTGAAGTTAACATTACAACCAATATTTTAACAGAAGTATTTCTTCGAATTATCTACCCAATTTCTTCATGCATGACAAAAAGTATATCAGTTGGAATTTTAAAATCAATGGATTATTCACCAATTGTTATTTTAAATCATGGAAACAAAATGGTTACTTTCAGTGAAACTACTTGGGAATCTCTCATGAAACATTTACATCTTTTGGAGTGCTATTTAAGTAACAACACATTTGGAAGAAGAACAAGATTAAGTTTATTGGAATCAAATATTGAAGTTGATATAGTAAAACATCGTGGAGGACAAATTGTTCGCTTCAGAGATTTAACTACACATAATGTTAAATTATATTTCACTAAAGAAGAATTTTACACTTTAAGTTGTACTACCGGTCCCGTCACCAGATATTTGAAACAACTAATATTTTCAAGTGCAATAATTAAAGACTATCCAATTGATACATTGGACAAAAAACCTTTTGTTCCAATTTTATACGGTCCCGTGGATACTTCAATCTTTAATAGAATACCTCAAGAAGTTGAAATGTGGAGACAATTAAACAACTATCACACCAATTTTAATATTGATGAAGTGGCACAAGAAGTGAAAGAAGAAGAACAATTCTGTCTGTTATAAACATCGGCTCATTCAATTTTTAAGTCAGTAGTTAGTAAGACTTCATCATGAATAAACGGGTTTCGTTTTCTAATGCGCCACATATAATGGAAGTTAAAAGAGGTATAATTGAATTTCAAGCTTTCCGAGGAAATGATGGTAATTTTATTATTAAAGAATTAGTAATCTTGGACATGAACACATCAGTAGTTTATCATTATTTGTTCAAACCTCCAGTACCATTTAATAGACTAACAACTAAAGCGAAAGTTACAAACAGTAGTGTCAAATTGTTGGTGCTGGCCCAGTTCAAGGTCACCTGAGGGATGACGTCATCGAGGTCAATGACCTCACCGATGACGTCATCGATGACGTCATCGATTGCGTCATCGATGACGTCATCACTAATGACGTCATTTCTATGACGTCACACCCATGACGTCACAGAAATGACGTGCTGATGACGTCATCACCCCTTACGTCATCAAAATGACGTCACCGACGCCACTGAGGTCAAGGTCACGCCGAAACTTAAAATTTTTTGGCACTTTTGCCGTTTCTCGCACTACGCTCCGAGTTTCAGTCAGAGTCCCCGTGACCTTGACCACTTGGAGCGAATTTTCGACGAGAAACGGCAAAAGTGCCAAGTTAAACTCGAGTTTCTGACATGACCCTGCCTAAATGGGCAATCGGTTATCCCTCAGGTGACCTTGAACCAGAACAACACCAACAATTTGATATTACTGTGACCTTGAAAACCTAACAACGGAGCGCCGACACCGATGCGCACCCCACGACAGCCACCGAGTGACTGACTGTCAGGCTCTGTGTACTCTAGGTATATGGGGAAGTGGAGGGGGAAATCTCAAGGTCATCCAAATGGAGTTTTAAAAAAGTTGAAGAGTAGAAAGACTACTCTTGTGCTTCCTGGGCGACCTCATCAACCTCTAATGGATCTGTAAACCAATCCGATCTGTAGCGGCAGGAGTCCAGAAAACAGGTGCACCACCCATCAGGTTGTCCGTAGCATTTCCGACAATTGGTAAGATTGGAGAAGTGAAATTTAATACACCGCTGCGGACAACAAGTGTAAAAGTAGTTGGATTTGTAGATTTTGAAAGTTTGTAGTACCGGTGGTGGCAGCTGTTGGTTCTTGCATCTACACCTGCAACATCCGAAGCATTCACATTGCCGGCAGGCCAACCCGTCCACTTGCCATCTTGGTAGTAGGAAACACTTGCCCTCGCAGCAATAGGTTGTCCCTGTCTCTTCCTCCCAAAGCTTCCTTGCACAATGGATGACGCCTTGTATCTCTAAACACTTATGCTCGCAACATGAGACACGCTTAGTTTCCATACTTGATGTTGCTTCGGCGAGGGAGCAAGATGAAGTGATGCCGTGGTCAGCGGGAATGGAGCTTATATAAACTAAGGTGAGTGGAGGGGGAAAGGTCAAGGTCATCCAAATGGAGTTTTAAAAAAAGAAAAGAGTAGAAAGACTACTCTTGTGTATCTATAGCGATTTCATTGATAGTGAGTGCTTCTGTATGCCAAGTTGATCTGTACTGACAGGCTCCTAAATAATGTTTGCAAAAACCTGCAAAATGATTGTTGCACAATTTGCAGCCAGTTAGCTGTTTTAATGTGAATTCAATGCAACGTTCAGGGCAACAAGTGTACTTATGCCCTCTCATCTGGTACACATGGAATGTCTTCAACTCCGGTTTCGGCTTCTTCCAAGACTTGCACTTACACATGCATTGACCAAAAGCTTCACATTTTCTACACGCCAGGCCATCCGCAACATCAATGTCATTAGGCCATGAAAAACATTTCCGTTCGCAACAGTAGTTGAGTTGACTCTCCATGTTGCTGTGGTGAAGGTGCGCGATGAAATGATGCTGCAGTCATTGAGAGTGCACGTTAAATAAACTCGGTGGAGGGGGAAAGGTCAAGGCCATCCAAACGGAGTTTTAAAAAAGATAACTAGTCGTCCTCCTCCTCCTCCTCATCCGTTGTACTTAGAGAGCTGTCAGACGAAGAGCCCCGTGCAGGTGCTCCCCAGATGAAAAACAAATCAATTTTAAAACGAAGACCAGGATCTTGCATCATCAATTCCTTTAATTTGTCACATACTAAGTCGACCTTGTGTAAGGTGTCAACAACAAGCTTCCAATTCGTTGGTTCAATATAACTTGTAGTAGAGTCTGCCTCGCTGATAACCACATCCTCCGGCCGTATTGGAGTGTAAAGATGTGTAAAGTTCTTCGGCTGTAGCTGAGGTTCAGGCTGGCTGGAAGTAGAAGGTTGAGTGTGGACCCCTGTCGCATCGAAATCCATAGTCATTCTACATTCAATGTTGGGGTTTTCGTTTAATACATACACCAATTTCTCATGCAACATATCCACTTCTGCCGAGTCTTGCAGATGAACATTCCAGGAAAATGGCCATTCTTCATCCGTAGTCGAGTCAACTCGAGAAAGAGTGCTGTCCGCCATGATAGCTAAGCAAGGAATGATGTGAGCTACAGACTGTGGTAACAGTATTGAAAAGTAGAGGGGGTAAACCAAAAGTATGTGGAGGGGGTATTTTCAAGGTCATTTAATTTGGGTTTTAAAAAAAGGAAATAGTGGAGGGGGAATTCTCAAGGTCATCCAATTTGGGTTTTAAAAAAAAGGAATGAAGGTTACTCCTCTTCAGCCTCGTTGTCCCCCACATCCTCATTAGCCTCATCTTCATCGACGTCAGACTCGCCGTAAGGGTAGATCGGGGACATGGGCGAATATTGTGGTGATTGTTGACCGTTGTTATCGTCCCCTTGCATTCTGACTTGGGACCAATCATAATTTAAATTCATTTGTATTATGATTCCAGGGTTGTCCCGCAGTATTTCCTTCATCCGTTCGCAAATTGTTTCCAAATAGTGTACACTATCGATCGACAGTGTCCAACCCGTACTTGTACCGACATCAGTAGTGGAGTCAGCTTGGCTGATGGTGTTGTTGTCTGCCATGGTTGCTTGTCGGACAAGGAATGACGGTTGATGTGATGCTCATGCAGGAACATGGTGAAGTGGTGGGGGGTGTGGTGGAGTAGTGGGGGAATTTTCAAGGTCATCCAAACGGAGTTTTAAAAAAAAGGAAAACTTACAAAGTAACATTGAAACTTTCCAATTGATGGTGGCGAGCGTTTTCTTCTGCAACCTTGCCGACACATGTGACTATGCCGTACAGTATGAAAAGTACAACCATAATAAGGCCGAACAATAAAAGATAGCCGTTGACTATCATGATATTTTCTGAGTGGATCTGTTTTCTTCTTATCGCCCTCTCCTGCATTCTCTTCTCCAACTCGTGGACGAAGTCACAACATGCGTGAGGACATCTTTCATCTGTTGGTAGGTTTGCCATTGTTGATGTTGTCGGTGTGGCTGTTGAAGATGGAATGAGGTTTCCAATCGCGATGTGCCATGTACACCAATAGTCAAGTGGTGGGGGTAACAAAGCAGTGGAGGGGGAAGTTTCAAGGTCATCCAAATTGTGTTTTAAAAAAACCCATCTTGTTACTGAGCTTATATGTCAGTAACAAGATAGGTGTTTCTGCTCTTTTACTTCTTTAATATAATGAAAAAATATACATATTCTACAATGGTTAGGACAAGAAATACAACTGCTAGTCAGCTGAAGTAGTCCAAGTTGTCTGGCTCGGTCTTCATGGACGCTGGTGAGGAAGCCGTCGAGGAGTGTCCAGGCTCTTCCTTTGACTGCCGGGTGTTCCGTATATTGCAAGCGTAAACTTGCACATTTATACGGTAGCCTCGTGCCACCATCAGCTGCAACTCCTTGTATAAGTCGTTTAGCTCCTGCTGAGTCTTGATGCTCACCTCCTCGTAACTTGCGCAACTAACGTTCAGAGACATCTTGATGTTGCTAGGTTGGCTGCTGGAGTAAAAATGAAGCCGAGGCACAGCGCTTGGAGGTACATGAAAAAGTGGTGGGGGTAATGGTGGTGGGGGTATAGAAAATCCAATTAAACAGTTCTAAACTTTTTCCATCGATACAATGGAATGGAACAAATAGCGCAGGTGTCCTTGTAATTTTCAAATCGAAACAGTGGCGCTAGAAATCCGAATTGTTTTATACCACCATCCTGTACGAATCGCCGAAGGTCTCTGACGGCGGCCTCGCCACAAGGCCTACAAAACTTTTCCCCGTCGTGGAACTTATACCAGGAGTATTCCGAATACCCTTTATTTTCCCTCCTGTAGCGTTTGACATCTTCTTTTATTGTTAGTGGGATGTTGTCTTGTAAACATGTTGGGAACAAGTCCTTGTGAGTTATAACTCGTTGTATGCAAAGCTCGTACAAGGTGCTCATCGTTTGCTAGTTGGCAACAGACTGACCGTTTTTCGCATCCAAGCAGGTTTGAATCCTAGTGCGGTAGTGGGGGTAATTACAGTAGTGGGGGTAATTGTGAAATGCAAAGGTCAAAGGTCAAGGTCACCCGCGAAGTTTAAAAAAAAAAATGCAACATATCAATACGTGAAGTCTGTCACATATTGATATGTTGCATTTTTTGTTTTTTTTTATTTTTTTTGTCTTTTATGATTCGTTTATTTATAAAACATTACAACAACAACATATGTACAACATTAAAACTTAAATCTAACACTGCTGCTTGTCAGCGATGTGGATGGTCAACTCTGTAGAATTGCTACCCGTGCAGCCGTGGGACACCAGGTATAGACACCCGGGTTGAATAGAGCGAAGATCCTCGTTTTGTAGAAGATGGACGAATCTCTTGGGCAGGTACACCTGGAACTTTGGTTCATCCCCCGGAGTAAACGGTGCCTCGCTGAGACTGCAGCAGATGGCCTCCCCAACTGTAGTCTCCATCTTCTTCATAGCATGGATTATGTAGTGCTTCTCGTCTTTTAGTTCCGAGCACTTCTTTACAGGTAATATTGTTGACTTGGAGTGAGCATTGAACTGCTCGACCAAAGTCTGAAGGAACTGGTGAGATGCCATGGTCAGGTTACAGATCGTCTTCTTGCTCGGAGATGTTGTCGTCTCGGAATCTCGAGTAATACTCATGCCAGGTCCCTGTCTGCTCCCCACTTATATACTCTCCGTTACCCCCACCACTCCCTAATTCCCCACTTTGAAGGTAAGAGGCGAGTTTATAGGCATTTTTCAAAGCGCAATGTCTATCTTTATCATGTTCTGGGCTTTTTGTACAAATACATATGGTTTCCAGCATGTATTGATAATTCTTATCCAATTCCACATCATTAACCGGAACATGAGTAAATCCTTCGATCCATCTTTTCTTTTCCAGCCCCTTTGTGTAAATATTGGTAAACTTGTCTGAAAAGTGATGCATAATGTGATACAAGTCCGTGTAACTTGTAAAACCATCATACCAATCGATATGATGGAAGTGTTTTGAAATCCATCTGTTGGTAGTAGCGGCTTTACTAGTTAAAGACGAATAAGAACATGGTGGTTTAAATAAAAACGAATAAGGAACACTTGTATTCATGTCCAAAAACACAAGTTCTTTTATAATGAATCTATCATCATTACCACGAAACGCTTGAAACGGATAGAGTTGTAAGTTGTAAAATCCAATAGTGCCGCCTCCCAAAACCTTCCTTTTTGCAAGCGTAACGCTGGAAAAAGGATACTTCGTAAAGTGGACGATTTTCCTGTTAATGATACCGTATAGGAAGACATCTCAATAGTGACTGATACTTCTAGCTAGAAATTCCAAACATAAATGGCCGCATATTGAAGTATTATCAGGTTGTTCTCTTTTATAGTTATAATATATGTTTTTAGCAGATTTAAAGTAATTTTGAAGTTCTTTTGGTGGTGGCAAATTACCGAAACTATCAAAATAATATACATTGTTATTTAGTTTCTTATAACAAACCCAATGGGTGCCAGGCCCTTCAGTATTATCCAAATTTACAATTCCAGTCTCATTTTGCCACATTTTCTTTGGTAAACTGTCTTTCATAAACACACCGCGGAAAAATGGTATTTTTAAACAGGAAATATATTTAAATAATTCAATATTGGTTAATGCTTTATGTGGTATGACCAATTGATTTCTTTCATTTAATATGCACGATAAGGTCTTAGGTAAAGACCTGCCCCGTTTTTTACCATTGACCATACGGTGGGCTTCTTCCTGCCTTTTCTTGTAGATCGTCGTCTTCTTTTTATATTTCCTCCATGTTTTCTTGTGGTTGACCTCCTTTTTACTCTCCTTCTCCTCCTTCTTCCACCTCCTACTGCTGTTTTAGCCTTCATACCTGCTGTTACTGCTAAAGCTGCTGCTTTTTCTGCTATGCTAGCGTCACTTGATTTTACTCGTTGCCAAGCTATGTCCGCAAGCTTTTTGTCAGCTATTGATCTATTTTTTGAATCGGCAAACGTGGAATATGCGATATCGTGTTCTTTACAAGCCTGATCTAACTTGTTTATGCCAGGATCGCCTCTTTCCAGTCGTTTTTTCAATTTAGTTCCTGGTCCGCAATACTGATAACCTCCTGGTATATGAAATTCGTATGGTAATGCGTCTATTGCTCTATTTACTATGGATCCTACTGGAATTTGTTTTAAAGCTTTACTTAACAGAGAAACCGCTGTGGACGTGATCCCACCTCCTTTTCTTGCAGTGTCTCGATATGGACTGATGTACTTGAACGTCATTATTGTCCTTTTATAATGGCAATGTGCAACTCATGTGTTAACTCTATGACAGGTTGCACATAAATGAAGTCATTTATTGAGTTATTTACTTAAATATCAATATCACCCCAATCTGATGATCTAAACTGTTTCGTTTTAGGGTTAATAAAGTATTTATTATAAATTTCTCGTTTAATATACTCACCTCTCATGGATTCAGCATAAGTATTATGACCTGATTTTCCTTGAAGAATATCTGGTGTAAAATGATTGTGTAAATCAAATATCGCATTACCTAAAACTTTTACAAGAAAATTAACAGTGACAGCATTATCTACATGTTCAGGGTCTTTAAGGTTTGTTATACGTTTATTATTACAATTATACACTTTACTATCCTTTAATGATGTTGTAATAGTCTGTCCTACAGTTGCAGCATCATTTGCTTCTCTTCCTTGTGCCAAGTCTCTTATCACTCTATTTTTACATGTAAACCATCTAAAATATCGATCTGGATCTAGATGTACGGTTTGTGATAAAGCAGCTGCATCTTGTTTTTCATAACCCCATCCCATATTTGATAACTTTTTATCCATGCAATCCCAAGCATCATTTTTGTATGTTAATAAATTAAATTTTTCATTACCTTGAACAAATTCATCCCCTTGCTTCGATACTACTTGATCTTGTTTTACAAAAGAGGTTGTTTCTTGTTTTAAGGTTTCCATCATTTGACCCACTGTTGCACCATCTGATGGCGCCGAACCATCTTTAACATTTGCTAAACAATTATTAAAACAATCTATAACCCCTACATCACGTATGATGCAATGATCTTTAATATATTTTAGATTTACAGCATCGTTTTCAGTTTTTGGATAGCCTATATCATTAATAACAAATTTATAAAAAGAAAATCCATCTTTTGTCTTTTCAGGTATCAAAGAATGTAAATAGCGTCTATTTACGCTGTCTTTTGCATCTTTAGGGTCATCTACGTTGGATATACGTTTATTGTTGGCACTATACGTTTTCCCATTGAATTTTAACGTATTTTTTAATTCAGATGACAAATAACCTTTGTTTATCGCATCACCATTTTCATTTGGTTTACCAACGTTGATAATTCTAT
The DNA here is from genome assembly GCA_030545055.2 of Neoaliturus tenellus. NCBI lineage: Eukaryota > Metazoa > Arthropoda > Insecta > Hemiptera > Cicadellidae > Neoaliturus > Neoaliturus tenellus. The sequence goes on along the minus strand of CM061536.1, from coordinate 113,228,149 downwards.
GATTTTCCGCGTCATATGTGTTATTTTGTAGTTTTAATGTTGGCGATATCTTTTCCTTTAATATTTTTAGATTTATTGCATCGTTTTCATCCGTAGGATCTTTTATGTTTTTTAACCTTTTATTACTCATATCATAATCTCCATCAGGTGTTTGTGGTAAACCAGCACTTCTTTTTAAACTATTGGCATAATATAACCCATCCGAGGAGTAACGTCCGAACTTGTCGACACTCATGGTGCAACTGAATAGTATTCTAGGGAGTAACGCATTTTTATGAGATTACCCCACGGTTTCGGAGTTCATCCACTAAAGCCACCCATTCGTTTTCCAATCCAGTATGACCCGCTTCTTTAGCTTCATGTATTAGTTTCATTCTATCCACCAATTTATTGATATTATTGTAATAAATCACATTTGTGTTATATAGTTTCTTCATTAAACCTGTACCCGTAACGGACTTACTTCTTTTTCTTCGTTCCTGAGCACTTACATCCAAAGTGGATGCCATAAATCTTCGTTTTACAGGTTTTCTTTGTGTTAACGGCATTGTTTGTCTTCTAGTTGGTATTAACTTGGATACAAATTGTTTATACTTTAAAGACTTAGATCTAAAAGGAGGCTGGTCAGGTAAATACTTTCTCCTATATGCATTTGTCTGTTCCAAAATATTTTTATACGCTTCCATGTCTTTTTCTTTCACTACCGATACTGAAGGCTTATTTTCAAATAATAATTCAAATAATCCTTTTGTGCCCTTATACCTTTGATCACCAATGACAATATTATCATGTTCGTCAACGTTTAACGGGCTATTACCTATCATTAAACCGTCTTCTGTTAATCTCGCTCCATAACTATGGTAATCCTTATTAGGAATTGTTCCGAGTAACATTTTTACCATGTATTTCCTTCCTAAAGGTCCTTTGTTATGAATGTTTTCACCCAACAAGCTTATGTTTGACGGACCTTCCCTTGTCTCTTCTTCTTTTTCCTCTTCACTAGCAGTTGATACAACTTCATGTCCTCTTTTGGCTTTTACTTCATATAATTCTTTTATTCCGCTATAGTCCGGTGATTCTAGCTCTCTTTCGGGTTCTCCACCGGTAAAACCACTATACGTAGAGGATTCCGGGTCTTCATCACTAAACTCTTCTGATTTTACATTTTCTCTTTCAAACTTCGTAATAGGTGCAATCGCATCTCCTTCCAATACGGGTTTAGCAAATTTTTTGTTTAATTGTTTCAAGGGTTCAGTAATAGGTTTAAAAGTAGATTCAAGGAATTTCTCCCTCTCGCTAATACCTAGTTTCAATGCTCTGTTTTTAGCCCGAATAGAATCACTAAGTGATTTTATTTCTTTTACTAATTTTTCTTGGTTAACCATGTTTGTAGCAAGACGTGTTGTACAACAATGAACGTGTTATACCACGTTTAATGTATTAATATAAATTTATCAAATCCTATCCTGTATCGACCATTGTTTAGCGGTTGTTCCTTCATAATTGTTAGGAACCCATACTTTTCAGCCCAAGCCTTTCCACACAACTCTTTAAATCGTTCAAATGTCATATCCGCATTTACATGATCAAAATATATATGTTTTAGGTTGGTTTCGTCCTGTTTAAATACAATTAACATGTTTGCATTGTCTCTAATGAGTTGTTTAGGTATTTTGCTGTAAGTTTGGCCAATATAAATGCTATCTATGTTGTTATGTCGACCCATAGCGAAGTAATTCCTTATTGTGTTTTGGTTTTCACAAGATACATCGTCGAATATAAACACGGAGAATGGTTTAGCTTCTTGTGGCTGCATGACACTCTCGCTTGCATTAAACTTTAAATATTTAACTTCAGGCACATTAGTCAGTATTTTTTCCAATAATTGATACTTTGGTTGTTGTAGTGATTTTGAAAATACATATAGATTGTTAAATCGTAATCCTTTAGGGTTTGTAATCAAATTGAATACTACATTAGTTTTTCCACAGTTGGAAGGTCCGGTAACCAGACAACGAACGGTGTTTGGTAACAAATCGCCATGCTTCCCACTATTGAATTCTGAATTATCCACTGTGAGTTCATCTATATTATTAATAGTAAAACTCTCTTTTTGTGGTACTATCTCCATCCTTTGTAATGGTTCAACCTAAAATGATTCTCTATCGTTATATCAAATCCTTTTTAGGTATCCAAGAATCTTCCGTCTTATTAAATCCTAACCATCGTACTTTGACCTTATCTTTTTTCCGTTGCAACACCTTTTCAACTAAATATACATCGCCTACTGTTGATTTTAACATTTCATGTCCATAAAACCCTCCTTCAAGCAATTGTCCTTTATTATCTTTTAAAATATATGTCTCAGGTACTGTAGGTTGTACTTTGAATACAGTAAAAACCTCATTGGTCCAATTTGGCAGGTATCTTTTACTGAATACACCTTTATATTTACTTATTCGCACTTTATCACCCACATTAAATTTTTTAGGCTTTAGTTTTTCAACTTTTGGTTTAGTATTCGTTTTTATACGTTTTAATACAAGGTTTTCATTTTTACTAGTTACTTGGTTTGGTTTCATCCCGATAGTCCTATGAAATTTGTTATTGTAATCGTTTATAAGTTTTGGTAACATATCAATCCATATGTGCGATCCTCTGTTGGAAAACATTTTATACATTGCACTTTTTAAAGTTCTGTTGAATCTTTCGATTATTGAGGCTTTTACTTCTGAATTGGTTGAATAATGGTTTATATTGTGTTTTTTCATTAAATTTGCAAATTCCTTATTAAAATATTCTTTTCCATCATCTGTTTGTAAATGTTTAATAGTATGTTTGTCTCTTTGTATAGCTGTTTCCATTGCTTTTGTAACACTTTTGCCACTTTTATCTTTTAGTGGTAAAGCATCTGCCATTTTTGAAAAACAGTTAATAACAGTCAATATGTATTTATATCCTTTATTTTGTTTGCTATAAGGAATCATTTCGATTAAATCCGCTTGATATAAATCATTAATTCCTTTTATCACCGTATTTCTTCGTGGAAACTTTCTTCTTGCAGGTTTATGAAGTTCGTTGACAATTTGTTGCTTTAAGTCCTTCATATTGCAGGTTTCAATGTTTGTTGTATCACATGTATAATCACAATGAATGTTGTTTTAAATATTCACATCATTTATATGGGTCAAGGTCATCCAAACTTGTGTAAAAAAATGGGGAACACGGCGTTGGACTTGCCGTGTTCCCCATTTTTTTACGGAAGGAGAAAGGAATAAGGTCGTAGTTGTAGAAGGACGAAGAATAGGTTACTAGTTGATAGGGTTTAGAGAGTAGTGGCCAAAAGGAAGAGTGTGGATTTTGTCGGGCATAATGTGTCTTTTATCATCCCGAGCTGACAACGCTTTTTTAATTTCGGTGACACTGTAGACTTGATGCTTGAAGCTTCGGATATTGTTGAATGTTGCTGATATCGTAGTATCTTCAAACAAACAAGTCTTGTAGTGGTCAAATGTCACGTGTTTTTTCAAATAAGATGTCTTCACTCCTTTTGCTTTCTTCACTGTCGGTGTGTTGTTCTCGTGGTACATCTTAAATGAATACAATTTCGCCATCAGCGCCACTATTTCTTCTAAAGGCATTCCATTTGCTTCATCTTTGAATTTTCCAATTACTTTTTTATATTTTTCATTAAAATTTGGATGGTTTTTCGGATAGTCAGAAAAATCGAAATCTTCTTTGTATGGAAAAGTCCTTAGGTCTTCATACATGTCCAACGTCTTTATCCAGTAGATAAACGCGTCCGTATCCATGTATGCGACTCCAATGTTTTCCCTTCCGTAATGTTTAACCATTTTGTTATAATGGAAATCATACATCAGGGTTTTACTTATATCCAAAATCGACATACCTATGTATAACGGACGGTCCATGACTATTGTTGTTTTCTTCATACTGACAGCGACTAGATTTTCGTTTATAATCATGGATGTTCCGAAATTTGGTTTTTGCACTAATTTTTCCAATTTCCTAGGATCACTCACTAATTTTACATTTTTGTGTTTTCTTTTGTTCTCCAAGGTCTTCCCAAAGATGGCATTGTTCATTAATTTATAGAAGTCCTTTTCAAATGCTGTTGTCGCTGCAGCTCTTCTTGCAGTGTTGGAATCAATATATGGTTTCAACCAACAAGACTGGGTGAATTCAATTGCTCTATGAATTCTCACTATACGTAGACCCAATTCAAGAGCCTGTTGAACTACCCAGTAGTGAGCCACATAGCGATCCTTATTCTCCAAGGTCATCATCAATTTTGGCCATCTTCCTGTCGGTGAAACTTCAGTCTTGGCTAGGAGAGGCAAGTCGTAGTGATGGTCATGAAGGTGCTCCGGGTATTCAAAATCACAGTCCAAAATATAGCCTTTTGGACCATCCTTTGGAATCTGTGAGATGTCTCCGATGGTGGCCGGGTCGATCCACTTGAAGTCAGCGTAGGGAAGCGGATTTGACATTGCCCAACCATAAAGGTTGTTTGCATCAAAATAGCCTAGGTAGACCGATGGTTGTTGCTCGTCGAAGCCGGGGATGTACTTGTTGTTGGCTTTGACATGACGTGTTACAGCTTGTGTCAAACCGCCCCGTACACCAGATTCCATCATGAGCACCATATCAATATCCGTTAGAAGTTCCAGTCGACAGTTGGTTGACTTTAGCATAGCTTGCCATGCTAATCCTGGAGATGTGTACGAGTGTAGAGGGTCAAGTCCATAGGCGGAGAAGCAGGTGTTTCTGAATTCTTCCATCACATCGCACAGCAGAGTTACGTCCAATTTTATATAAAAGTCAGAATATTCCCCTAAGGTTTGAATGTTTAGTTGGTTCCAAACATTACATGCATGATTGTAGTCTTCAACTGAGATTTCACTTTCGTTTAATTTGCTGTTGAAGGCTTCAATCGGCGGTAGACTGGTTTCTTCAAATTTTTCTGTAGAAGTTATGTAATCGTAGGGGAACACTCCTTTCCGTAATACTAGGTCTAATTTATCTTCAGGTACAATTTTTCTGGTTTCTTTTAGGTCTTCTCTTCTTAGGTTTTCTGACAATTTGGCTAAACTAGATGCCATAAATCTGTAAGAGTCTACGAAGCGAAGTTTAATTTTACCTACTGTTTTTGAAAAGCTGATGTACTTTTCCAATGTTGTAGCAAGAACATCAATTTTACCATCATCTCTTCCTAACTCCGGGATAATAAAGTGGGAGTCGTAGCCGCTAAGATTGTGTAAAACGACAGGAATAAAGTTTGGCAGTTTGTAATTTATATTGCATGAATTACAAGCAGCTCCTCTGTATAACCCTGTCAGGTGATCGTGATCTCTTACTTTTGGGTTTTCTTCACTGAACATCTTCTTGCATAAATAGCATCTTGTCGCTAAGTTGTATTCTTCTTGTTGATTTTGGTTTAAAGGTTCCATAGGTACAATATTACCGAACAAGCGTTGAACCTTTCCAGCAATATCGTACAGTTGGTCTACAAAATACTTAGCGGCTTCTTCACCACGGTAGAGTATTGGAGTGGATGTTAAACCATAGTCTTGCAATTGGTTTTCAGACAAGGTTGATTTAACTAGTAAACAAAAACTGTTGGGCTGATGCAACTGATATTTTGTTCTTCTAGTCACTTCGCCGTCCGGCAGCTCCTGTGGTACTAACGTTGATTCAAAATCTGCATAGACCACTATTGGAATTCGGTATTGGTGAACTGTCTTGTTAAATTGTATTGAAGCTCGGGTAGGCGGTGGAAGACTTATCTTTACTTCATAGTTCTCGTTGCAAAGTCTTTTATGTTCCAATAACCAGTCCAATCCTCCACGTCTTGAATCTTTCCAAGAAAAGCAGAAACATCTCTTGCAAACTGTAATCCTATTTACTCTTTTGGTCAATTGTTTTACAACTAACGCTTCAAAGTCTTTTATCCATACATAATGGGAAATTTCACCCTTGGTTATCAATAGCAAATCCGTATGGTTTCTTTGCTCAACCTTTACTACCCGCAAAGGATAAACGTTGTTGGAATCATCCAGACCAAAAACATTGACTGAAACGCCAGGATTTTTCTTTTCAAATTTGTCAATATCTTTTAAAGTAACTGGGTAAGTAAGACCTTGAAAGTTGTAGCGGTGTTCATTTTCGTAATATTTTCTACCAACTCTTTCAGGATGATCTTTAACATACTTGGTTAACATTGCATACTTGAAACATTCATTACCCTCATTTTGAACATTTCTACACGAGTTAGTGTTTTGGATTTTCTTTGGTAGAGGGATAAAACTACTACCTCTTAAACCATATCCATGTTTATGAACCCTAACATCCATACCTTCGATTGATGACAAAGTCCATCCAGATCCTCTTCCTTCATGTTCTTGGAGTTTGGTTATAAGTTCCTCCAAGCATTCTTCAATAATATCATCAATGTCGGAGGTGAAGGTAAGGGTTCGGTTTTTGGTAATGAATGCTCTCAATGCTGTTTCACCATCAGTATTGTTAAACATAGCCTCTAACACCATTCCAAATTTAATAAAATTTAGCCTTTGTAATTCTTCCCTCAACGTTTGACCAACAAGTTCCTTAGCCTGGGTTATGAATGTTTCCAATTCCAATTGAACGTTATTAATTTTGAAATGTGTTACAACTCGTCCTGGCAAAGCTGTGGTGCGCAGTTGTCTTACATCTTCCAGTTCTTCTTCTTCCATATCCTCTTCTTCGGTGTCCTCTTCTTCGGTGTCCTCTTCTTCAATAGGTCTTGTAGCAGTAGATGGTCCAGCACCAGCAAATTGGATCACACTAGGTCTTCTTCTTTGCATTTGCTGTAGATAGCTGTCGTAGTAGTCCATCTGCTTCTGATGCTCTTCCAAAAACAGGTCAATTGAGTCTAAGTCTATTTCATCCATGGTAATATCTTCTTTTCTATCTTCGTCTTCATGTAATTCTCTGTGTATGATGAAAAGATCTTCGTCTTGAAAGATTTCCCCACAAATGTCGCAAAGAGCCATTTCAAACAGTTTGGCTTTGAATGCACACTCTGTGAATGTCCACGCAATAATGAGCAGCGCACTCCACCGGGACCCTTTATATCCGAGGCAGATAGGTGGGGAAAGTGACGTCATATGGAAACAGGTTATCACTCATGTGCTAAATTTAGCCTTTACACAACCGTTTGTAATACATTTATCAGTAGGCTTGATAAATTGATGATATTTGGTCTAGATTCAATAATTTGTACAAGTTTTTTCAAAGATGTCTGTTTGAGCAAGTTTATATAGGTCAAGGTCATTTGGAATTATTATTTTGAGCGGGGGATAGAGCACTAAGCAGCATCATTTACTACAAAGTGCTCTATCCCCCGCTCACATTCTTTTTTAACTTTTTGTTTAAACTTTTTACAAGGGTGAAACATCACCATCAGAGTCGGAATCATCCTCATCACGGAATAGGCAGCGATGACAATACATAATTCTTCTGGCAACTAACATCCTATCCATTGGACGATGGGGAGTGTCTTGTTCTTGTTCTTCTTCTTCGATTTCCAATTGGAATTCCATTTCCGACTCAGATGACGACTCTAATGTTTCGTAGGCGTGCAAGTCCACCTCATTGTCCGTTGAACCAGCTTCGTCAGAGTCCGTTTCAATATCCATTATCTCTTCCTCCTCCTCTTCTTGATCAACCGCAGGTAGTTGGTCCTCTACTTCTATAATTTCTAGAGGTATTACCTCCAGAATAGAGACAATCCTGTTGCGATGGAACACGGTGTTGTCAAGTGGAGCCATGGTATGGAAGTGTTGTATCCATCCAATTTGCTTACCCTTTTTATACCCCCACCAACTATACAATTTATGTGGGTCAAGGTCACGTAAAGATACCCTTTGAGCGGGGGATAGACCACTAAGCAGCATGCTAGTCCATTGCCGCAAAGTGATCTATCCCCCGCTCTATTCCGCAGACCACACTCAAGTCCAAGTCCACATCCAAGTCCACATCCATATGTTACACTTTATTATTACTGCCACCAAGTAATTGTCACTCGCACATTTACTTGGTTTTGATAAAGGTACTGCACAAACTCCATATTGGTTGTTTGTTCGTTATACAAATGCATCATGAAATATGCAATCTTATCGATTGCGGCATTGTCCAACGGTTCGCAATTCACAAGTTCCAATGTGCCCTGGCTGGTCTTATCCTCTATAAGTTCCACCACTTCGTTGATGTCTTCTTCCAAGAGGATGAACTCAACACTGAAGCTCTCCATTGTTGTTGTTGATAGTGTCTAGACAAATGCTTGACTAAATACTTTATTCATTAGTCCTACATATATACCAATTTCCCCCTCCTATTACCTATTCCCCCTCTACCTTTATATAGGTCAAGGCCATCCAATAATACCCTTTGAGCGGGGAATAGACCACTAAGCAGCATGCTAGTCCATTGCCGCAAAGTGATCTATCCCCCGCTCTGTATTCCACACAAGTCCTAGTCTTTACACACACATAAGCCCCCCAGTCTTTTACACTTACTCATATACTCTGTCCTCCCTGCCAATTAAGAGTTCCCCATGTTTGCCACTATTTTCAATTAACCTTTCCAAGTCCCAAAACACAATGTCCAAATTAACCAAGTTCGCTCGTCCAATTTGAAACACACTATTCCCCCCAAAGTCACTTGCTCTCACTTGTTGTCCTGTATACTGCTTCTTCTTCCACGCTACAATCACTACCCTACCTTCTTCAACAACCATTTTTTTAACATTATCATACACCTTCTTCAACATCCCTCTACAGTTTAAATAGTTTATGGTTACATACTCCCACTCCTTACCAATGATCAGTGATCCACTCATTTTCTAGCGTTCCACTGGAAGGTTCAAAGCAGAATGAAGTCGGGATGTACAGACCCCCCTCTTTTATACCAGTTAACCGGTTGTCCTTGCTGTAAAGTGGGTCAAGGTCATCCAATGCTACCCTTTGAGCGGGGGATAGACCACTAAGCAGCATGCTAGTCCATTGCCGCAAAGTAGTCTATCCCCCGCTCTGTATTCTACACACACACACACATGTCCCTGTCCAAGTCTTTCATTACATACCCAATATATATTCAGTTCCTTCATCATCACTATCACTCATCACTGCTTCCACAAACTCCACAGGATTAAAGTTAAATTGTTTCAATTGTTCTTTTAAGTTTTCAATTTGTTGGTCCTTTACTTCTAAAACACTGTGAAGGTGTGATATGTAGTCCGCTGCCTCGTTGATGCTTGCTACTCTCGGATCGCCTAACTTCAAGCTGGGAACTACACCCTGCAGCCTGTAGTACGCCATACGCCTTTCTTGCTCCTGCCGTTGACCAGGACTGAGCAAGCCTTGCCCGTCTTGGCTCACCTCCAGCAAGGTCCGTAGCATTGGAGCTTTGCAGGCGTTTGCCCGAGCAACAGTTATGCTGTGGAATGGTCGAGCAGGTCCACGAGTAGCAGGCAGGACGTTGGCAGCACGCCTTCTTGAAGAAGAAGAGGAAGCCTGAGAAGTTTTGCAGTTGGAAGCCATGTTGAAGTGAGGTATTCAGCTAAGCGATACAAAGCAGAATAACCAAACTGCACATCAATACCCGTATATATACACTTATCAGTGGTGGGGGTACTAGCTAGCCTTGGTAAAGTGGGTCAAGGCCATCCAAAAACATTACCAGAACGGGGGATAGATCACTAAGTGGCATGTTAGTCCATTGCCACAGAGTGATCTATCCCCCGCTCTGTATTTCACATTCACGCACACATTCATACATACACACAAGTCCCAGTCCAAGTATTTACCCACACACCTATCCACTCTCATCCTCACTATCATCACTGTCCAACAGGCTTTCACACTTCTTAATCAGTTTTTCCCATTTACTCCTGACATAAAGTAGCTCCCTGCGAGTATTCTCTAGCATTCTGTCCCTTTGCTCTATCACTTCGTCGTACCACTCGATGATGTTTGGTGGAGTCTGAGTTGATGCATCCGTCGTGGTTGGTTGAGACGCTCCGCTGCTCCGCAACTCCTTCCTCACAGGACCAAAGCCGGAGAATCGGACACGACTTCTTGACGAAGGCGCCGATCGGATTGGTCCAATGCTCGGGCTGGAGTTGGAGGCGACCGGGCCAGAGGTAGAGGCTGGGACGTTCATAGCAGACATGGTGGTGTTCAGCTTAACGGTGTAAAGCAGAATGAGAGGACGGTTGATCACCACTCCTATATATACCCATTTTTAGTGGTGGGGATAACACTGGGGGGACGGGGGGGGGGGGGGGGGGTTAAAAGAAATTTTGCTTAGTCTTCCCGGTCATCAGTTTTACATACCTTTAGCACACCCATTATTTTGGTTTCTTCAATAACTTTACACACCTCAAACACCCAAGCAAACAGCTCATCTATGTTGTTATAATTAATTTTTGTCCAGTGTTCATACTTATGAGTTTGGTTGTTTATAATACATAGATAAAATGTAGACCCGTCTTGTCTTATACAATACTCAACTTCCATTCTATGCTGGTTTAGTACTTCCCAAGCATTGTGTTGATCTATCAAGAAGTCACCACCTTTGTAATTGTACCGTGACATGTTTATACGGAGCACAGAAACAGACTGAAGCAAATGAACGGCTCATACAAGCTTAGTAAGAGCGTTAGAGTGGGGGTATCACGTGATACACAACATTAGTTGTAAGTAATTTATATGGGTCAAGGTCATTCAAACTTTGAAAAATTTTTACCTCCAAACACTTGTAGCAATTTGGAGGTAAGTTTTTATTTGTTAATGATTTATTTGTAACTTAGTCTTCACCCTCAAGGACACGGTTTGAGATTGTCCCAGTGACTTTACATCACCGCCAGGTTAAAGTATTATACAAGTCAAGTATTTTTTTTTTTTTTATTAGTTGACTTGTATAATACCCCTCTCCCTTACTTTAAGAGGGTTAAGACTAAATTTGGAAAAATAATTTGGAAAAAGACTTTTTAAATATTGTCCAACACAGCCTAACAATTTTGTTTTTTTTGGTGGGCCCATGTCCTAGTCCATTTCCCACACGGTTTCACATCCTTTCCTTCGTATTAGATAGGCTTTAGGTATGAAAAATTCTCTTTGTACCATACGAGGTGGTACTTGCATTGTACAAAGGCGGCCTTCACCTTTTACAACGATTTCTACTTTCTTATTACCTGCTCCATATGTCTGACCAATGAAATAGTATTTTTCATCAACCTTTAGCCTTCTAATATCCCGCGGTTGCGGACCGTGGGGATGTCTGAACTTGAACGTTTTAGGCTTAATGTACAGAGTATAGGGTTTGAATTGCCGAAATTTGACTGTACTTTTGAGGTGTCGTTGGCAGCGATCCCCTTCTGCACAAGCAAGTTTCTGGCAACACAAAACCCCAAACTTACTAGACATCCAAGCGTAATCGCATTTCTTACCCTTGCCAGCAGGGGCTTTAACGCGTTTACGTTTCTGTGTTGGACTCTTTAGCGGAGTGTCTTGGAGCTTCTCTGAATTAGGCTGGCTAGAAGGGATGGGGTTGGAAGGAGGTAGAAGGGGCAAAGATTGTTCAAGCGGGATGGAGCAAACAATTTTGGGCGGGGTAGGAGAGCGTGTTAGGTCTATGGTGGGAAGATCAGGGGAGAAGATGGATTTACGGGGTGGTTTGGTTGGTGTAGGTGGCATGGGGGATATAGGTGAAGGACATTGGGATGTAGTGTATGAGAGGATTTTCCGGGTTCTGCTGTATGGGGTGATCCTCGACCTAGACGTCTCTTCAAAAGCCGCAGACTCCGATCCTGAGTCCGATAGCAGCGAGAGTGCTGGAGAGGCTACCGGGACTCGGCCTGACGACTTGACGAGTTCTCCTGACGATGGCTGTGCACCAGCCTCTTCCACTGTCGCCGGCAATGGCGACAGGCTGGGCATTGAGGCGGGCTGTGGTGGCGGCGGCGGCGGTGGCGGCATCGTCAGGCAGCTCAGGATGTTCGCAGTCATCAGGTATTCCAGGATCGAAGTCGAGGATGATGAGGGTCGAGACGCGTCGGTCGAGGTTGAAGTTGATGGGTAGTTTTTTTAGCTTCAGACCCATTTTACCCATTGTAATAAATGAAAAGAAGAGATGTAAAGAAAGAATTGAACGTGTAAAACAAAAGTCTCAAGAGCGAGAGAGAGTACCTGTCCGTATGGGAGCTTGGACCGGAATGAGAAGTGCGTGCAGCCCGGCCGCCTTATATCCCCACCGGGGCTGCCACGCCCAGGATATTAGGGGTGGGGGTGGGGGTGGGGGTGGGGGTGGGGGTGGGGGTGGGGGTGGGGGGGGGGTGGGGGGGGGGGTCGCACTTTTTGCGGGGGGGGGGGGGGGGGTTCGCACTTTTAAAAATAAGCCCCACTTGAGGCATTAATGTTTCCATAGCTGAAGCCTCCCAAGGGACCCAACTATTAACAACTCCAAACTTGTGGGTTACAAATACCTAACTGTTATATTTTTTTTAACAGACATTAATGTATTAACTGTGTTAATAAGACCTGACTGTTAAACACTTTGAAAGATTTTACATATTTAGGTCAAGGTCACCAAAAAACTTTAAAAAAATTAAGCCCCACACCCCCCTTTGGGGGGTGTGAGGCACTTGGGTTGTCATCGCTGTAGCCTCCGAAGAGACCCAACTATGACAACAAGGCAACATCCAATGTCGTGTACCCTTCGCCACGCAAGACTTGTAAACATTTACTGCATTGTCTTTTCAGTAGTTAACAAAGATTCATTTACATGATTTTGTGTTTCCAGAAGGAAACAAACTGAGGACACCCTAGTGGCTTACGTCCTCGTCCGAGTGCAGAGGCCGCCGCAACCTTTTGCATGCCAGCGTACAAACGGACATGCTCCCAAATGCCATCCGCAACCTTTTGCATGCCTGGCAGGAGCCTACCGATAATTAAAATAGGCTTTACACGGGGGCCTACTCCCGTAACCTATCTTTAATATTTTTCATTTAAAATGCATTGAATTTTTACAAGTCTTTGTAGGTCAAGGCCACACGGACATTAAAAAATTTCGGCCCCCGTACATCCATGGCGAACCACGAATGTTCGGGGGCCTTGGGGACTAAAAACACAAATAGCTAACAAAGATTCATTTACATAATTTTGAGTTTCCAGAAGGGAAACATACTGAGGACACCCTAATGGCTTACGTCCTCGGTCCGAGTGCAGAGGCCGCCACAACCTTTTGCTTGCCAGCTTACAAACGGACATGCTCCCCAAATGCCATCCGCAACCTTTTGCATGCCTGGCAAGGAGCCTACCAATTATTAAAAGTGGCTTTACACGGGGGCCTACTCCCGTTCCCTGACTTTACAATTTACTTTGAGCATTGAAAAAGCTCAAGGGGGGATTGCTAAAACAAGCGTATACACTTTAGAAACATATAACACACTTACAACACACACAATTGAGCTCAACGTAGTCAATGCTGGAACAAGCACATACACATTAAACACATATAACAAACAGGACACAAAGGATAAAAGACACAGGAGACATAGGGTACAAGTAAAACACTCTCATATAAAACAATTCGCAATACCCAAACGCAAGCGCAATATCTTACAACTAATACAAGTCTTAAAGTTAGAGTAGACTTCGCTAAACACTGAAGGCGCCATTCAATGTTTAGTGATGCCTATGGCGGTCCGTCCCGGTCGTTCACGTTCAACGCGCGGGAGCGGACTGCGAGCTGGCTCTGGCCGGACCCCCTTATATCCCCACCGGGGCTGCCACGCCCAGGATATCAGGGGTGGGGGTGGGGGTGGGGGTGGGGGTGGGGGTGGGGGTGGGGGTGGGGGTGGGGGTGGGGGTGGGGGTGGGGGTGGGGGTGGGGGGGGGGTTCGCACTTTTTGCGGGGGGGGGGGGGTTTCGCACTTTTTGCGGGGGGGGGGGGGGTCAGGTAAGTTAAGTGGGTCAAGGTCACCCACAACACTTGTACTCTAAGTGTTGGCTATACCCCCACCACAACTGGGTCCCTAGGCTGCACAACACCGCTTCGCCAGTATGTCTCCGGCTTCCATGCGGTGCGTCTCGCTGTTCTCTAGCTCTCTATATGTAAGTAATTTTACAAGTTCTGAATGTAGGTCACTACACTTTAACTCTGGGACGATATCGACTTGTAGTATTTCAGTGTTTTGACTCAAGGTCATCACACTTTAACTCTAACACATCGGTTATCGTACCAGAGGTGCTCAATAACCTAACTTGTAATGTTTAGGGTGGCGTTTGCACGCCACGTGGTATCGCCATGAGTGTCCAGTCCAAGTTTTAAGTTAGATTAATTTTACTGTAATCTTTTCCATTTCCGCTTCGTTTTGCCAAAGTATAAGGTGTCGCTTAATAAAGTGGTATTTCTCTAAAGTTATAGGAGATTGCAGGGATACAATTAGTTTATTTAGGAGACTCTTCATCTTGGAGTTTAACACAATTTCCACTTTGACTTTGCTTCCTCGGCTCTCACAGCCTAAGCTGTACAGAAATGTTTCTTCTAGTGCCAACTCGGGCCAAGAGAACAGTGTGTTGACTGTAGGACAGCTCATGGTGAAGTGATGCGATACTCCAGCGTACCACCTCACCTTCCCCCACCACTGTGACCTTCCCCCACTCCTGCTGTTTCCCCCACCTCTTTTCCCTTGACTCATGCGCTACAAGCAGTCTCTCAGTATTGTGCGAACTTTTGTGAGGTGAAGCCATGTCGCAGGACACTTTAGGTAAGAAACTTAGCCGTGTTAAGACTTTATTAGTTGCTCACTGTCCACCACTCAAAGTTAAGAGAGTTTCAACTTTAGCTAAGTGGCGCAAACTGTTGCGCGGACACCCTAAGTTTTATACCAAACAGACTAATGTCAGTTTTACTGATGAAGATTTGTTTAATATATTGGATGAAATGACTTTTCCTTGCAAAATTCAGTTAGTTACTCCCATTCCTGACAGTTTAGAGTCTTAGTCTCTCAAGCCAATATACCTAGCGTACACAGAGCCTGACAGTCAGTCACTCGGTGGCTGTCGTGGGGTGCGCATCGGTGTCGGCGCTCCGTTGTTAGGTTTTCAAGGTCACAGTAATATCAAATTGTTGGTGTTGTGCTGGTTCAAGGTCACCTGAGGGATAACCGATTGCCCATTTAGGCAGGGTCATGCCAGAAACTCGAGTTTAACTTGGCACTTTTGCCGTTTCTCGTCGAAAATTCGCTCCAAGTGGTCAAGGTCACGGGGACTCTGACTGAAACTCGGAGCGTAGTGCGAGAAACGGCAAAAGTGCCAAAAAATTTTAAGTTTCGGCGTGACCTTGACCTCAGTGGCGTCGGTGACGTCATTTTGATGACGTAAGGGGTGATGACGTCATCAGCACGTCATTTCTGTGACGTCATGGGTGTGACGTCATAGAAATGACGTCATTAGTGATGACGTCATCGATGACGCAATCGATGACGTCATCGATGACGTCATCGGTGAGGTCATTGACCTCGATGACGTCATCCCTCAGGTGACCTTGAACTGGGCCAGCACCAACAATTTGACACTACTACAAACAAATGGTTGAACAAACATTTTCACAACTTAAGATGGGATGAAGGTTTCATTAATTATAACATGATGCCGCACATTATGAATCATTATTGCAAACAAAGAGTTTAAAATTATCTACACAAGGGGATTGGAAAAAGCAAATTGGATACAATCATTTACAAGCAACGAAGTGATTAATGCAATAATTGATAAAGATTTCCAATGCTACTTCAACGAACTTTGTATTTCATCAAAAAGTTTTAAACATCGAAGGTCGCAGTGCGCTTTAAAGAATGCCTACCGCTTGAACAATTTCCTTCAACAAAGTGGTGGGTGTAGTGTCAGTAGTGGGGGTAGTGTCGATTATAAAAGCGAGAGCGCTACCATGACACAGCATGAGTATTACTCTAACCTCCGAAGAGACAACATCTCCGACGGACATTCTTATTAACAAGAAGATTAACAACAACATCAAGATGGCATCACAGAACTTACTTCAAAGTTTAGTTGATCAGTTCAACGCTCATTCTAAATCATCAATTCTACCTACAAAGAAATGTTCTGAACTAAAAGAAGAAAAACACTACATCATTCATACGATTAAGAAAATGGAAACTTCAGTAGGTGATGCTATTAATTGCACATTGAGCGAGGCTCCATATACAGTTGGTGATGAACCAAAATTTCAGATCTTCCTACCAAGACGCTTTGTACAACTTCTTCAAAATGAAGATCTTCGTGTAGTTCAACCCGGCGCACTCTATTTGGTTTCGCACGGACCAAGTGGAAACAACTCAACTGAACTAACTATTCATGTAACACCTACTACTGATTAGTTTGTACATAACATTGTAACTATTTGTTTGTAATTGTTTTTCAATAAATATGATATAAAGAAAAAACAAAAAAATTAAAAGAAGCAACATATTGTAATGTCTTTGTACATTACAATATGTTGCTTTTTTTTAAAAATTCCACTGGATGACCTTGACCCACTTTTGTGTGATTATAAAAGCGAAAATCTACTTGTAAAATTCATCAGTCTACGACTACCTTTCGTACCGTACACATCTTGCTCACTCTATCGCTTAATATAAAAACTAAAAGATGTCTCTCAAAGTCAAGTGTGCATCTTATGATACCAACACCATTACAACTTTTGAACAACTCGAAGATTTAACCAACGAAATGCGAGTTTTACTTACCGGTGGTTATCACTTAACTGTTGATGTTAGTGCTACTAATACAAGGATGTTCACTAAAACAAAATATTGCGATGATGAAATATTTATTTCTACACAACCTACAACTTCTTCATCGCCAACTGGTCAACATAACATCAAGTTCCAAAAGTATTACCAATGTTGAATAACTTTTGACAGACAAAACTACAACTAAAGAATCACATGATCAATATGAGTTAATAAAAAGGATGTGATACTTGTATAAATAATCATTTGCTTCTCAGCTCTCACCACGACAAGACCTATTTAAGAAAATGTTGTACAGAATGATGATTCAACTTGATGGAAAAATCTATGGAAAAGACTACAACACCGTTGAACAAATGACCCAAGATTTAGATGTATTAACTAAAGAAGGATATCAAGCTAAATTAATTTTAAAATTTCCTGAAGTACATCCATTATCAACAGAAGAACTTGTTGCTATGGCTAAGGCGGAGAGAGAGAAAAAGTCTGAAGAAAACAAAGAGAAACAAACTTCCTAAATTTTAATAATCCTTACACTTGTAAGGTATAATTTTTTAAAACTCCATTTGGATGACCTTGAAATTACCCCCACCACTTTTCACAGTACATAAAACTCACTATTCAACACTATACACTCTTATTCTTTCACTGGACTCCGCAGCGTCAACATGGAAGAGCAAAAATACAAGTACAAACCTCGTTACTGTTGTGAACAACAGTGTACAGATTTAGGACCAATGATGGTGGATGGGTTAGCTTGTACTAAATGTGAATTCTTCGGATCTTGTTATTGCAAATGCAAAACAAAACAACTACCACCACCGGAATTGCGAACTTTCAAATTTTACAAATCAAGATATTTTCATACATGTTGTCCTCAAAGATGTTTCAAATTTCACCCTCTAGATCTTGCTCATTGTCAACGCACCAATTCTCATCAAGATGATTTTTGTACACATATGATAAAAAGATGTAAATACAGATCAGATTGGTATTCCGATCCTGTAGAACCATCAAATGTGTAATTTCAGTTTTACACTCTTTTTTAAAACTTCATTTGGATGACCTTGAGATTTCCCCCACCACTAGTTCTAATTTTTATATAATATTAAATCATTTCACTTCCAACACTCTAACTAACAACATGGAAAACAAATTTATCAAGTTTGAACATATAATAACTGACAGGGAAGAGATGGAAGAATTGTTTCAAAACTTACTTTCTATCATTGACGAATATCCTATAAGATGGTTCAGAATTGTAGTTCAATATTTAAATCCTGGTGAATTGTTTTCTTCATCGAGTGAAGAGGATGAAACAACTACTTCGGTTCAAATAATTGAATTAAAAGACGAAGAAGAAGAACTAAACGTTTTATTCAATCATAAGCTCAAGGTTCCCTATATAAAAGCCCCCTGAGTGCGGCATGGATGCAGGGATCGGACTCTGCATTGCCACGGTGCGACCCCCAGCACGTCCGGCACATTTTGTGTATCGGTGCTGGGCAAACGGAGGTTCGGGCCCCGGAGTCCCGGGGTAGGGGTGTCTTATCTCCTACGGGGGGTAGACCTCCGAGGGTGTACCCGCTCTCGACCGATGAAGGGCCGCCTCTTGCCGCACGATGCGCTGGTGAAACAAAAGTATGGATTTTAAAATGCAAAACACGAACGATGATGAGATAGAGCAGGCCGCCTTTAAGCGCAGCTCAAGACTGCAGAGGTCTCCGACCTTGAACACTGGAACGCCGACGAAGGGTATTACAACCACCCCCCCGCCGGTGCCATTCAAGGCTCTTGGTGGTGCCGGATCGTCGTCCAAAACCGGACAGAAGAAGGAGGAGATCGGTATGGCGATGGAGGTGGCCGAGCCGGCAACACCATTAGCCAATATCCAAGGGATTCCTCCCAGGAAGAGCCCTCTTCGTGCGGCATTCGAGCTGCAAATGCTTCGTCAGCAGCAGGACGACGCCCACGAGGAGGAAGACTCACTTCTGAAGAAGATGAAAGCTCTTTTGAAGGAGATGGCCAAGGCCCTCTTAATTCAAAAGAACGTGAACAAGGCGATAAAAGAGGGGATCCCGAAACTCGAAGATGCTCTAGAAGAAATCGAGGAATGCCGGAAAATCAGGCTAAAGGCAGTGAAGCAGGAGCGCGATGTCACGAACCGAGTCATCTCTGCTTCGCCTCAAGCTCACCTGGCTGAGTCCCAGACTCAAGCCAGAAAGCGAAAGAAGAGGCAGAGCGGTTCTTCGCCTGGAAGCCCTGAGCTTGTCGAGGTGGACTCAGTGCCGAGACCGGTTTTTGTCACTGCGGCATCGCAGACATCTCCTGTCCAGGCTACTGAATCCGCCCCGGGCGCTGCCGTGATTCCAGCGGCTACTCCTGCAGAGTTTCCTGCTCCGGCGGCTAATCCTGCCTTGGCAGCAAACTCTGCCTCAACACCTTTGGGGGGCTGGAAGACGCGCCTGTCTAAGAAAGAAAGGAGGAGGCAGAAGCAAGCGGAGGCGGCTTCGAAAAGTGCGTCGAGGGTGGAGCGGACGCAAGTCTCGAAACCGGTTGGGGAGGCCTCTGGCAAGTCTGTCAGAAAGCCTAAACAACCCAGGCCTAAGAAGCCCAGGACGGAGGCAATCTTGATCAAGCCTTTAGGGGGGCGATCTTTTGCCGATGTTCTGGGTCAGATTAGATCGCAGGCCAAACCGGAGGAGACCGACACCGTTATCAAGTCTATTCGGCGAACCCAGAACGGGGATGTCCTCCTCGAATTGGGGAAGTCGAGTGACAAGATCGGTTTTGCCGCTTCCCTCAAGACTGCACTTGGGGACAAAGGCTCAATCAAGGCCCTAGAACCGAAGTGTTCGGTCGAGATTCGGGACCTTGATGCCCTCTCCACCGAAGAGGAGGTGACCCGTGCGATCCAGGTGGCACTCCCGGAGATACCAGCTGATGGAGTGAGGGTATGGCTGACAAAGCCCAACCGAAGTCAACTCCGGATGGCTGTTGCTGAAATGGGCGAAAAGCACGCCAATAAGCTGCTTAGCCTTCAGCACCTCAGAGTCGGTTGGGTCAGTTGCAGGCTCAAACGGAGGGTGGTAGTTTCGAGATGCTTTCGCTGTCTCGGTTTCGGCCACTCCTCCCGAAACTGTAAAGGGCCCGACAGGAGTGCCAACTGCTTCCAGTGTGGAAGCCAGGGCCACAAACGCAAGGAATGTTCCTCGAGCCCCTCCTGCTTTCTCTGCAAGGATTCAGGCTCCAGTGCCCTCGGTCACTTACCCGGGTCTGGTCAGTGCGGTGCCTTCAGAGCCGCACTTGAACAGGCAAAAGGCAGCGGCCGGTAATTCGCATCCTCCAGGCCAACCTTCATAGATCCTGGGGAGCTGATAACCTTCTAGATCAGCTCGCCCGAGAACTTGGTGCTGACGCGCTCCTTATCAGCGAACAGTATCGGGACAGAGACCCAAACATTTGGATCTCGGACAGCCTCGGTACTGCTGCATTTTGGGCACGTAATACACGAGATGTCTTGGTGCGGAGTCACGGGCGCGGCCGAGGATTCGTCTGGGTTCGGTGTGGGGACGTGACTATCTTCAGTTGCTACCTCACACCCAACGAGGCCGTCCAGGACTTCCGCGACAAGATAGATAACCTAGAGGAGTGGGTTCTCGGCACCACCGGGCATGTCGTCGTTGGTGGCGATTTCAACGCCAGGGCCGTCGAGTGGGGAATGCCCTCTACCAACTCCCGGGGGAAATACATCCTGGATTTCATCGCCAGGGCCGGTCTTGTCGTCCTCAACCAGGGCGACACACCTACTTTTCGGCGCCCCGGGCAGAGAGGCACGATCCCCGATGTCACCTTTGCGTCTGAGTCGCTCCTTCCGAGGATCTCTGGCTGGAGGGTTGTGGAGGACTACACGGGTAGCGACCACCAATACGTCGTGTTTGACCTGCATGATCAGGCAAATCGTCGAGTTTCCGCATCTCGGGAAGGGCCACGCCGGTGGAACACCAACAAACTGGACGTGGTCAAGTTCACCGAAGTCATCTCTCGGGGAGCGCAGGGGAATCCTGGTGAGGCTGGGGCCGAGGCACTAGTAACATCCACGATGGAACTGATCGTCTCGGCCTGCGACCAGTCTATGCCGCGAAGGAAACCCCGACGCGACAAACAACCCGTTTACTGGTGGACTGAAGAGATTGCGGAACTCAGAAGAACATGTTTAAGAACTAGACGAGCCGCCACAAGAGCGAGAATCCCCGCAGACAGAGTTCGTAAGTCGGAGGCCTATAAAGCTGCGAGAAAATCTCTCCGCCAGGCGATCAACAGGAGCAAGGCGAATAGCTGGAGGAGACTTCGTGACGACGTTGATTCCGACCCCTGGGGCCTGGGTTACAAACTTGTAACACAGAAACTCGGCGCCCGCTCTCCACCTTCCATCATGGAGGGCGCCACCATGGGGAGGATCGTCGCTGCGTTGTTTCCTGAACATCCACAGCGACCACCGGTTGACTTCGGACGGGTAGAGGACGTTCCACTCTTCACTTTCGAGGAGCTAGAAACCTCCGTTCTCTCCCTGAAGAGCAACAAGGCTCCTGGCCCGGACGGGATTCCCAGTGAGGCTTTAAAGAAAGCATTTTTAATCAACGCTGACTTGTTGTTGAGAATGTACAATGCCTGTTTGGTAGAAGGGGTGTTTCCGGCTCCCTGGAAAACAGCCAGGCTTGTACTGATCAGCAAGGGCAAAGGTAATCCCGAGCTGCCGTCGTCCCACAGGCCTCTCTGCATGTTGGACACGGCTGGAAAGCTGTTCGAGAAGCTGATCCGTTCCCGCCTGACTTCTGCCGTGGAAGCTGCCGGGGACTTATGCCCCCGTCAGTACGGCTTCAGAAAGGGACGGTCAACGATCGACGCTGTCACCGAAGTTCAGAGAGCTGTGGAGAGAGCCGAGAGCCACAACCATTTCTCCCGCCGAGTAGTGCTTCTTGTTACGCTTGATGTCAAGAATGCCTTCAACTCTGCGAGGTGGGTCGATATGCTGGATGCGCTTCGCAACACCTTTCGTATTCCTGCATATCTGTTGCGGCTCATCGAGGATTATCTACGGTCTCGAAGCCTGATTTATGACACGAGGGACGGAACGCGGACGATGGAAGTCACTTCTGGTGCCGCACAAGGTTCAATACTCGGCCCGGATCTCTGGAACGTTGCCTATGACAGCCTCCTAAGGTCCGAGATGCCTGAGGAAACCACTTTGGTTGGGTACGCCGATGACGTCGCAGCTCTCATTGCTGCACGCAACGTTGAGCTGGCCCAACTGAAGTTGAACCGAGTTATGCGGGTGGTCAACAACTGGATGTCCGATCACGGTCTCTCACTTGCTCTCAGTAAGACGGAGATCGTGATTCTCACGAAGAAGAGGATCGACACCGTCGTCCCGTTTCGAGTGGGAAGGGAGTTGGTCACATCAACTCGTGCCGCCAAATACCTCGGGGTTATGGTGGACACCAAGTTAAGCTGGAGGGATCAGATCTTCCGTACGGCGGACAAGGCCGCTAAGGTAGTGACTTACCTTAGTAGGCTGATGGCCAATGTCGGGGGTCCCCGATCCAGCAGAAGACGTCTGTTGATGTCCGCGGTCCAGTCCGTGCTTCTTTACGGGGCAGAGGTGTGGGCAGGCGCTCTAGATAAGGAGTGCTACAGGTTGCGACTCGCCCGGGTTCAGCGTCAAGCTGCGCTCCGGGTGTGTTCCGCCTACCGGACAGTGTCCGAGCCTGCCGTCCTGGTGGTCGCCGGAGTCATCCCTGTCAAGCTCTTGGCAGGGGAGAGGAAAGCGATTTATCAGAGACAAGGCGAGATCGGCAAGGACACGGCAAGAACAGAAGAGCGCTCCCGAACCTTCCAGCAGTGGCAACACAGCTGGGAGCACGACACCCGAGGACGATGGACTGCGCGACTTATCAAGCAGGTCCAACCATGGGTGGAACGGCGGCATGGGGAGGTGGACTACTACCTGACCCAATTTTTGACAGGTCACGGCTATTTTCGGTCGTACCTGAACCGGATGGGAAAGACCGGTTCACCGGACTGCATTTATTGCCCGGGTGTTCCCGACGATGCGGAACACACATTCTTCCGCTGTCCCCGTTGGGAAGGGCCCCGCCTGGAGGCCACACAAATCTTTGGTGCATTTTCGGTGGACTCGGTCTGCCAAAAGATTTTGGAGGATGAGGGCAACTGGGATTGTTTGTCACAGTTCGTCCGGGGCATCCTCCTGGAAAAGAAAACCGATCTGGACCGCGAAGTGGCCCAGATCCCTTG
Organism: Neoaliturus tenellus; assembly: GCA_030545055.2. Classification (NCBI taxonomy): domain Eukaryota; kingdom Metazoa; phylum Arthropoda; class Insecta; order Hemiptera; family Cicadellidae; genus Neoaliturus; species Neoaliturus tenellus. The sequence continues at coordinate 113,204,997 of CM061536.1, read as the reverse complement.
ATCGAGCGGCTGGATAAGGAGCGAGCCCCACGGGCGTAAGCCAAATTTAGGCCTAGCCTGACGTAATGTGACAAACAATTCCAGGTTAGATTCCTAAAGAGTAGAGGAGGTTTTTTTAGTGGGTAAACCCGTTTTTAGGGGAGCCCCACACTACAGGCTGGCCACCTGTGTGCGTAATGCATTTTTCCGCCTCTCCCTCAAAAAAAAAAAAAAAAAAAAAAAAAAAAAAAAAATGATGGATGAAGTTCCCTTCATAACTAGAATGGAAGAGGATAAATTGAAATTGGAAATTAAACGATTGGAAATGGAACGGGAAAACCAATTCGAAATGTTACGTTTGTTCAAGCTTTTCAAATACATCATCTGGGGACTCTGCGTTTACCTTCTCATCGTCGTTGGTGTTTGCATTTACAACTCTGTAGTTCATCACAAAAGTTCAACTTGTTTAAACTCTGTTGTTGCACATTAATTGTATGTTCACAAATAAAATTCAAAAGTTACTTCAACCTATCCCACTATCACCAACTAGTTCAACTTTCAACTATTTCTGGTGGTAGTTGGATAGGCTTTTTTAAAACTTACTCTGGATGACCTTGACATACTTTCCAAGCCCCAGTTATAACTGTTAAATTTCAGTTTTAAATTAACTCTTAATTCATGCCCAATTCTACTTCAAATTCAGGGCATATGCTCTCGCCATCTGCACCCCAGCATCTGACGCCATCTGCTCGAGCAGCTGCTCGGGCAGATGGCACGACTTCCGGCGCAGAAGTAACCAAAACACACTACTGACGTTAATAGTTTTAAACATATATTTTAGTTGTAAACATATAACAAAAATAGTTTGTGAAAAAAAAAACAGGTCAAACAATTGTTCAAATTCCAAAATACATATATTTTGTTTGACGTGATTAATAAATGCTCTGTCCCAAATTATTTAAAACAATCACCCGATATAACTTAAGGTTGTAAGAAAGGCTTCAATATAATTGAATTCATTATTTTTTATACTGATATAGGATTTACTTATTGTTCTGTAATATAAGTTAATAGGGAAGTATTTATTTTGTATGTCATTTCAATTTTCAGTGAATATAAAGTTTTTATTTATTGTTCCAGTTTTTTAAATAGTCATAAACCATATGCTTCCTCGTTTTCAGTGAGAGGTTATAGTGCTCGCCTTTGAATCCAAAGGTTGCCGGTTCGATCCTGAGGAAAGTTGAAGCTTTTTAAAGGATCGATTCCGGACCCAGTCGCCATTTGTCATTGGGCTATTAATTAATGATGTTTTCTAACAACTGGTCGATGTTAGATAGTAACAAGACTGGGGTTTGGACCGTTCCCCGTCAAAAAGGTAAAAAATGCCACTGGCGTAGAAAGACACCAAATACAAAAAATACAAAATGCTTAGATTAAAGTATCAAATTATTGATGTGATTATAATATTTGTATTTGTGTACCAGTATATTTCCATTTTTTTATTAAATTTGTTTATTACTTGGAGACATGCACAGGCGGAGATTTCCAGTTTCTTTTCGCTTATCAGACGAATCTTAATTACTGTAGGCCTAGTAGAAAGCTTTACTTTCTTAGAAAGGCTACCTTATATGTTTTTATAAACTAGACACCCAAATCAATATGCATATTACAAATTGTTGTATTTTGAGTAGAGATTTTCCACAAACATCAACCGGTAATAATAGGCAATTTCATTAAAATAATCAAAGATTATTTATGTAGAAACATTTGAGATTAATTTGAAAATAATAAAGATAAAGTGGAAGATGCTGTTGTATTTATTTACCCAGATCTCAGGTTTCTGAGGTGACAAATGCGATGACCTAATATTCTAGAGTTCGTTAGGCTCTCATTTGCTGTTAAATTACAATAGTTAGCATATCATGTTATTCACAATGCAGACAATAAACCTTAATCAATTAAAACTTTGCACAAGTTAAGATAATAAAACATTAAAACTAGATAAATTACGTTTTGTATTATTTTAAAACTAAGTAGCTTTCATTGTATAAAAGTAGTAAATTTTAAATATTATTTTTGAATGTTCATATAGATTTAGTTATTAAATGTTATATTTTTTACCAACTATAATGTACATCGTTTATATTTGGCCACAAACAAAATTCAATTGATTATTAAAATAATGTAATTCAGCCCCAAATCATAATTTACACTTCATTTTTCACGAACAGAAAACTGGTTAAAAAAATAATTGGCAATATTGGTTGTATATAATAGGTCAAACTACTCATTGAGCTGTTTTCTAAGGGTAAACATCGGTTGAATGTTTGTTTATATCTGTGAGAGACATTCTCAGAACATGGTATTATTTTACCAAGGAAGTGAGACAGGATAGTGTCAAGACCAGAGGGTTCTATTCTGACTTTAGTTCTTGGAAAACCTCTTGACCAAATGATGAACAGTCCAGAATACAGTAGCTTATATAGATATGTAATTGACATAGAAAAATAAATGTAAGTAAATTTGTTAAGACTTCTGTTGATATGAATATTCTTTATTTTGTGGAAAAGTGATATTTGATACCATTGCATCATATTAAGAACATAATTTTTTTTTCAATATAAAAATATATATTTATAATGTGTAATGTGGATATCTATGAAAAATGGTTGATACTAAGTATTAATAAATGAATCATTTTACTCCAGCTATGAATCCTAAAAAAATAATATTAATTTTAAATATATAATATATATTCTTTAAAATCTTGTTGTGGTTTGTGAGTTTATACTTTACTTTTATTTCCGCAATTTTTTAGTTATTTTTGAAATATTATAATTTGTATACATTTATATAAAAAATTATATATGTATAAAATTTACGACCATTATAATATCACGCCTCAAAACGTTATACATTACTGCTCTTATAATCGATGACATAATTTATAGTTATTATGGCTATTGATTTTTTATTTAATGCATTCTATTTTTAACACTATTACTAAAATAAATCCGTTTAATTGAGAGAAATAAAAAGACAAAGAAAAATTGTTGCTTTGCTAAAATACTAATAAAAAAAATAAATAGATACTATTTTTGTAAATAATAATTTTTAAAATATCAAAGAATATGTTAACTGTCATTTGATCTACTTAATATCAATTATTAATTGACAGGTCATTAAAAATTATTAATTCTTCTCTAAACGGCAGTTGGGAAATCACATTATTTTATATATCTCTCCTATACGGATTTGCAGTAGGTTTGAAATAATTTTCAATATTTTTAGAGCTATAATTTTTAATAAAATATTTTTATGTTATACAAAATAATAACTGAGTAAAATATGAACAAAAAAACTATAAATAATTTTTAAACGTTTGGAATAATGTCTTGGTTTTTATCGTAGGTTGTAATTAATTTGTAAATTAAAATAAGTTAAGTAGCATTACCACTATTTTCCGCCTTTCTGTGGATGTTGATTTATGTAAAAATATAAATTATAAAACCTTTTCAGGTACAGATCTTAAAATAATTTTCGTAAAGGGTTAGATAATTTATAATCCAAAGTATAACGAATTCTTACATTGATGATAGAAACAAATTAGAATTGATTTTTGCCTAGCACAAATAATTTTAGCCATACAACATCCTCCATATCTTGAAGAAAAACAATTTCTTTCTCATAAATTTATTTTAATCGTTAGATTCGAGAAAATAGATGATTGCTATGGAGAATAAATTATAACTTAAATAAAACCTACATCCGTTTGAGCATGGGGAAAGTCAGCATAGTTACGGAACCCGGAAGGCAAAGGACTTTTACTTGCCACGGTGTAGACTGGAGCACTCTCTTAAGAGTTAACCTCGCTCCACAATTAAGCTTAAGTATCAAGTCAAGTATCAAGTAAGTTTGACTTTTGTGTTTGTGTTATGTGCCCCTATGAGCCTGTGTTGGTTATAATACATGATAAAGCTCTAGAACTCACTGCTTCATGTCAAGCCATAAACCTATAAGTAAGCAGTGCCAAAAATTAAGATAAAAATATTCGTTACAAAAAAAACCATTTTTTATCAAAATTATAAACATATTCAGTATAAAAATAAATAACTTTACTGTTTCATATAAAAAAAGTGTCTCGATAACATGTGAATTAATTATAATTTTATGAGTTGTTAAACAGAATGATACTTTAAAATACTAGCAATAACTTAATACGAGACTTTCTAAGATTATTTATTTAAATGGAAACTTATGCATAGTTTTAAAACAATCAAATATATTAGTATTTTGTGTCAATAACATATATTAAAATAGTACTAAAATCATATTTTACTACTTCATAAACAACATGTATAAAATAGGCAATAGATAAATTTAAAATAACAGTTTTAATGTTTATCTTGGACTAGTATTACGAATGGTGAATTCACACACTCCCAGTCGAGCAATGTTAGGTAATGGTGAGGTTGACATGACTTGACGAGAACCTGTCGTATACCTTCACTGTCAGTCATTTAGTCAAACGTCACTGCACAACAGAGGGAAATGACTGTGATTTTAAACTAACAAAATTACTGTTATAATGAATTAATGTGGTTGTTAGAATTATGGTTCAATTGATTATGTTTTATGTTTATTTTGATAAATTTACTTGAATCACCTGATTAAATAATATAGTTTTTTGTTATTTTTTTAAATTATTAATGAAGATTAATACACAGTTGGAACTTTATTTTTAATTACTTTCTTCTAATAATATTTTATCATGGTTTTCTTCATAATGGTTGTATGGTGGTTGTGTTGACCTGGTTTTTTATTATTTTGTATTATTAAGTGTTAGATTTTGTCGTCTAGTAGAAAAAATAAACGTAATAACTAGCTAATTAATATGATTATAGAATGAAATTTGTCAATACTTGTCGAAATTTAGAATAAAAATAAATTAGATTTTCCAATTTAACGGTTATTATGAGTGTTTTTAGTCCATAGATATGTAAATCTAATAACCTTAAAAAATGTTCCATCGAGAAAGGATCCCTATTTTACTTCGGCTTTATGGGTATTGAAATAATATAATGTAAAACAAAAAAAAAAAATAAAACCAAACTTTTGACATGTTTTTATTTTACTTTGAGTAAAATTTAAAACTAGTAACTACCTTAGTAATTATGTTGATCCATGTAAAAATAATCATTGTAAAACCTCTTAAAAGATACACAACTTAAAACAGTATTTGAAAAGGAATAAATAGTTTATAATACATAATACAACGATTTTTTTACATTGCGGTAATTTGTTAAACACTGCCAACAATATGTTATAAGCATTATACTGAAAAAAATCTAAAATGCCTTCATTCGACAATTTTACTCTGAAAATAAAAGTATTTTTTTTGATACATGAGTAATATAAATAAACTTTAATCTTTAATAAAACTTATTATGTTGTATATCGCTTAAGTGCTTGGGTTAATCCACCACCGATAATGGCATGCTCGATACGTAAACAGTTCCGCAGTTTAGTTAAGTGCTCGCACCTGTTACTACACGAAGCTCCCCCCACGTTATCCCTTTAGATTCAAAATAAGAAGCGTGAAAACTTACAATATTTTTAAAAAAAGCATGCATATAACAAGTGCATAGACAGTAACAATATTAATTTCAAAATACTATAAACGATGTGGCCTAAAAAAATTTGCAAAATAACAACAACACAAATAACACTCTGTTAATTTCTTAAATGAATATAAAATAGATAAAATATATATTAGCTGTTTCATAGCATTTACTAAATATATATTTTACTATAGTATCTATATATATAATTCTGTAAGCCGAATTTCTTGAGCAAAATTGTGAGCGTTGTACCAATCGCAGAAAGATGGGAGGGGTCTCAAATTAAAGGTCTCAGTCCCATACACGAGGGAAAACTATCGGCGTGTCCATAGTGTTAACAGGAAATGAGAAATCACGTAAAACGTCCTCCATTAGAATAGCATGGGGATTCGAAAAACTTCTGCTTTGTGTACATTGAAACATGTGTTAGGTTTGATTTTAAATCGAGACACAGATGATAACATTGAGTGAAGATGATAAAATAATTCACCCCAAAATAGAAGCAATATATATATGTGTATGTACACATATATATTACATGCATGCTTACATATATATAGCCTATAATTCTATGAGCGAATTTTTTTTAGTAAAATTGAGAGCATTTTGCAACTCGCAGGAAGATGGAAGGGGTATCAAATTTAAAGTTTCAGTCCCATGCATGAGCGAAAATTATCAGCGTATCCATAAAATTACAAGGAAATAAGAAATAGCGTAAAACGTCCTCCATAAGAATTGCTCGGGGATTCAAAAACCGACTGCTTTGTGTACATCAAAACGTATGTTTTGATTTTATTTTAAAACGAGGGACAGACGATAATAGGTCTATTCTGAGAAGAACTATTAATAACCAAATGACATAATATATCCGGGCTGTAGTGATGCTGATTATTTCCCACCAATCGGTAGGCAAATATAAAATTAAACAAAGATACGATTGTAAAAATCAATATCCATATATAATTTATAACCCAACAACATAATAATAATCTTATCCACAAATAAAAATTATATTCATAAAAGACCATAGGTAAATAATTTTCTGAACATTTTATCGGGAAATATGAAGCATCCCAAGCATCCGGGCTGTAGTGATGCTCATTATTTCCCATCAATCAGTAGGCAAATATAAAATTAAACTTAAAGATACGATTGTAAAAATCAAAATCCATAGATAATTTATAACCTAACAACATAATAATAATCTTATCCACAAATAAAAAATTATATTCATAATAATCTTTAATGATTAAACAACAATGTTACACACTCTTTCGTCCTGTGTTTTCTGTTCTCGGTATCCACTTAAGCCGCCCAAACTGGAAACAAAATTGTACAAACTAGACCTCGAAGGCGTGGAAGGAGACATCGAAAAGTCAACGAAGAAGTTAGAAGAATGAAGAAGGAAGAAAGAAGAAAGAGATAGAAGAAAGAAGAATCAAGGAATACTAATAAGGAAAAATAATTGAAAAGACTTAGTGAAATAAAATTTGGCAATGAAACGTGTAAATTGAGAAACAAAGTAAAGGACTTGAGTAAACTCCCCAAACTATTTACATTCCCATACAATGTTTAATATTGTCAGAGGAATAAATGTTATTATTATTATTATATCTAGAGTGGTAATACTATAATCAGGGCCGGATTTAAGAAAAACATTTCCGCCGCCCCCTTCCCACACCCACGAAACAATATGTTGAATCCAAAACAATATTAAAACAATATTCGTTTTGCAATATGCGCCAAAATAAACAGCACTGAAATTGAATCAGCCATCTTCACCAAAATGATACAAAAGCTTCAAGAACGGTAATACGAGTTTTGCCTCAAGTAGACAGAGGTCATATTGAACATAATTGAGTTTAAACCTACGTTTATATGTTTGTTGAAACTAAGTATATCAAATCTTAATCAATTTAATAATACAATTTTAATACGTTAGTGTTTATTTTCGTGCATAGGCTACTGTAGAACCATATCCTCACATAGACTATAATAAGACGTTTTGAGGCTTTGTGCAACTAAAATTTCTACTAGGAGCGTTACCAACCTTACAAACTATTAAAAATAGACTGCGGTTTTTTACTGTTATGTTATAATAAAAATTGTAAAAATCTGTGCCTGTATGCAAATTATGAAATAAATTCTGATCGTGATGGGGGCGCAATGGGCGATGAATTTTGGTTTGAGAAACAATGCCTACCTTATTTACATTGAAACAGATTTAGGTTTTACTTTATGACAAAAAGTGTCAAATGATCATATTGAGTGAAGATGATACATTAATTGAAACTTAAGGTATATCAGTCAACGAAAGGTTGGTAATTTGTTTGGTGAATTTTCTCAGAAACCTTTTGGTCATTTCATAGATTGTAGAGTTTTTAGGAGAGAGTTAAAATAAAAGTCGTTTGTCCTACATACTAGGGAAAAAAGTAGCAGGTCAAAAACTTTATAACAAAATGGAAAAGAAATATATTAAGAAAGATATTTAAGAAAGATTATTTTCTGAAAGGTTCTCCTAAGAGGTTCTCCACATATAGTGATTTTTTTTTTAATCTGCTTTGTTTATACAAAATCATGAATTTTGATTTGGAGGGAAGTAGTGTCAAATTGTTGGTGCTGGCCCAGTTCAAGGTCACCTGAGGGATGACGTCATCGAGGTCAATGACCTCACCGATGACGTCACCGATGACGTCATCGATTGCGTCATCGATGACGTCATCACTAATGACGTCATTTCTATGACGTCACACCCATGACGTCACAGAAATGACGTGCTGATGACGTCATCACCCCTTACGTCATCAAAATGACGTCACCGACGCCACTGAGGTCAAGGTCACGCCGAAACTTAAAATTTTTTGGCACTTTTGCCGTTTCTCGCACTACGCTCCGAGTTTCAGTCAGAGTCCCCGTGACCTTGACCACTTGGAGCGAATTTTCGACGAGAAACGGCAAAAGTGCCAAGTTAAACTCGAGTTTCTGACATGACCCTGCCTAAATGGGCAATCGGTTATCCCTCAGGTGACCTTGAACCAGAACAACACCAACAATTTGATATTACTGTGACCTTGAAAACCTAACAACGGAGCGCCGACACCGATGCGCACCCCACGACAGCCACCGAGTGACTGACTGTCAGGCTCTGTGTACTCTAGGTATATGGGGAAGTGGAGGGGGAAATCTCAAGGTCATCCAAATGGAGTTTTAAAAAAGTTGAAGAGTAGAAAGACTACTCTTGTGCTTCCTGGGCGACCTCATCAATTTCCAACGGATCTGTAAACCAATCCGATCTGTAGCGGCAGGAGTCCAGAAAACAGGTGCACCACCCATCAGGTTGTCCGTAGCACTTCCGACAATTGGTAAGATTGGAGAAATGAAATTTAATACACCGCTGCGGACAACAAGTGTAAAAGTAGTTGGATTTGTAGATTTTGAAAGTTTGTAGTACCGGTGGTGGCAGCTGTTGGTTCTTGCATCTACACCTGCAACATCCGAAGCATTCACATTGCCGGCAGGCCAGCCCGTCCACTTGCCATCTTGGTAGTAGGAAACACTTGCCCTCGCAGCAATAGGTTGTCCCTGTCTCTTCCTCCCAAAGCTTCTTTGCACAATGGACGACGCCTTGTATCTCTAAACACTTATGCTCGCAACATGAGACACGCTTAGTTTCCATACTTGATGTTGCTTTGGCGAGGGAGCAAGATGAAGTGATGCCGTGGCCAGCAGGAATGGAGCTTATATAAACTAAGGTGAGTGGAGGGGGAAAGGTCAAGGTCATCCAAATGGAGTTTTAAAAAAGAAAAGAGTAGAAAGACTACTCTTGTGTATCTATAGCGATTTCATTGATAGTGAGTGCTTCTGTATGCCAAGTTGATCTGTACTGACAGGCTCCTAAATAATGTTTGCAAAAACCTGCAAAATGATTGTTGCACAATTTGCAGCCAGTTAGCTGTTTTAATGTGAATTCAATGCAACGTTCAGGGCAACAAGTGTACTTATGCCCTCTCATCTGGTACACATGGAATGTCTTCAACTCAGGCTTTGGCTTATCCCAAGATTTGCACCGACACATGCATTGTCCAAAAGCTTCACACTTTCTACAAGCCAGTCCATCCACCACATCAATGTCATTGGGCCATGAAAAACACTTCTGTTTGCAACAGTAGTTAAGTTGACTCTCCATGTTGCTGCGGCGAAGGCGCACGACGAAATGATGCTGTAGTCAGTGAGAGCGCAGCTTATATAAACTAAGGTGAGTAAAGGGGAAAGGTCAAGGTCATTCAAATGTAGTTTTAAAAAAGATGGCTAGTCGTCCTCGTCGTCTGTAGTAGTTTCAGATGAAGAACCAGAGTTGTCTGAGTCCCTTGCTGGTGCTCCATAGATAAAGTGTATTTCTATTTTAAAGCGAAGGCCAGGATCTTCCACCATCAACTCCTTCAACCTATTACATACCACCTCCACTTTGTACACATTGTCTATAATCAACACCCAAAATGTTGGGTGAATAAAACGTGTGGATGAGTCAGCTTCGGCAATGGTTATTTCTTTCGGCGCTATAGGAGTGTACAGATGTGTAAAGTGTGGATGAGGCTGGCTGGAAGTTAAAGGTTCTGAGTTGATCCTGGTCGCATCAAAATCCAATTCCATCCTACATTCAACGTCACGGTTCTCGTTAAAAACATATTGCAATTTTTGGCGTAACATTTCTAGTTCTGTCACATCTTGCAAATGAACGGTCCACCACAAGGGAAATGCTTCGTCCGTAGTGGAGTCAACTTCAACTTGAGAAGTAGCCTCGTTCGCCATGGTAGCTAAGGAAGGAATGAGGTGAGCCGCAGACTGTAGTAACAGTATTGAAAAGTAGAGGGGGAAATTTCAAGGTCATTGAAATTGAGTTTTAAAAAAATGAAGGAGTAGAGGGGAAAGGTCAAGGTCATCCAAATTGGGTTTTAAAAAAAAGAAAGAAGGTCACTCCCCACCAGCCTCGTCGTTGACCTCCACATCAGATCCTTCATAGGGGTAAATAGGTGACATTGGGGTATACTCTGGTGACTGTTGAGTGTTGTCTCCATCCTGCTGCAGTGTAACTCTCGACCAATCATAGTCCAAATTCATTTGAATTATGATTCCAGGGTTGTCCCGGAGTATCTCCTTCATCCTTTGGAAAATTGTCTCTAGATAGTGCACACTGTCGATCGACAGTGTCCAACCCGTACTTGTTCCAACATCGGTAGTGGAGTCTGCCTGGGTGATGGTGTTGCTGTCATCCATGGTTGCCTGCTGAACAAGGAATGATGCTTGATGTGAGGCTCATGCAGGAACATGGTGGGGGGCGTGGTGGAGTAGTGGGGGAAGTTTCAAGGTCATCCAAACGGAGTTTTAAAAAAAAAAGGAAAACCTACAAAGTAACATTGAAACTTTCCAATTGATGGTTGCGAGCGTTTTCTTCTGCAACCTTGCCGACACATGTGACTATGCCGTACAGTATGAAAAGTACAACCATAATAAGGCCGAACAATAAAAGATAGCCGTTGACTATCATGATATTTTCTGAGTGGATCTGTTTTCTTCTTATCGCCCTCTCCTGCATCCTCTTCTCCAACTCGTGGACGAAGTCACAACATGCGTGAGGACACCTTTCATCTGTTGGTAGGTTTGCCATTGTTGATGTTGTCGGTGTGGCTGTTGAAGATGGAATGAGGTTTCCAATTGCGATGTGCCATGTACACCAATAGTCAAGTGGTGGGGGTAACAAAGCAGTGGAGGGGGAAGTTTCAAGGTCATCCAAATTGTGTTTTAAAAAAACCTATCTTGTTACTGAGCTTATATGTCAGTAACAAGATAGGTGTTTCTGCTCTTTTACTTCTTTAATATAATGAAAAAATATACATATTCTACAATGGTTAGGACAAGAAATACAACTGCTAGTCAGCTGAAGTAGTCCAAGTTGTCTGGCTCGGTCTTCATGGACGCTGGTGAGGAAGCCGTCGAGGAGTGTCCAGGCTCTTCCTTTGACTGCCGGGTGTTCCGTATATTGCAAGCGTAAACTTGCACATTTATACGGTAGCCTCGTGCCACCATCAGCTGCAACTCCTTGTATAAGTCGTTTAGCTCCTGCTGAGTCTTGATGCTCACCTCCTCGTAACTTGCGCAACTCACGTTGAGGGACATCCTGATGTTGCTAGGTTGGCTGCTGGAGTAGAAATGAAGCCGAGGCACAGCGTTTAGAGGTACATGGAAAAGTGGTGGGGGTGATGGTGGTGGGGGTATGGAAGATGCAATTAAACACTTCTAAACTTTTTCCATTGATACAAAGGGATGGAACAAATAGCACAGGTGTCCTTGTAGTTTTCAAATCTAAACATTGGTGCTAGAAATCCAAACTGTTTTCTACCACCTTCCTGTACGAACCGTCGAAGGTCTCTGACGGCAGCATTGCCACAAGGCCTACAAAACTTTTCCCCGTCTTGGAACCTATACCAGGAGTATCCCGAATACCCTCTATTATCTTTCTTGTACTCCTCGATATCCTGCTTTACTGTTATAGGGATATTATCTCGTAAAGCCGTCTGGAATAAAGATGCGTCAGTTATAACTCGTTGTAAGCAAAGCTCGTACAAGGTGCTCATCGTTTGCTAGTTGGCAACAGACTGACCGTTCTTTGCATCCAAGCAGGTTTGAATCCTAGTGCGGTAGTGGGGGTAATTACGGTAGTGGGGGTAGTTGTGAAATGCAAAGGTCAAAGGTCAAGGTCACCCGCGAAGTTTAAAAAAAATGCAACATATCAATACGTGAAGTCTGTCACATATTGATATGTTGCATTTTTTGTTTTTTTTTTTTTATTTTTTTTTTTGTCTTTTATGATTCGTTTATTTATAAAACATTACAACAACAACATATGTACAACATTAAAACTTAAATCTAACACTGCTGCTTGTCAGCGATGTGGATGGTCAACTCTGTAGAATTGCTACCCGTGCAGCCGTGGGACACCAGGTATAGACACCCGGGTTGAATAGAGCGAAGATCCTCGTTTTGTAGAAGATGGACGAATCTCTTGGGCAGGTACACCTGGAACTTTGGTTCATCCCCCGGAGTAAACGGTGCCTCGCTGAGACTGCAGCAGATGGCCTCCCCAACTGTAGTCTCCATCTTCTTCATAGCATGGATTATGTAGTGCTTCTCGTCTTTTAGTTCCGAGCACTTCTTTACAGGTAATATTGTTGACTTGGAGTGAGCATTGAACTGCTCGACCAAAGTCTGAAGGAACTGGTGAGATGCCATGGTCAGGTTACAGATCGTCTTCTTGCTCGGAGATGTTGTCGTCTCGGAATCTCGAGTAATACTCATGCCAGGTCCCTGTCTGCTCCCCACTTATATACTCTCCGTTACCCCCACCACTCCCCAATTCCCCACTTTGAAGGTAAGAGGCGAGTTTATAGGCATTTTTTAAAGCGCAATGTCTATCTTTATCATGTTCTGGGCTTTTTGTACAAATACATATGGTTTCCAGCATGTATTGATAATTCTTATCCAATTCCACATCATTAACCGGAACATGAGTAAATCCTTCGATCCATCTTTTCTTTTCCAGCCCCTTTGTGTAAATATTGGTAAACTTGTCTGAAAAGTGATGCATAATGTGATACAAGTCCGTGTAACTTGTAAAACCATCATACCAATCGATATGATGGAAGTGTTTTGAAATCCATCTGTTGGTAGTAGCGGCTTTACTAGTTAAAGACGAATAAGAACATGGTGGTTTAAATAAAAACGAATAAGGAACACTTGTATTCATGTCCAAAAACACAAGTTCTTTTATAATAAATCTATCATCATTACCACGAAACGCTTGAAACTCAATAATACCAGGCTTGGACTTTACTTGTTGTTCTTCTCCCTTGTCCATTTTGAAGGTCACACGTCTGCTCATTACGAAGTCAGGAGGTCAACTGATTTCCACACCACGGTAGGTACTACTTTTATACCAGGCCGTACAGTTGTTGACGCGTTGGTGTATATTTAACGTGGGCACCGTCCCCAATAGGCCTAACCCCACAAAATGTTGGTTATTGTTTTAAAAACTAACCATTGTCATTTAAGTTTCCATCTTTATATTTTCCTTATTTTCATTTTCATCACTAACACTTGATTCTTCTCCTCCATCTTCCTCTTCTTCCTGTTTTACTGATTTCTTATGTAGTTGAGCGTACTTTTCCAATTGTCTCCACATTTGTACTTCATGAGGAACTCTATTAAATATAGAAGTATCCACAGGTCCGTATAATATAGGTGCGTCCGGTTGTTTGTCCAATGTGTCTTCCAGATAATCTTTAATAATCGAACTTGAAAACACCAGTTGTCTCAAGTATCTTGTTATAGGTTCAGTAGCACAAGTTAAAATGAAAAACTCCTCTCGATTAAGTTGAATTTTGTTATCATGTCTTGTTGTGTCTCTAAACCGTAGCTGATGATCACCACGTTGTTTAATGATATCAATTTCCACATTTGAATCCAAAAGTCCTACTCTTGTCTTTCTTCCAAACATGTTACTACTTAAATAGCATTCTAGTAGATGCAAATGTTTCATAAACGATTCCCAAGCACTGTCCGTAAACAAAATCATTTTGGGTCCATGAGTTAAAATTACAGTAGGGGAATAATCTGTAGATTTCATAACACCGATTAAAACACTTTTATCCAAACTGGAAGAGATTGGGTAAAATATTCGCAAAAATACCTCACTCAATATGTTTGGAGAAATATTATCTTCAATATCCCTTTTTCTCTTTTGTATAGTCTTTCTTCTTTTACCTTTTTCTTCAACATTATTACTGGCGTGAAGTTGTCCGCAAACGTTTTGTTCACCTCCTTCCTGGTGACCTTGAGGATCTAAAAACTCAGATATCTCCTTCTCAATATCTACCACATTTTCAGGTGTACCACTAGGAGAAGCCATATTGAATACGATGCTACCCATACAACAGTAGGCAACAAACTGATGAGGAGCGGTCTGTACGCTCTGCTTTTATACTCGCGGAATGAAACAAAACCGGTTCTTACAATACATTTTTAACAATTCCAGTTAAAGGTGTGTATGTTACGATTTTATCATGTAGAATTAAACAGTATGCAGTTGTATTAGCCGGTATAGCATCGTTGAATTCCATTTCTATTTTTATATCCACACTTGAAGACTTTACTGATTCATTTTGTTTAGAACAATCGATTACAACTATTGGGTAGGCATCGAAATATTTGTCAGGTGGTAATAAAGGTGTATTTGTTTTACCGTAATATGAACTTTGGAATCTCGCGTACATATCGTACAATATACTGTATTTCTTCTTAGTGAATGACACATTTAAATTGTCGTATGGAAAGAATTGTGAATTTAAATAAACTTTAATATTTTTCAAGTCACAATGATCAAATTGTCCTGCATGTTTAGTAATGTCGTCTCTTCTACCTGTTTGTAAACCAAATATAATATACCTGGCTCGTTCTACATAATTCGATGTTTTAACAGTCCAAGTGTGTCGATCCGTAGTAGGTAAACTGGGATGCTCATGAAATTCCCAACTTCTAAATGGAATAACAATATCACGATCGGCTTTTAATTTTCTTAAAAGTAGCATTCTATGCTCGTCAGCCAATTTAACATGTGGAACTCTCCATACAATTTTGTCTAATTTTAATTTCCATTCTAAAGTCGCATCTGTAGTAGCATCTGCAGCTTTAATAATGTCTTTATCGTTAGAAGATCTCAACAAAACTAATTCTTGTTTAACGTTTAATATTATTTTCCTATAATCTTCAGCAAAACCAAGCAGCAAACGTAATGGAATATGAAAATCAAAATATCCATTTGGATTTGGAGTGATCGTGTCAATTGTAGGTAATACCCATCCGGCAGGTTTAAGTAAATTGGTTTCATTGGGTGTTATAGATGTTAATCCTTTTAAAGTTGTCGTAATACCTACTTTTTTAGTGGAATCAACTGTTACACCTGATATTTCATATCTAATTTCATCAAATAGGAAAGCCATAGGATTATTTATAAATGGAACTGTTGTACCAACAGTAGTACCGTCCTTTTTAGTAACTTGTCCTTCAATATATAAGTAACTTTCACATGGTAGTGTGTAAATGTCTTGATTTTGTATGGGAATACGAATTTCATCGTTATTGTTTAATTTCGATGAAGTGTAAGGGTTGTGGGTGTGATATTCTTTTTCCCATAGGGTTTCGTCGAATGTTGGACCCTGCGCTATATCCAGTATATCCATACTCGGTTAATTTTAATCCAATTCTCTCTAAGAAACGAATGTTCTCGCGTGTTAACTCCTCCACAGCTGAAGAGCTACTAATGCGGTTTCCCGTAGGTTGTTCGCTTTTAAATGTTAAACCCATGGTTTTGTATTAAAGTGTCGATTTTAAATGTAATCTAATCGTAATAGGCTCTTCTCTGAAGTCTACCAAGTTACCGTCTTGATCCAATACGCTCAACACGATGTCTGAAATGAAAGTGGTGTTCAACGGTAGATATACCAGGTTTTGTGGCTTTTCAACAATTTTAAATCCAGGTGGTACACTTGGGTAAAAAGTATGTATGATGTGGGTGTTAGCCCCATCCCTGTAAGCACCTTGTATAATGTTACAAGTTATGTCTATACTATTGACTTTTAATATTGTTACTGTTTTCTTACCGGAATGTGTTACATCTGGTTCTAAAACAGGCTCATCGTTGGAAAATCCTAATAAATCACCAATTGAGTTTGGTTGAGTGAAATCTATATAATATTTGGAAGTAATTTCAGCTTTCATCGTATTATTATTACCTTTTAATGTTATATTGTCTTTTCCCATTTTAGTTTGCAAAAATTCATTTATATGATCAATTTCATAAGAACCTGTGGGTAACCTGCACTCTTGTAAGTCTGTAAATTTTCCACTGGCATCCTTTCCCTTATAATAATGCAATATGTTATTTTTACCTTCCGTAACATTGGGAATAGAGTTGTACGTTGTAAAATCCAATAGTGCCGCCTCCCAAAACCTTCCTTTTTGCAAGCGTAACGCTGGAAAAAGGATACTTCGTAAAGTGGACGATTTTCCTGTTAATGATACCGTATAGGAAGACATCTCAATAGTGACTGATACTTTTAGCTAGAAATTCCAAACATAAATGGCCGCATATTGAAGTATTATCAGGTTGTTCTCTTTTATAGTTATAATATATGTTTTTAGCAGATTTAAAGTAATTTTGAAGTTCTTTTGGTGGTGGCAAATTACCGAAACTATCAAAATAATATACATTGTTATTTAGTTTCTTATAACAAACCCAATGGGTGCCAGGCCCTTCAGTATTATCCAAATTTACAATTCCAGTCTCATTTTGCCACATTTTCTTTGGTAAACTGTCTTTCATAAACACACCGCGGAAAAATGGTATTTTTAAACAGGAAATATATTTAAATAATTCAATATTGGTTAATGCTTTATGTGGTATGACCAATTGATTTCTTTCATTTAATATGCACGATAAGGTCTTAGGTAAAGACCTGCCCCGTTTTTTACCATTGACCATACGGTGGGCTTCTTCCTGCCTTTTCTTGTAGATCGTCGTCTTCTTTTTATATTTCCTCCATGTTTTCTTGTGGTTGACCTCCTTTTTACTCTCCTTCTCCTCCTTCTTCCACCTCCTACTGCTGTTTTAGCCTTCATACCTGCTGTTACTGCTAAAGCTGCTGCTTTTTCTGCTATGCTAGCGTCACTTGATTTTACTCGTTGCCAAGCTATGTCCGCAAGCTTTTTGTCAGCTATTGATCTATTTTTTGAATCGGCAAACGTGGAATATGCGATATCGTGTTCTTTACAAGCCTGATCTAACTTGTTTATGCCAGGATCGCCTCTTTCCAGTCGTTTTTTCAATTTAGTTCCTGGTCCGCAATACTGATAACCTCCTGGTATATGAAATTCGTATGGTAATGCGTCTATTGCTCTATTTACTATGGATCCTACTGGAATTTGTTTTAAAGCTTTACTTAACAGAGAAACCGCTGTGGACGTGATCCCACCTCCTTTTCTTGCAGTGTCTCGATATGGACTGATGTACTTGAACGTCATTATTGTCCTTTTATAATGGCAATGTGCAACTCATGTGTTAACTCTATGACAGGTTGCACATAAATGAAGTCATTTATTGAGTTATTTACTTAAATATCAATATCACCCCAATCTGATGATCTAAACTGTTTCGTTTTAGGGTTAATAAAGTATTTATTATAAATTTCTCGTTTAATATACTCACCTCTCATGGATTCAGCATAAGTATTATGACCTGATTTTCCTTGAAGAATATCTGGTGTAAAATGATTGTGTAAATCAAATATCGCATTACCTAAAACTTTTACAAGAAAATTAACAGTGACAGCATTATCTACATGTTCAGGGTCTTTAAGGTTTGTTATACGTTTATTATTACAATTATACACTTTACTATCCTTTAATGATGTTGTAATGGTCTGTCCTACAGTTGCAGCATCATTTGCTTCTCTTCCTTGTGCCAAGTCTCTTATCACTCTATTTTTACATGTAAACCATCTAAAATATCGATCTGGATCTAGATGTACGGTTTGTGATAAAGCAGCTGCATCTTGTTTTTCATAACCCCATCCCATATTTGATAACTTTTTATCCATGCAATCCCAAGCATCATTTTTGTATGTTAATAAATTAAACTTTTCATTACCTTGAACAAATTCATCCCCTTGCTTCGATACTACTTGATCTTGTTTTACAAAAGAGGTTGTTTCTTGTTTTAAGGTTTCCATCATTTGACCCACTGTTGCACCATCTGATGGTGCCGAACCATCTTTAACATTTGCTAAACAATTATTAAAACAATCTATAACCCCTACATCACGTATGATGCAATGATCTTTAATATATTTTAGATTTACAGCATCGTTTTCAGTTTTTGGATAGCCTATATCATTAATAACAAATTTATAAAAAGAAAATCCATCTTTTGTCTTTTCAGGTATCAAAGAATGTAAATAGCGTCTATTTACGCTGTCTTTTGCATCTTTAGGGTCATCTACGTTGGATATACGTTTATTGTTGGCACTATACGTTTTCCCATTGAATTTTAACGTATTTTTTAATTCAGATGACAAATAACCTTTGTTTATCGCATCACCATTTTCATTTGGTTTACCAACGTTGATAATTCTATGATTTTCCGCGTCATATGTGTTATTTTGTAGTTTTAATGTTGGCGATATCTTTTCCTTTAATATTTTTAGATTTATTGCATCGTTTTCATCCGAAGGATCTTTTATGTTTTTTAACCTTTTATTACTCATATCATAATCTCCATCAGGTGTTTGTGGTAAACCAGCACTTCTTTTTAAACTATTGGCATAATATAACCCATCCGAGGAGTAACGTCCGAACTTGTCGACACTCATAGTGCAACTGAATAGTATTCTAGGGAGTAACGCATTTTTATGAGATTACCCCACGGTTTCGGAGTTCATCCACTAAAGCCACCCATTCGTTTTCCAATCCAGTATGACCCGCTTCTTTAGCTTCATGTATTAGTTTCATTCTATCAACCAATTTATTGATATTATTGTAATAAATCACATTTGTGTTATACAGTTTCTTCATTAAACCTGTACCTGTAACAGACTTGTTTCTTTTTCTTGGTTCTGTAGCACTTATATCCAAAGTGGATGACACAAACCTTCGTTTTACAGGTTTTCTTGGTATTATTGGCATTGGTTGTCTTCTCGTTGTTGGTATTAACTTGGATACAAATTCTTTATATTTTAAAGACTTTGATCTAAAAACAGGTTGGTCAGCTGAATACTTCCTCCTGTATGCATTAGTTTGTTCCAAAATCTTTTTATATGCTTCCATGTCTTTTTCTTTAACTAACAATTCTAAAGGCTTATTTTCAAATAATAATTCAAATAATCCTCTTGTGCCCTTATATCTTTGATCACCAACAATAATATTATCATGTTCATCAATGTTTACCGGGCTATTACCAACCATTAAACCCTCTTCTGTTAATCTTACTCCATAACTATGGTAGTTTTTATTAGGGTTTGTTCCAGCTAACATTTTTATCATGTATTTCCTTCCTAAAGGTCCTTTGTTATGAATGTTTTCACCCAACAAGCTTATGTTTGACGGACCTTCCCTTGCTTCTTCTTTTTCCTCTTCACTAGCAGTTGATACAACTTCATGTCCTCTTTTGGCTTTTACTTCATATAATTCTCTTATTCCACTATAGTCTGGTGATTCTAGCTCTCTTTCGGGTTCTCCACCGGTAAAACCACTATATGTAGAGGATTCCGGGTCTTCATCGCTAAAATCTTCTGATTTTACATTTTCTCTTTCAAACTTTGTAATAGGTGCAATCGCATCTCCTTCCAATACATGTTTAGCAAATTTTTTGTTTAATTGTTTCAAGGGTTCAGTAATAGGTTTAAAAGTAGATTCAAGGAATTTCTCCCTCTCGCTAATACCTAGTTTCAATGCTCTGTTTTTAGCCCGAATAGAATCACTAAGTGATTTTATTTCTTTTACTAATTTTTCTTGGTTAACCATGTTTGTAGCAAGACGTGTTGTACAACAATGAATGTGTTATACCACGTTTAATGTATTAATATAAATTTATCAAATCCTATCCTGTATCGACCATTGTTTAGCGGTTGTTCCTTCATAATTGTTAGGAACCCATACTTTTCAGCCCAAGCCTTTCCACACAACTCTTTAAATCGTTCAAATGTCATATCCGCATTTACATGATCAAAATATATATGTTTTAGGTTGGTTTCGTCTTGTTTAAATACAATTAACATGTTTGCATTGTCTCTAATGAGTTGTTTAGGTATTTTGCTGTAAGTTTGGCCAATATAAATGCTATCTATGTTGTTATGTCGACCCATAGCGAAGTAATTCCTTATTGTGTTTTGGTTTTCACAAGATACATCGTCGAATATAAACACGGAGAATGGTTTAGCTTCTTGTGGCTGCATGACACTCTCGCTTGCATTAAACTTTAAATATTTAACTTCAGGCACATTAGTCAGTATTTTTTCCAATAATTGATACTTTGGTTGTTGTAGTGATTTTGAAAATACATATAGATTGTTAAATCGTAATCCTTTAGGGTTTGTAATCAAATTGAATACTACATTAGTTTTTCCACAGTTGGAAGGTCCGGTAACCAGACAACGAACGGTGTTTGGTAACAAATTGCCATGCTTCCCACTATTGAATTCTGAATTATCCACTGTGAGTTCATCTATATTATTAATAGTAAAACTCTCTTTTTGTGGTACTATCTCCATCCTTTGTAATGGTTCAACCTAAAATGATTCTCTATCGTTATATCAAATCCTTTTTAGGTATCCAAGAATCTTCCGTCTTATTAAATCCTAACCATCGTACTTTGACCTTATCTTTTTTCCGTTGCAACACCTTTTCAACTAAATATACATCGCCTACTGTTGATTTTAACATTTCATGTCCATAAAACCCTCCTTCAAGCAATTGTCCTTTATTATCTTTTAAAATATATGTCTCAGGTACTGTAGGTTGTACTTTGAATACAGTAAAAACCTCATTGGTCCAATTTGGCAGGTATCTTTTACTGAATACACCTTTATATTTACTTATTCGCACTTTATCACCCACATTAAATTTTTTAGGCTTTAGTTTTTCAACTTTTGGTTTAGTATTCGTTTTTATACGTTTTAATACAAGGTTTTCATTTTTACTAGTTACTTGGTTTGGTTTCATCCCGATAGTCCTATGAAATTTGTTATTGTAATCGTTTATAAGTTTTGGTAACATATCAATCCATATGTGCGATCCTCTGTTGGAAAACATTTTATACATTGCACTTTTTAAAGTTCTGTTGAATCTTTCGATTATTGAGGCTTTTACTTCTGAATTGGTTGAATAATGGTTTATATTGTGTTTTTTCATTAAATTTGCAAATTCCTTATTAAAATATTCTTTTCCATCATCTGTTTGTAAATGTTTAATAGTATGTTTGTCTCTTTGTATAGCTGTTTCCATTGCTTTTGTAACACTTTTGCCACTTTTATCTTTTAGTGGTAAAGCATCTGCCATTTTTGAAAAACAGTTAATAACAGTCAATATGTATTTATATCCTTTATTTTGTTTGCTATAAGGAATCATTTCGATTAAATCCGCTTGATATAAATCATTAATTCCTTTTATCACCGTATTTCTTCGTGGAAACTTTCTTCTTGCAGGTTTATGAAGTTCGTTGACAATTTGTTGCTTCAAGTCCTTCATATTGCAGGTTTCAATGTTTGTTGTATCACATGTATAATCACAATGAATGTTGTTTTAAATATTCACATCATTTATATGGGTCAAGGTCATCCAAACTTGTGTAAAAAAATGGGGAACACGGCGTTGGACTTGCCGTGTTCCCCATTTTTTTTACGGAAGGAGAAAGGAATAAGGTCGTAGTTGTAGAAGGACGAAGAATAGGTTACTAGTTGATAGGGTTTAGAGAGTAGTGGCCAAAAGGAAGAGTGTGGATTTTGTCGGGCATAATGTATCTTTTATCATCCCGAGCTGACAACGCTTTTTTAATTTCGGTGACACTGTAGACTTGATGCTTAAAGCTTCGGATATTGTTGAATGTTGCTGATATCGTAGTATCTTCAAACAAACAAGTCTTGTAGTGGTCAAATGTCACGTGTTTTTTCAAATAAGATGTCTTCACTCCTTTTGCTTTCTTCACTGTCGGTGTGTTGTTCTCGTGGTACATCTTAAATGAATACAATTTCGCCATCAGCGCCACTATTTCTTCTAAAAGCATTCCATTTGCTTCATCTTTGAATTTTCCAATTACTTTTTTATATTTTTCATTAAAATTTGGATGGTTTTTCGGATAGTCAGAAAAATCGAAATCTTCTTTGTATGGAAAAGTCCTTAGGTCTTCATACATGTCCAAAGTCTTTATCCAGTAGATAAACGCGTCCGTATCCATGTATGCGACTCCAATGTTTTCCCTTCCGTAATGTTTAACCATTTTGTTATAATGGAAATCATACATCAGGGTTTTACTTATATCCAAAATCGACATACCTATGTATAACGGACGGTCCATGACTATTGTTGTTTTCTTCATACTGACAGCGACTAGATTTTCGTTTATAATCATGGATGTTCCGAAATTTGGTTTTTGCACTAATTTTTCCAATTTCCTAGGATCACTCACTAATTTTACATTTTTGTGTTTTCTTTTGTTCTCCAAGGTCTTCCCAAAGATGGCATTGTTCATTAATTTATAGAAGTCCTTTTCAAATGCTGTTGTCGCTGCAGCTCTTCTTGCAGTGTTGGAATCAATATATGGTTTCAACCAACAAGACTGGGTGAATTCAATTGCTCTATGAATTCTCACTATACGTAGACCCAATTCAAGAGCCTGTTGAACTACCCAGTAGTGAGCCACATAGCGATCCTTATTCTCCAAGGTCATCATCAATTTTGGCCATCTTCCTGTCGGTGAAACTTCAGTCTTGGCTAGCAGAGGCAAGTCGTAGTGATGGTCATGAAGGTGCTCCGGGTATTCAAAATCACAGTCCAAAATATAGCCTTTTGGGCCATCCTTTGGAATCTGTGAGATGTCTCCGATGGTGGCCGGGTCGATCCACTTGAAGTCAGCGTAGGGAAGCGGATTTGACATTGCCCAACCATAAAGGTTGTTTGCATCAAAATAGCCAAGGTAGACCGATGGTTGTTGCTCGTCGAAGCCGGGGATGTACTTGTTGTTGGCTTTGACATGACGTGTTACAGCTTGTGTCAAACCGCCCCGTACACCAGATTCCATCATGAGCACCATATCAATATCCGTTAGAAGTTCCAGTCGACAGTTGGTTGACTTTAGCATAGCTTGCCATGCTAATCCTGGAGATGTGTACGAGTGTAGAGGGTCCAGTCCATAGGCGGAGAAGCAGGTGTTTCTGAATTCTTCCATCACATCGCACAGCAGAGTTACGTCCAATTTTATATAAAAGTCAGAATATTCCCCTAAGGTTTGAATGTTTAGTTGGTTCCAAACATTACATGCATGATTGTAGTCTTCAACGGAGATTTCACTTTCGTTTAATTTGCTGTTGAAGGCTTCAATCGGCGGTAGACTGGTTTCTTCAAATTTTTCTGTAGAAGTTATGTAATCGTAGGGGAACACTCCTTTCCGTAATACTAGGTCTAATTTATCTTCAGGTACAATTTTTCTGGTTTCTTTTAGGTCTTCTCTTCTTAGGTTCTCTGACAATTTGGCTAAACTAGATGCCATAAATCTGTAAGAGTCTACGAAGCGAAGTTTAATTTTACCTACTGTTTTTGAAAAGCTGATGTACTTTTCCAATGTTGTAGCAAGAACATCAATTTTACCGTCATCTCTTCCTAACTCCGGGATAATAAAGTGGGAGTCGTAGCCGCTAAGATTGTGTAAAACGACAGGAATAAAGTTTGGCAGTTTGTAATTTATATTGCATGAATTACAAGCAGCTCCTCTGTATAACCCTGTCAGGTGATCGTGATCTCTTACTTTTGGATTTTCTTCACTGAACATCTTCTTGCATAAATAGCATCTTGTCGCTAAGTTGTATTCTTCTTGTTGATTTTGGTTTAAAGGTTCCATAGGTACAATATTACCGAACAAGCGTTGAACCTTTCCAGCAATATCGTACAGTTGGTCTACAAAATACTTAGCGGCTTCTTCACCACGGTAGAGTATTGGAGTGGATGTTAAACCATAGTCTTGCAATTGGTTTTTAGACAAGGTTGATTTAACTAGTAAACAAAAACTGTTGGGCTGATGCAACTGATATTTTGTTCTTCTAGTCACTTCGCCGTCCGGCAGCTCCTGTGGTACTAACGTTGATTCAAAATCTGCATAGACCACTATTGGAATTCGGTATTGGTGAACTGTCTTGTTAAATTGGATACACGCTCGAGATGGTGGTGGCAGACTAATCTTCACTTCATAGTTCTCGTTGCAAAGTCTTTTATGTTCCAATAACCAGTCCAATCCTCCACGTCTTGAATCTTTCCAAGAAAAGCAGAAACATCTCTTGCAAACTGTAATCCTATTTACTCTTTTGGTCAATTGTTTTACAACTAAGGCTTCAAAGTCCTTTATCCATACATAATGGGAAATTTCACCCTTAGTTATCAATAGCAAGTCCGTGTGGTTTCTTTGCTCAACCTTTACTACCCGCAAAGGATAAACGTTGTTTGAATCATCCAGACCAAAAACATTCACTGAAACGCCAGGATTTTTCTTTTCAAATTTGTCTATGTCTTTCAATGTAACTGGGTAGGTGAGGCCTTGAAAGTTGTAGCGGTGTTCATTTTCGTAATATTCTCTACCAACTCTTTCAGGATGATCTTTAACATACTTGGTTAACATTGCATACTTAAAACATTCATTACCTTCATTTTGCACATTCCTACACGATTTAGTGTTTTGGATTTTCTTTGGTAAAGGGATAAAACTACTACCCCTTAAACCATATCCATGCTTGTGAACCCTTACATCCATACCTTCGATTGATGACAAAGTCCATCCAGATCCTCTTCCTTCATGTTCTTGAAGTTTTGTTATAAGTTCTTCCAAGCATTCTTCAATAATATCATCGATGTTGGAGGTGAAGGTAAGGGTTCGGTTTTTGGTAATGAACGCTCTCAATGCTGTTTCACCATCAGTATTGTTAAACATAGCCTCTAACACCATTCCAAATTTAATAAAATTTAGCCTTTGTAATTCTTCCCTCAACGTTTGACCAACAAGTTCCTTAGCCTGGGTTATGAATGTTTCCAATTCCAATTGAACGTTATTAATTTTGAAATGTGTTACAACTCGTCCTGGCAAGGCTGTGGTGCGCAGTTGTCTTACATCTTCCAGTTCTTCTTCTTCCATATCCTCTTCTTCGGTGTCCTCTTCTTCGGTGTCCTCTTCTTCAATAGGTCTTGTAGCAGTAGATGGTCCAGCACCAGCAAATTGAATCACACTAGGTCTTCTTCTTTGCATTTGCTGTAGATAGCTGTCGTAGTAGTCCATCTGCTTCTGGTGCTCTTCCAAAAACCGGTCAATTGAGTCTAAGTCTATTTCATCCATGGTAATATCTTCTTTTCTATCTTCGTCTTCATGTACTTCTCTGTGTATGGTGAAAAGATCTTCGTCTTGAAAGATTTCCCCACAAATGTCGCAAAGAGCCATTTCAAACAGTTTGGCTTTGAATGCACACTCTGTGAATGTCCACGAAATAATGAGCAGCGCACTCCACCGGGACCCTTTATATCCGAGGCAGATAGGTGGGGAAAGTGACGTCATATGGAAACAGGTTATCACTTATGTGCTAAATTTAGCCTTTACACAACCGTTTGTAATACATTTATCAGTAGGCTTGATAAATTGATGATATTTGGTCTAGATTCAATAATTTGTACAAGTTTTTTCAAAGATGTCTGTTTGAGCAAGTTTATGTAGGTCAAGGTCATTTGGAATTATTATTTTGAGCGGGGGATAGAGCACTAAGCAGCATCATTTACTACAAAGTGCTCTATCCCCCGCTCACATTCTTTTTTAACTTTTTGTTTAAACTTTTTACAAGGGTGAAACATCACCATCAGAGTCGGAATCATCCTCATCACGGAATAGGTAGCGATGACAATACATAATTCTTCTGGCAACTAACATCCTATCCATTGGACGATGGGGAGTGTCTTGTTCTTGTTCTTCTTCTTCTTCGATTTCCAATTGGAATTCCATTTCCGACTCAGATGACGACTCTAATGTTTCGTAGGCATGCAAGTCCACCTCATTGTCCGTTGAACCAGCTTCGTCAGAGTCCGTTTCAATATCCATTATCTCTTCCTCCTCCTCTTCTTGATCAACCGCAGGTAGTTGGTCCTCTACTTCTATAATTTCTAGAGGTATAACCTCCAGAATAGAGACAATTCTGTTGCAATGGAACACGGTGTTGTCAAGTGGGAGCCATGGTATGGAAGTGGTGTATCTATCCAATTGGTTTGCCCTTTTATACCCCCACCAAGTATGCATTTATGTGGGTCAAGGTCATGTAAAGATACCCTTTGAGCGGGGGATAGACCACTAAGCAGCATGCTAGTCTATTGCCGCAAAGTGATCTATCCCCCGCTCTGTTCTACAAAACCTCAATCAAGTCCAAGTTCGAGTCCTAGTTCAACACATTTTATTTCAATTTAAAAATTTCAATTTCACAAAGCGTACAATTCTGATGTATCAAATATTCCAGTTCCTAAAACATTAGGTTCAGTTCATCCAAATTATGCACTCCTAACCTCATAACCTTGGTAGGGAGAATTACATTAATATGATAGTTATTTCTACCGTTACACTTGCTCCATTCTCAAAGAGATATAAATAATATAGTCTTGGATACTGTGCTTTTTCACGTCCTGCATGTTCCCTAATAAAGTTGAAAGCCAATCTTTTTGAATATTCATTATGAAACACTTCTTTTACAGAAACAAGAATTTTTTCTTCCAGAAATTTCACTTGAATTGATGATAGTTTGCTTACATCATCCTTGTCTATCAGGGGTAGCTTGTACGTGAAAGTATTTGGTATCGGTGGTTGTTTTTTTAGCATTTTATCAAGTAAACAACAGAATATTTTATACAATTTCAGCGCTGGACGTAGGGCAGCCTCTTCCGATGTTGGTGGCACTGTCGACGGTAATGGTGGCAGGCTGGGCATCTTCAGGCTGCTCAGGAATTCTGCGGTTATCAAATATTGGAGTATTGGAGCAGGGGGCGTGTCGGTCGAGGTGGTTTTGGAAGCTGGTGGATAGTTCTTGAGCTTCGGAGGCATTTTGAAAATGGAAAAGTGAAATAATGTAAACGGTGATAATGGGAATGTAGTGTTGAAGGCGGGAATAACCAGTCCGTACAATAGCTGGATGTGGAATGAGAAGTGCGTGCAACCTGGCCGCCTTATATCCCCCACCAAGCCAAGGGTGACCCCCTCACAGAACAGACTGAAGCAAATAAACGGTTCATACAAGCTTAGTAAAGCGTCAGAGTGGGGGTATCACGTAATACACACACCTTAATCGCATGGTTAGCACTTTACTTAAAGTGTAGTTTATATATGTCAAGGTCATTCAAACTTTGAAAAATATTTTCACCTCCAAACACTTGTGGCAAGCCGCAAGTGTTTGGAGGTTTTTTGTTAAGAATTAAGACTGATATATATGTCAAGGTCATTCAAACTTTGAAAAATTTTTACCTCCAAACACTTGTAGCAAGCTACAAGTGTTTGGAGGTAAGTTTTTATTTGTTAATGATTTATTTGTAACTTAGTCTTCACCCTCAAGGACACGGTTTGAGATTGTCCCAGTGACTTTACATCACCGCCAGGTTAAAGTATTATACAAGTCAAGTATTTTTTTTTTATTAGTTGACTTGTATAATACCCCTCTCCCTTACTTTAAGAGAGTTAAGACTAAATTTGGAAAAATAATTTGGAAAAAGACTTTTAAATATTGTCCAACACAACCTAACAATTTAGAATTTATTTTGGTAGGCCTACATCCTAATCCATTTCCCACACAGATTGGCATCCTTCCCTTCGTATTAGATAGCCTTTTTTATGGATGAAAAATTGTCTTTGTACCATCCGAACGGGTACTTTCATTGTATGAAGGCTGCCATCACCTTTTACAATGATTTCTACTTTGGCATCAAAAGCTCCATAAATTTGAGCAATAAAATAATATTTTTCATCCATTTTAAGTCTTCTAATATCAAGCGGTTGCGGACTGTGGGGATGTCTGGGTTGGGATGTTTTAGACCTAATGTTGTTAACACTGTAGGGTCTTACTCTCGGAAGATTGATGTTTTTGTTCAAGTGCGTTTGGCAACGGTCTTTATCTAAAACAGCAAACTTCTGACAGCAAAGAATCCCAAAGTCTTTTGACATCCAAACGTAATCGCATTTATTACCCTTGCCAGCAGGGAGTTTAACACGCTTACGTTTTTGTGTTGGACGCTTTACTGGAGTGTTTTGGAGCTTGTCAGGTTTAGGCTGGCTAGAAGGAATGGGGGTGGGAGGTGAAGGTTTAAGTAGGTCAAAAGGTAGGCTGCAGACAATTTTGGGTGGGGTAGGTGAACGGGTTAGGT
Source organism: Neoaliturus tenellus (assembly GCA_030545055.2). Taxonomy (NCBI): domain Eukaryota; kingdom Metazoa; phylum Arthropoda; class Insecta; order Hemiptera; family Cicadellidae; genus Neoaliturus; species Neoaliturus tenellus. The sequence goes on along the minus strand of CM061536.1, from coordinate 113,176,156 downwards.
CGATTGAGGGAAGTTCGGGGGAGAAGATTGATTTACGGGGTGGTTTGGTTGGTGTAGGTGGCATGGGGGATATGGGTGAGGGACATTGGGATTTGGTGTAGGATAGGATTTTCTTAGTTCGACTGTAGGGGGTTATCCTCGACCTTGGCGCCTCTTCGAACACCGCAGACTCCGATCCCGAGTCCGATAGCAGAGAGAGTGCTGGAGAGGCTATCAGGACTCGTCCGCTGGGGTTCTTTGAAGATGCCGCAGGTGCGCCAGCCTCTTCCGAAGCCGAAGGTGCGCCAACCTCTTCCAATGTTGGTGGCAATGGTGAAAGGCTGGGCATCGAGGCAGGCTGCGGTGGCGGCGGCGGTGGCGGCATCGTCAGGCAGCTCAGAATCTGCGCTGTCATGAGGTATTCTAGGATCGGAGCGGACGACGATGAGGGCTGAGGCGTGTTAGCCGAGGTTGAAGAAGCTGGTGGGTAATTCTTGAGCTTAAGACCCATCTTGATGAAGCGAATAAATGAAGAGTAAATATGAAAAGAGTAAATATGAAAAGAAGATTGAAATAAGTAAATAAAATCTCAGGAGCGAGAGAGGACCGTCCGGTACGGGAACCTGGACAGGAATGAGAAGTGCATGCCACCCGGCCGCCTTATATCCCCGCCGGGGCTGCCACGCTCAGGATATCAGGGGTGGGGGTGGGGGTGGGGGTGGGGGGGGGGGGGGGGTTCGCACTTTTTGTCGGGGGGGGGGGGGGGTTCGCACTTTTTGTCGGGGGGGGGGGGGGGGGTTCGCACTTTTTGTCGGGGGGGGGGGGGGGGGTTCGCACTTTTTGTCGGGGGGGGGGGGGGGGGTAAATTTAAAACAATAAGCCTCACTTAAGGCGTTTATGTTAACATCGCTGAAGCCTCCAAAAAAGACACACTTATAGACGAGTCAAACCTTGTGTGTTACTTGACTTGTACATTTTTTTTAAAAGAGCTTAATATATTTACCTTGTTAATAAGACCTGACTGTTAAAGAATTTTGAAAACTTTTATATATTTAGGTCAAGGTCACGGTAAAACTTTAAAAAATTAAGCCCCACACCCCCGATGGGGGTGTGGGGCACTTGGGTTGTCATCGCTGTAGCCTCCAAAGAGACCCAACTATGACAACAAGGCAACATCCAATGTCGTGTTCCCTTCGCCACGCAAGACTTGTAAACATTTACTGCATTGTCTTTTCAATAGCTAACAAAACATTTACTTAATTTTGAGAGAGGTTGAGGACAGCCCTAGTGGCTTACGCCCTCGGTCCGAGTGCAGGGGCCACCGCAAATTGGCCACAGCTGTGGTCTGCATGTCAGCATACAAACGGACCGAGTCCCAAACCCAGCCGCAATATTGCATGCCTGAGAGGACCCATGCTAAAATTGGTTTAAAATTGTTTTACACGGGGGTCTACTCCCGTACCCTACCTTTACTATTTAACTTTATCAATGCAGTAAATTTTTATAAATCTTTGTGGGTCAAGGCCACACGGACATTAAAAAAATTTCGGCCCCCGTACATCCATGGCGAACCACGAATGTTCGGGGGCCTTGGGGACTAAAAACACAAATAGCTAACAAAGATTCATTTACATAATTTTGAGTTTCCAGAAGGGAAACAAGAGGTTGAGGACAGCCCTAGTGGCTTACGCCCTCGGTCCGAGTGCAGAGGCCACCGCAAATTGGCCACAGCTGTGGTCTGCATGTCAGCATACAAACGGACCGAGTCCCAAACCCAGCCGCAATATTGCATGCCTGAGAGGACTCATGCTAACGTTGGTATAAAGTGCTTTTACACGGGGGCCTACTCCCGTTCCCTGACTTTACAATTTACTTTGAGCATTGCAAAAGCTCAAGGGGGGATTGCTAAAACAAGCGTATACACTTTAGAAAAATATAACACACTTACAACACACAATTGAGCTCAACGTAGTCAATGCTGGAACAAGCACATACATGTTAAACACATATAACAAACAAGACACAAAGGATAAAAGACACACAGGAGACATAAGGTACAAGTAAAACACTCTCATATAAAACAATTCGCAATACCCAAACGCAAGCGCAATATCTTACAACTAATACAAGTCTTAAAGTTAGAGTAGACTTCGCTAAACACTGAAGGCGCCATTCAATGTTTAGTGATGCCTATGGCGGTCCGTCCCGATCGTTCACGTTCAACGCGCGGGAGCGGACTGCGAGCCGGCTCTGGCTGGGCCCCCTTATATCCCCACCGGGGCTGCCACGCCCAGGATATCAGGGGTGGGGGTGGGGGTGGGGGTGGGGGTGGGGGTGGGGGTGGGGGGGGGGGGCACTTTTTGTCGGGGGGGAGGGGGGGTTCGCATTTTTGTCGGGGGGGGGGGGGGTTCGCATTTTTGTCGGGGGGGGGGGGGGGGGGCTCGCACTTTTGTCGGGGGGGGGGGGGGGGGGGCTCGCACTTTTGTCGGGGGGGGGGGGGGGGGGTGAGGTATGTTATGTGGGTCAAGGTCACCCACAACACTTGTACTCTAAGTGTTGGCTATACCCCCACCACAACTGGGTCCCTAGGCTACACAACACCGCTTCGCCAGTATGTCTCCGGCTTCCATGCGGTGCGTCTCGCTGTTCTCTAGCTCTCTATATGTAAGTAATTTTACAAGTTCTGAATGTAGGTCACTACACTTTAACTCTGGGACGATATCGACTTATAGTATTTCAGTGTTTTGACTCAAGGTCATCACACTTTAACTCTAGCACGTCGGTTATCGTACCAGAGGTGCTCAATAACCTAACTTGTAATGTTTAGGGTGGCGTTTTCACGCCACGTGGTATCGCCATGAGTGTCCAGTCCAAGTTTTAAGTTAAATTAATTTTACTGTAATCTTTTCCATTTCCGCTTCGTTTTGCCAAAGTATAAGGTGTCGCTTAATAAAGTGGTATTTCTCTAAAGTTATAGGAGATTGCAAGGATACAATTAGTTTATTTAGGAGACTCTTCATCTTGGAGTTTAACACAATTTCCACTTTGACTTTGCTTCCTCGGCTCTCACAGCCTAAGCTGTACAGAAATGTTTCTTCTAGTGCCAACTCGGGCCAAGAGAACAGTGTGTTGACTGTAGGACAGCTCATGGTGAAGTGATGCGATACTCCAGCGTACCACCTCACCTTCCCCCGCCACTGTGACCTTCCCCCACTCCTGCTGTTTCCCCCACCTCTTTTCCCTTGACTCATGCGCTACAAGCAGTCTCTCAGTATTGTGCGGACTTTTGTGAGGTGAAGCCATGTCGCAGGACACTTTAGGTAAGAAACTTAGCCGTGTTAAGACTTTATTAGTTGCTCACTGTCCACCACCCAAAGTTAAGAGAGTTTCAACTTTAGCTAAGTGGCGCAAACTGTTGCGCGGACACCCTAAGTTTTATACAAAACAGACTAATGTCAGTTTTACTGATGAGGATTTGTTTAAAATATTGGATGAAATGACTTTTCCTTGCAAATTTCAGTTAGTTACTCCCATTCCTGACAGTTTAAAGTCTTAGTCTCTCAAGCCGATATACCTAGCATACACAGAGCCTGACAGTCAGTCACTCGGTGGCTGTCGTGGGGTGCGCATCGGTGTCGGCGCTCCGTTGTTAGGTTTTCAAGGTCACAGTAATATCAAATTGTTGGTGTTGTTCTGGTTCAAGGTCACCTGAGGGATAACCGATTGCCCATTTAGGCAGGGTCATGTCAGAAACTCGAGTTTAACTTGGCACTTTTGCCGTTTCTCGTCGAAAATTCGCTCCAAGTGGTCAAGGTCACGGGGACTCTGACTGAAACTCGGAGCGTAGTGCGAGAAACGGTAAAAGTGCCAAAAAATTTTAAGTTTCAGCGTGACCTTGACCTCAGTGGCGTCGGTGACGTCATTTTGATGACGTAAGGGGTGATAACGTCATCAGCACGTCATTTCTGTGACGTCATGGGTGTGACGTCATAGAAATGACGTCATTAGTGATGACGTCATCGATGACGCAATCGATGACGTCATCGATGACGTCATCGGTGAGGTCATTGACCTCGATGACGTCATCCCTCAGGTGACCTTGAACTGGGCCAGCACCAACAATTTGACACTACTGAGGGACGAATATTAACAGGGAGTAAAGATGATCTATTATGAGCGGCCGTGTTTAAACTTGGCGAAGAAAAAAAATAAAAAGTCTGACAGGACCTAAGATCTATTCAATTTTAGGACAAACAAGACAATGAATTGGGTATGATGCAAAGTATTGGAAATTAATTGACTCTGAAATGGGTGCTGAACATCCGTCATGATTTTTCTCATTGCCAATTTTCTATGTTATATTAAAAAGCCGTCATAGGTAAAAGGGACTATGATTTCTTGCAAAACATATTTTTCATAGATCGATATAAGTTTAACAACAGACAGAATGAAGCATTTACATACGAGTGGCATAATAGTACAGGATTGTAAAGAGTGCTTTGGGGGTAAATAACCTGTTCAAACGGTATTGTTAAAATAAATTAAAATTCAATTTTCTGGAAACTTTCATAGTAAAGAATTGGTGATCCACTATGCTTCATGCTATTTTAATTTTATGATTAGGGGCTTTTGCCCCTATGAGCCACTAGTTTTTATTACTTACATAACTATAAATACATTTTCTAAACTCTTAATTAGCTTAAAGAGTTAATTAAAATGATAAATATATTCCGTGTTACTTTTTACGCACTTTAATATAGTTTAAATCAATATATTTATTAATGCTAATTTTTTTTTAAATAAAATTATTATAATAATGAATGTGTTAAATTTAAAATATGGAGACTAGTCAAAATATAAGGTTTTTAAATTATAGAAAATTAGTGGGATAAAAAACCTTAATTTAATATCATGCTTATTATAAGAAAAACATTTCAATTATGTTAAAAATATTGAATTGGCAAAGCCTTCAGATTTTATCTACAGGAATTTATAGTGAGAATCGAATCATCAATATTACAAAAAAAACGTTTTAGTAAGCCTTTCATAAATATATGAGTTTGCATAGTGATAATTTTTAGGATATTGATGTAAGTAACGCATTACAGCACAAAAAGGATTATTTTAAAAGTCTTAATAAGTTACAAATTTATGCTTCAAACAGAATAACAGTTCTTTTTTAAAATAAAAAAACTAGACAGATATCCCAAAAAGCATTTAAAACAATGACAAATTTAGTTTTAATGTAAAAATACTATTGATTTTATTGAGCTGTAAAAATCGCTTTTCTTAAATTGTCTCTAATTTGTTTAACCGTGTTTAAAATCTTTCTTATTTTTTTATATTTCGTAACCACATTCCAGTTACTGAAAAAACATTCGTGTTTGTTTGTTAAAAAATGATGAAATCATTTGACCATTAAAACTTTATACAACATCTGAAATTTAGTTTAAAGCCATTTAAAGCTCAACATGTACAAAAATTGTACTGCATAAAATTAAAGATATAACACGTTTGGAATTGCATCCCCATCATATTATTTTGATATTCATATTTTATATATACTTCATGATACACCAATTAATCCCTTGAACAAACTTTGCCTACTAACTTCGTCACCGTACTTGGAAGTTTATAACGATGCAGATTGTTTTAGTTCTAGGTACACTCGTAAGGGTTAACATATAGACACGTCCCCCTTGTTTGAGAACTGTTTGTGATTTACCAAACAATCGTGGTTAGTGTAAAGTTTTGCAGTTAGTTATAATCAGTATTTTTAATTTAAGAATAAAACATGGTATTGTTAAAATAAATAGCTATGTGATGTTGATAAACGAAACACATTTGTATTCTACATTTTATTGTATTTAAAAATGAAACAAAACCACTCAAAAGTGACAAGTACAGAATGTTGAGCAGTTACACTACAACATTATACTTTTGATCAATTGAACCACCATGGGTTTGAAATATAGTAAAATTAAGATAACATTTTGTTGGGAAATAAAAAAATATCTCGCCCTCATAGGTCCTTTTTGGGACTAAAGTAAATATAAAAATACTACTGTCCGGTCTAGAGATAGTCAGATTTACGTTTTTCCCGCAGAAGTCATTAGTTCTGATTCTAGACACTTGCAGAAATTCTATAGAAAATTGCCTCAAAAAAGGAATTGCAAATGGACCAACACGAGAGTATGATTCGTTTGAATGCAAACTGAGCGCCCTCATCTAAATCCAAAGTTCAATTACCACGCATGCAATACTCCCAGCCGGTCTAACAATTTTGAAATCCACTTGAACAGATTTCCGATTCAAAACTAACCCAATCGATAGAATAAAATATTTAAAAAAAAAAATGGATTGAGGAAAGTTTTTTAGGAGATACCTGGTAAACCTTATTGTACAAGAACACTTTAAAAAGAAACTTTTAAAATTTTTGAACCTCTTAGTTAAGTTTGTAAAACATTATTTAAAAGAAATTGAATTAATTTTGATATGTTACCCATTTATCCTCCACGGTTCAATTTATTGGAATGGCCAAACCCCGTGTTTGGAAACGGAAGTAGCCCAAAAACCAGAAGCAAATTTAATGTTAAAATAATAATGTTGGGTTATCTTACGTAACCAACTTGATCCACTCATTGAACGTTTCATGAATTCCAGATAAATTTATTAAAAAAGTTTAATAAAAGTTTAAGTTTTTAAAAGTACTAATATTTATAAGTAATAAATAAATAAATAATTATATAATAAATACGTATAACAGGGATATTCATTTTCAACTATAAAAATGTATGTCTAATATCACAATGTAAAAATATATGTCAATTTTTTAATATATGCGTATGGATTTAATTCACCTATCCTTAAAATACATCATGTGAAGAATGAATGCCTACAGATCACCTCGTTATCACATAAGAACTCACATCGTTTATGTCAACAAGAATATAGAATGAGGCCAATTTATATTTCCGTTTGGATAACGTCTCCAGTGAACCTTGATATGATATTCCATCACGTCGTATAACAACAGTACATGGAAGCTTTTAGGTAAAGATACATCACCATATAACTATGCAATCACGTGTAATTGTACATTAATTTAGTAAATATTAAAATATAATGTATGTTGTAATACTTACCTAACAAGTTAATTGGTTTTGTATTAAAACTGAACTCCATTTTAAATATCGGTCGTGTATGAATGGATATGGGGCTTTAACTATTTATAATATTTACTTCATTAAACTTTCAGTAATGTATAAGAATCAAGAATTAATATTAATTTGTCACAAAACTATACAAATAGCATTGACAAATCGTCAGTTATTTTTTGGTTTTAATATACAACAATCAGTAATTTAAAATTAAAGAGAACCTCCATATGTTGTTTGTTGGTACCAGTGCACTTGTGTGTTTAATGTCTCCGAAACAAACAGCTATACAGCGTGAGTGGCAAAGATGGCGGCTAGTAAACGGAAATCGTTTTGTTTTGCAGTTTGCAAAGACCAAATCTGTAGTTACATTTAAACGTCTTTTCCGCATTAAATCGGTTGTGATCCTCCTAGTGTTAATAACATTAGTAGATGGTATCATCAGTTTAAAGATACAGTAAAGACAAGATAACCCGACGACAAAGAAATTTTCACTCGGCCTTCACTCGTATCCCAAAAAAATCATTCTGGAAGGCTAGTCGTGAACTTCAAGTTCCTGTGTCGATAATTTGAAAAGTTGTAAGAAAGTTGTGTTTTTGTTTGATTTCAAAACGGTAACTAGATGATGATAAAGTGTGAAGATGGTATTTTAATTAATAACCTGGAATGTAACTACTGATATCAATTTAATATTTTCAATAATATTATATTTTTGTGTAAAACAAGAAAAACTTCTAGAAGCAACACTGTTTGTTCAACTTTTAATTGATTCATTATCTATGATTGACCAATCAAGACAATTCCTTTTTATAAACCAATAATAATAGAAGATCAATTATGTAGTTTTTATTAACCGCAGTGTAAACGGTGCAGGACTTTAATGAAAGAGGGGTTACCGAGCATGTTTTCTATAGCATTGCCATAATGGCTATACTGTATCACTAAATTATTCCCACTAAAATATATTATAAAATAAAGATTTTCACCTTTTAAAACTTATGTTTCACTTCTATTTTCGGAGCTAAGTTGTTAAGCCTAATAGTTAAAAAAATTCTACAATTAAAATAGAAAAAAATTAGACTTACATGAAATTACTGCCCTAAGCATGGACAGTTTGTGGTTCTTATTATATGAATAATTTGTAAAGGCAGGTGATTATGGACTTCGGCACGTTGAAGCCTCCATAAGTAGACCTATTAAGCTACTTTAATACACGAAAGATCATGATCAGCTTGGTAAAGATAACAAGTGTATGTAGGTCTACAAAAAATGTTTAGAGTTGTTATACAAAAGGAAATTTCATTCCTTTGGGAAATGAAATTTTTTACACTATATAAACTAACTTGCTCGATTCCAAGCAACATGTACCCTAGTAAAGTATATCTTATTTTTCATTTAGACATTTTGTGAAATATAAAATTCCTCTATAACTCTGTTTTGTTTCAAAAATTTTCTAATTTTGTGTATTGATAAATTTAAAATTCTACTTCTATCATGCACGTAATAGTGCATTTCATAATAGACCATAGTAGGATATTCACGTAATGTATCAGGTCATCACATTTGAAATATGTCTAAACATTATAAAGAGTATTTTAGTTAATAACTGCAGTTCCCTAACTTTTTAATACAGAATAAACGGGCCTGATAAAAGTTTTGGCGAAAATACATGTTACAGAATTTTCTTATTTTGTTATTTTATAATTATCAATGGATTTGTTATTATTTACTGTAGAATATAAAAGTAAAAATGAATTGTACATTTATAAAAAATGTGATTTTGTCCAAAAGCATTCTCGATCATTGAAGAATATGTATGAAATTAATACTAAATTATTTAGTGTAAATACCAGAATATTTAGCAAAAAGGTTAAAAAAATTCAACTTTATAGTAAAATTTACGTAACATTTTCAGTTAAAAAATTATTATATTTATGTACATTCATGTTTGAAATAAAGAAATAATAAAAGTAAATAAACTTTTTTTAAGTAGTTACAACTAGTTGTGGGTGAAAAATATTGAATGTGACAAACGGGACGGCTGTCCCACGAAGTTACTTATTCAAAGTTAATTATCACCTCCAAATCGTTCTCAGGTGGTCCATGTTGAACTTATCATCGTGACTTGCTATACAAATACTACATAAATACAAATGGCTATCACATAATCACATTACATAATCACAAATGTTATATAAATACATGGAGATGAATAAGCTAGTTAATATTACTTTGTAAGTTCGATATTGATTTATTGATATCGTATTAGCATTTATTTTAATAAAATTAAGTCATCCGAATAAATTTTCCCTGAATTCTATAACAGTACTAAGATAATGTTAAAATGTATAAACTATATAAATAAACGTACTTTTGTCAAATTTTATATTTTCAACGAACTTTACCATCTGAAAATATTGTAAAAGTTTATCAAATGAATATTGGTATATTGTTATTTTTATGCCCATTCAAATAAAGTTTTATTACAAATTATGAAGCCGTAGAATTCAAGAAGGCCTCCCATAACAACTAACCGGTATTTTGAATAATAGCCTACGTGCGACCATGGGGGATTTATCACATGTTATTGTGTATTATGCATGTTGTAATGAAAATTAAGTTAAAAATGTTATATATTTAATATTATTCGCTGTCGAATAAACAAATTGTTTGTAAATTTACCCTGGAGTAAATTGTAAAATAAAGTTACACATTTTCTGTCTGTTATTAGGTAAATACTGACTCAATTTAAATTAAGCTACTAACTTGTAATGGAAAATATTAACAATGGCCTACAGGTTTTTACCAGTTCCCACGCAGTTAGTGAAGTGTAATTCAGAAACCAAAAGCTGCATTTAATACCTCTTATGGTTCAATAAATTTCGTACTGATGGATCATTAAAGGCTGCATTCGACAAAATACAGTTTTTGTTTGATTCACGGATTCGAAGGTTTATATGATTTTATCTTCAATATTCCTATTCAGTATGTCACTGTTCTACTATACATTAAACAATTAAATGAATTAATAATGTTTTATTTAAAGTATTGGAAGAAGTTCTAATTTAAAATATTTTAGGTAATTAGTGATAAAAAAAACTAGAGAATACTTCAGCCTTGTGGCGAGGGAGTGTAAAGAACAAGCTTATCTGAAGGGCAAAAAATTCCTCACATCGGCATTGCAAAGCATGCCAGGTATCAGATAGATAATGAATATAATCAAAATTCTTGTCTTGTTTTTTTCTTGATTTTTGGGAAGAAATCATTCATAGAATTGATGTATGCCGTTTAATAAAAGGTAGTCACGTTAAAAATTTTTAACGTCACTGGGAAAAAAATGTTTAGTGACTTTTTCATGTAATAAATGATTTATAACTATAAATTTTAATTAACAAACATTATATCGACTTAAAACGCCGATATTAAATTATAAACACCCAACGTAATTCAGCATCAAACGAGAGAGAAAGAAGAATTTATTATATTTACAATAACATTCAATTACCTTATAATTACTATAAAAACTCAAACGTTAACAATCTTTTAACAAACCAGTTAAGTTGATTGACGTAAACATTTAGTTGAAATTAAACAGTTATAGACTAATTAAAACTTTGTAAATACTAGCAACTAGTGTATGATGGGTTCTTTCCACTTACACAACTGCTTAATATTAGGGATATATTTTTATTTCACTTATAAATAAAGATAAATAAAGTATAACTCATTTGTAATATGTTTGACTTCAAACCTTTATAAACAAAGAAAACCCGACTTTCTGTTTAAATTTTATTATTGACTTTTACAAAAAATAATTAATTGGTATTAAATAAATAAACAATAAAATAAATATTATATTATACAAAAATTATATATGTTTTATATTATAAGAGCCGATTCAGAATTTTATTAAGGCGAAAATAACGAATTATTCTTTTAAAATGAAATAATTAAAATTAAATTAATCTAATATTTTCGATATGAGGTTTATTTTCCGATACATTTTAAAAACAATTTTATACTACGTAATGTTACCAATGTTATAATAAGGACATTTTACGTGCTTTTTTGAGTTTTTTTACTGTAAAATATGACTACATGTATTATTATTATTTTAAGATAAGTGTTTATTAAGCTAAGTGTGTTAGGTATGATATTATTTTTGTAATTATATGGTCCTACATGTACCTAAACTTAAAAACATTGTCAAACCACTTGACAACTTATAACGATATAAGTTGCTTGGGTTGTATTGTACGTTGTGTTGTTAAGTGATGAAGTGCAGCCGTGTTTTGTTTCAACTATTCTTAACTGACATAAGTCAAACTTGCCTGATGTTACGTCAAAAGTATCTCTTCAGGTTAGTAGTATCTTGGCAAAATTGTCTGAAAGTTATTCATCTCCATCTGTAATTGAAAGTACGTTAAACGTCTGATCAAAGTTTTACTCAAAGAAAAAAATATTTATTTTTTTTTAACTTATTTTTGAACATCTATACTTACTTAATACGCTAAGGGTTTTTTTTGCCCATATAACTCCTCCTACAATTTTCAACCGATTTACAAGTTTTTGGAATCGTTGGATAGGGCTTGATCTGTAGTTGTTTCCGCCAAAAGTGATGAGGAATCGGACTGAAAATAAAGGCGCTATCCAATATGGAAATCTCAAAATTTCCTATTTAAATAACATGGGGAAAGCATTTTAAACATCTGTTAATAATCAGCTGTTTATACGTGTAGTTTTGGTGATTAAAGAGAGTCACAATATTGGATTAGTCGGACGTCATTGATCTAGAGACAAAAGTAACATTTGTATCGTATTAAAAATAAATTGCTCGATTTCAAGCAACACGTATGCTAGTAAATGTAAAACATACATTGATTTGCTCATTAAATATACTTACCAACATAATTTTTTATTTAAAACCATGTTTTAGCTATGAATAAGCGACTAAAATATTCATTTAAAATTATAAATAGGTAATTTCACGTATTAATATTAGTATATTTTATACTTCCCAATGGCCTACGGGCATTCGTTAGAGTACACAAAGGAAATTCTGAATACAGGCCAGTAATTCATAACAATGGATGGCAGCCGACTATGGGATCGGCACACTTTTGTTACCCCAAATCAACTTTGTCAGAACAATACAGGTGATTAACAATGTTTAAAGGGGACATTATTATTTTTTACTGTAATGCACAAATAATCCATAGTTAAAAAATACCATGATCAGCTTAACGAAATGTTTGTTTGTTTTATCTTGTAATTTATGAATACAAAAAGTCTAAACGACCTTTAATAGCATGCTTATGTATAATTACAGGAATTTTTGCCACCTTTATGAATGAAAACTATAGTAAGAAAATAGAATGTTTAAAAAAAGAGATGGAACTTAATGTTTAGGTTTTGCCATTAAGTTCTAAACAGTGAATGAAAATAGGATTAAGATTATTGATTTATTTAATATCAAATATTTTTATTCAAAATGCAATAAATTTATTCAGAAAAAAATCCAATCACATTCCCAACATAAAAATATATTTGTTTATTTCTGGAGTTATCTAGTGGTGTAAATAATGGAAGTATTAATCATTATTTTATTTTTATTTTTTTAGAATATGAATAGTAAAAAAAAAAAACATTATATGGTTATGTTGAAACAAAACAAATATTTTGTTACAATGGAACGGATTTACAGTACTTAAAAACTTAACAACGCAATATAAAAAATAAATAAAAAAACAACTTAAAACTACTGCAAAAGATAAGTAGTGGAACCAACCTAGTAGTGTAAAGACCAGTTGGTTAACATTTAATATCTTACTTATTTTCATACAGAGTAATAAATTAAAACATATATTTGAATAGAAATACATGTTTACAGGTTAAGAACCTCATATTATCCATGCTGCTAGTCAACACTTTTTTGGTGATATTTTTTCCAAAGGTCGACACAAGCCATGACAAGCCACACTTCACAATTACATAATGAAGAACCAGCCGTGTTGCCAAGACAACGCCTTGCCATGGGGATCACGTGCTCTTGGATAATACAACATCCAGTCTATTCTAGTCCTTGTCAATAAAGTAAAATTCCAATTATGAAGATAATCCTAGGGTAATTTTTCTGGTGTATTTTCAAAGACATAATTGAGCAGAACACATTTGAAATATATTTATGTAACATAACTATAATTTTCTTAAGTTTTTTTATACAATTAAAGAAATTTCAAAAGGAACACAGAAGAAAACTTCTTCATCAAAGCTTATACTATAAGATAACATAAATTATGTTCTAACCTTGTATACATCGTGGTCGCACCGTATTCCTGGTGGTACTGCATCACGGATTTAGTATCTTTTGGTCACACTGTTTCAACCGGTGTCAATGTACCTTATGGTGGTTCTGTAAGTAGTGGGGTTTGGCCGGTCCTGGCTCAGGTCAAGGTCAGGCGGTTGTAACTGTTGTAGGGGTAGTAGAGGCTGGGGTTTTTTGACAGTGATGGGTGGGTTTTGAAAGTGGGTCAAGGTCATCCGGAGGGGTTTTTAAAAAAGGTGAGCCCCGAGGGGTTAGATTGAAGGTGGGTAGAAATTTATTTAATCAAAGAAAAGTAGTGGTTTTATTTGAGGAGGTGTTGAAGTGTAGTTTACTGGTGATGGAGTGGTAGATGCCAAAGGTGATAGCGATGAGAAGATAAAAACATACTATCCACAGTACGCATTTGAATAGTTGTAAAAGCTGAATCATTTCTTGTTGATTCTTTGTTTCCAATTGTAGTCTGTTGATTTCGAGTTTGAGTTTATCCTCTTCCAATCGTGATGTAAATGAAAAATCATCCATCATCTTCGTGTATTAAATGTGTGCAGGTAAAATGGGAGCGGTGTTGACGGTCAGAAAGTTGGCGATGAAATGAGAAACAGAGATAGGGACAGGTTATATATTACTGTAAAAATAGTGGGGGGTAAAGAAAATAATTGTAGTCGACTAAACATCATTATTAGCTGTGTCGGGTGTTGCAGCTTTGGAAGATGGAAGACTATTGTTTGGCAGCTGTAAAACTTCGACGTCTTCGCTTTCCATGTTTTCGTAATCAGAAGAATTGTAGGAAACTTCCACAGTGATAGTAATGGTGTTATTTGGAGTGTTTATTATATCACTTAAAATTTGAAAAATATTTTGTAAGTCTTCTTGTGATTGAATAAGAAAAGTACATTTACTTGTTGTTAAAGGAGAGGAGCTCATTGTTCGGAAGTTGGCAAACAAATGGTGAGCGATGGTCAGAGGGTTGCTTATATGTGGGCAAGGGCGGTGGAGGGGGAAGTAGAGGGGTAGGGGTGGTAGAGTGGTGGGGGAAGGGTGATATACCCATATGCGAACCGGCGGCCAGAGCATTTTGCCGCAAAATCCCATTTAGGTAGGTTATGGGTGGTGTGTAGAAATAAGTATTAGCTGTAATATAAATTAAATATTAAATTTATATTTAACCAGAGCTTGCATTTCTTGTTCCTCGTCGTTTAATTCAACAATTTTAACACCATTAGTTGTCTGTTCCTCTTCCTCTGCACTTTGCGACGATGAAGACATGGAGGTGGCAGAAGAAGATGATGAGGATGAAAATATTTTGGTAGGATTGACGTATTGCACTGTGATGTTGATCCATCTTAAAGGATAGTTATCAATGAGTGTGAGTAAGTTTTGGAATAGGGCTTCCATCTCTTCTCTGTCGGTAATTAAATGTTGAAAGGAAATGAATTTATCATCCATGTTGTTGTCAGTGCGAGTAATGAAATAAGAATGAGAAGCGTATCGAATGATCCGTAGAATATATGTTGTAAAAAATAAGTGGTGGGGGTAATCTCAAGGTCAATCAAATGGAGTTTTAAAAAAAGGGCTGCAGTCAGTGACTACAGCTATACATCTGAAACTTCAACAGGATCAGTAGACCAATCAGATCTGTACTTGCACGCATTTATGATGAATGTACAAAAGTCGTCTTTATAACATGCATTACACTCTCGGCAATTAACAATTTTTTCTGGATGAAATTTGATACATCTCTGGGGACAGCAAGTGTGGAAGTATCTTGATTTATAAATCTTGAAGGTTCGCAATTCTGGTGGTGGTAGTTGTTTTATCTTGCATTTGCAGTAACAAGATCCGAAGAATTCACATTTTCTACAAGCTAATCCGTCTACCATCCATCTTCCTATATCGGTACATTTTTGTTCACAACAATAGCGTGGTTTGTACTCGTCTTTCTTGTTTTCCATGTTGACGCTTCTAAGTTTAGCCAAGAAATGAAGGTGTATAGTATAGGATAGCATGCTTTATAGACTAGAAAAGTGGTGGGGGTAATTTCAAGGTCATCCAAATGGAGTTTTAAAAAAGAACATCTTACAAGTGTAAGATGTATTTATTTAAGATAGTGAGTTTTCTTCCTCTTTTTCTTTCTTTATATCTTGTTTGTATTTTTCTTTTTCTTCTTTAGCCATAGCAATGAGATCTTCAGTGGATAGTGGATGTACTTCAGGAAATTTTAGAATTAATTTTGGTTGGAATCCTTCTTTAGTCAATACCTGAAGATCGGACGTCATTTGTTCTACACTTTGATAGTCTTTTCCATAGATTTTGCCATTGAATTCAATCATCATTCTGTACAACATGGTAGTGGTAGTTGTTTTCGCTGCGTCAGTTGGGAAGCAAATGATGATTCTGTTTAGGTTACGCGTTCCTTTTATAGATGCTACAGCAACCACTCAATATTATTCAACATCAGTAATATTTCTGGAACTTAACATTACTTTGAGTAGATGGTGTTGTAGTTGAAGGTTGTGTGGAAACAAATACTTCTTCATTGCAGAATTTTTGTTTAGGAAACATCCTCATGTTGTTAGCGTAAACATCAATATTTAAACGATAACCACCGGCAAGTAACACTCGCAATTCATTAGTAAAATCGTCGAGTTCTTCAAAAGTTGTGATGGTGGTGGTATCATATGATGCACACTTAACCTTAAGAGACATGTTGTTATTCGTAATAACTGAAGAGCCAACAGAGATGTGTACAGCACGAAAGGTAGTCGTAGACTGATGAGATCCTCAAGAAAATTACGGCCTTTATATACCCTCGAAACTAGGTCAAGGTCACCCAAACGTGTTTTTAAAAAAGCAACATATCGATAGTGCAGAAACACTATCGATATGTTGTCTTTTCTTATTTTTTTTATTTTTATTTTTTATTTATTTATAATCAGTTACACACATGTACAACAGTATATATAAACTACAGATTAGTTGCTAGTAGGCATAACATGAAGTGTAAGTTCTGTAGAGTTGCTTCCGCTAGGACCGTGAGATGCTAAGTAGAGTGCGCCGGGGTGAATCAGTCGTAAATCTTCATTCTGCAGCAGTTGAACAAAGCGTTTGGGAAGAAATACTTGAAATTTTGGTTCATCACCAGGTGTGTAGGGTGCTTCACTTAGTGTGCAATTGATAGCGTCTCCAATTGATGTTTCCATTTTCTTAATAGTGTGAATAATATAATGTTTCTCTTCCTTCAATTCTGAACATTTTTTTGTTGGTAGTATAGTAGATTTAGAATGTTTGTTGAATTGATCAACAAGCGATTGTAGAAAATTTTGTGACGCCATTATCTTCTTCTTGCTATTGTTTGTCTTCTTCTTCTTGTGTTTGCGCGTCAGAGGTGTTGACTCCCCGGAGGTTCGAGTAATACTGATGCATTGTCATAGTGCCGCTCTCGCTTTTATACCCTTCGTTTCCCCCACCACTTTGCTGGAGATAGACATTTAAACGATATGCGTTTTTTAAAGCACATTGAGACTGTTGATGTTTAAAGTTTTTAGATGAAATACAGATGTTATCAAAGTAGCAATAAAAATCTTTCTCCATTTGCACATTTATTACTTCATGGTTTGTATATGCTTGTATCCAATTTGCTTTTTCCAATCCTCTTGTAAAAATAGTTTTGAACTTTTTGCAGAAATGATTCATAATGTGTGGCATCATATTGTAGGTTATAAAACCTTCATCCCATCTTAGATTATGAAAATGTTTCATCAACCATTTGTTTGTTACTTTAGCTTTGGTTGTTAATCTATTGAATGGGAAAGGAGGCATAAATAAAAAGTGATAAACAACAGATGTTATCATATCTAGTACCACTAACTCTTTAATTATAAAATTTCCATCATTACCACGGAATGCTTGAAACTCTATGATACCTTGCTTTACTTCCATTAATTCTATCTTTTTAGAGAATGAAACTTGTTTATCCATGATGACGTTCAGTAGGCAACTGGTATGTAAATCTAGATTGACAACCTTTTATACCCCCAATATTCTTCTTTTTACTTACAATATTCTTTATTTGTTCAATTTGTTGCCGATTGTTGATTGTTGAAACTTGATTTGTTTTCCTTGGTTTCTTGCTTTTCTTCATCTAAATTAAAGTTGGTTTGATAGTGGTGTAACTGTCTCCACATATCTACTTCATGTGGTATCCTATTGAAGATTGAAGTATCTACTGGACCATATAGGATTGGAACATATGGTTGTTTATCCAATGCATCAATTAAATAGTCTTTGATAATTGCACTTGAGAATATTAGCTGTTTTAAATATCTTGTTATAGGACCAGTAGCACAAGTTAAAGTGTAAAACTCTTCTTTAGTCAAATGTATTTTTATATTATATTTAGTTAAATCTCTAAATCGAACTAGTTGTTGACCACGTTGTTTAACAATATCGATTTCAATATTTGATTCCAACAAACCTAGTTTTGTTTTTCTTCCAAATGTATTGTTACTCAGATAACATTCCAAAAGATGTATATGTTTCATAAAAGATTCCCAAGAAGTTTCAGTGAAGGTTACCATTTTAGATCCATGATTTAAAATAACAGTTGGAGAGTAATCCAATGATTTCATCACTCCAGCAGATACAGTCTTTGTCATACAAGAAGAAATAGGATAAAATATTCGAAGAAATACTTCCGTTAAGATGTTGGTGGAAATGTTATCTTCAATTTTTCTTTTCTTTGTTTCTTTTTCAACTTCCTCTTCTTCTGTCTTCTTATGTTTAAACTTGAGGAACTCATCCATTTCCTGTTCAACTTGTCTTTCTATATCCAAACTATTGTCAGTCATAAAAGGTCTAGTTTCTTCATTAGCACTTGATGTAGTAGAACTCATCTTGCGGACGATGTTACCCATACGACAATCAAAGATGAAATGAATTTCCAGCTCTTTTTTCTCACTTTTATACTCGCAGATGACCTAGATGTTGTTGATCTTTTGTAAAAACCTTACAAACCGTGCATATGTTGTATTAATCCTTCTTAAAGTACATTCTTCACGATTCCTGTTAGCGGTGTGTAAGTAACTATTTTGTCATGTAGAATTAAACAGTATGCTGAAGTTCCATCTGGTATTTTATCTTCAAATTCCATTTCAACTTTTATATCTACACTTGAAGATTTTACAGATTCATTTTGTTTTGATTAATCGATTACAACAATTGGAGCTTTTGAATAAAATTGTTCTGGTGATAAAAGTGGTGTATTCGTCTTACCATAATATGACGATTGAAATCTTGCATACATGTCATATAGAATGGAATAACGTTTCTTGTCAAATGAAACATTTAAACTGTCATATGGAAAGAACTGAGAGTTTAAAAAAACTTTGCAATTCTTTATCTTGCAATGGTCAAATTGACCAGCGTGCGCAGTTATAACATCTTTTCGTTTAGTCTGAAAACCGACTATTATGTACCTTGCCCGTTCTAAATAAGTAGAGGTTTTAACAGTCCATGTTTGTCTTTCTGTTTGAGGCAATATGGGGTATTCATGAAATTCCCAACTCCTAAATGGTATTACAATATCACGGTCAGATTTTAATTTTTTCAATAATAATACTCGATGTTCATCCGCCAATCTGACATGAGGTACTCTCCATACAACTTTATCCAATTGAAGTTGCCATTCCAAATCGGCATCTTTAGTTCCACTTGGCGCTTGTATTACATCCTTATTTGTTGAAGATCTGAGCAGTACCAGTTCTTGCTTTACGTTTATTATTATTCTCTTGTAATCTTCTGCAAATCCCAAAAGCAATCGTAAAGGTACATTAAAATCAAAGTAACCTTTTGAATTAGGAGTAATAGTGTCTTTATCAGGAGTCACCCATCCAGCTGAGATTAAAGAATTCTTTTCATGGGGTGTTATTGAAGTCAATCCTTTTAAAGTTGTTGATATACCAACTTTTTTTGTTGAATCAACTGTTACTCCAGATATCTCATATCTAATTTCATCATACAGATATGCCATAGGGTTATTTATAAAAGGAACAGTTGAACCAGATTTTCCATCCAATGTTGTTACTCTTCCTTCGATATATAAATAACTTTCACATGGTAATGTGTAGATATCTTGTTGTTGAATGGGAATCCTTATTTCATCATTATTATTTAATTTTGATGAAGTGTAAGGGTAGTGAGTGTGATATTCCTTCTCCCATAGGGTTTCGTCGAATGTCGGTCCTTGCGCTATATCCAGTATATCCATGGTTGGCAAGTTTTAGTCCGATCTTCTGTAGGAAGCGTATGTTGTCCGGTGTTAACTCGTCGAATGTTGAGGAGCTACTGAGCTCCCGACTCTTCTGTTGTGGTTTAAATGATAATCCCATGTTGACTTTATGTTGCTGCTCTGATATGTAACCGTATAGTTATTGTTTCTCCTCTAAAGTCAACACTAATGCCGTCTTGATCCAATATGTTCAGTACGATGTCTGAAATGAAACTGGTGTTTAACGGTAGGTATATCAGGTTTTGTGGCTTCTCAACTATTTTAAAACCAGGAGCTACTGTTGGGTAAAATGTGTGTAATATATGTTGATTTACTCCATCTCTATATGATCCGTGTATAATATTACATGTTACATCAATACTGTTCACCTTTAATATTGTTACTGTTGTATCGCCAGTATAATCATTTCCAGGAGCTAAAATTCCATTCTTCTTTGAAAATCCGAGCAAATTGCCGATTGAGTGGTCTAAGCTAAAATCTATATAATACTTTGAAGTTATTTCTGCTTTTAATGCATTATTATTACCTTTTATAGAAATATTTTCTTCTCCAAGTTTCTTTTGTAATACTTGGTTTATATCGTCTATTTCATATGCTCCTGTAGATAATGGAATTATTTTTAATTGTGAATAATTTCCTTTTTCATCTTCACTTTCATAATAATGTAGTAAATTATTTTTTCCTTCTGTAACATTGGGAATTGAATTGTATGTAGTCAAATCCAATAATGCTGCTTCCCATAGTTTGTCCATAGATAAACGTAACGCTGGGAAAAGTGTACTTTTCAATGTTGATGAATTTCCACTCAGCGACACTGTATACGATGACATCTTAAAGCTGACTGACGCTCTTCGCTAAGAACTCCAAACATAAATGTCCGCACATTTCCGTATTGCTAGGTTGCTCTCTTTTGTAGTTGTAGAATATATTATTGCAGTTCCGAAAATAATGTTGAAGTTCTTTTGGTGGCGGTAAATTTCCAAAACTATCAAAGTAGTAAACATTTTCTCCAAGTTTTTTTATAACATACCCAATGAGTACCTGGTCCATAATTAGAGTCTAAATTTACTATTCCAGTTTCATTTTTCCACACTCTATTTGGTAATGTATCTTTCATAAAAACTCCTCTGAAGAATGGTATTCTTAAACATTTCACATATTTTGACAATTGATAGTTTGTTAATGCTTCATTTGGAATTATCAATTTATTCTTCTCATTTAATACACACGGTATGGTCTTAAGTAAAGACCCGATCGGTTTTTTACCATTGACCATATGGATGTTTTCTTGACTTTCCTTTTAGGGTTAGTGCGACGTCTTCTTTTAATGTTCCCGCCTCTCTTTGCAGCTTCTTTTTTACTAGGTTTTCTCCCGCGACGTCTTCCACCACCAAACTTAGCTTTCGTCTTCATGGCTGTTGTCACTGCCCAAGCTGATGCTTTTTCTGCAATACTGGCGTCACTTGATTTAACTCTTTGCCAAGCTTTTTCCGCTAGCACTCTATCTGCTATCGATCTATTTTTTGAATCTGCAAACTTGGAATACGCTATATCGTGTTCTTTGCAGGCTTGATCCAATTTATTAATTCCAGGATCTCCTCTTGCTAAACGTTTTGCCAACTTAGTTCCAGGTCCACAATATTGATAACCTCCGGGCAGATGAAATTCATATGGTAGAGCGTCTATTGTTCTATTTAGAACAGCACCAACAGGAATCTGTCTGAGCAGGGATAACGCAGCTGATGTAATACCACGTCCTTTCTTGCCGCTGTCTTGACGAAGACTGAGCGGTACGGTCTTCATTATGTCGTCTTATATAACCAGCGTGTTTACTCCACGAGCTGCTTTACATAAATGAATACCTTATGCACAATTTTTATATTTAAATATTTAATTATTCAAATTAATTACATACTGATTTATGATTCTACTTTTAATCCAAGCTTCTCGTTCATCGGGTTGAATTATCACATGACTCGTTGTACTAGCTATATGATTGTGGGTATCAATAAGTAAATTGCCCACTATTCTTATTAAACAATCTAAAGTTACAGCATCTTTCGGATGTTGAGGATCATGTAACTGCATAATACGTTTATCATTACACGTGTAAGCGGTTGAATCACTTTTTGATGTTGTTATGACTTGTCCAATAGTAGCAGCATCATTAAAATCTTCACCTGGTGAAATATTAATTATTTTCTTCATTTTAGCATCAAATTTTGTTCCATTGCGTTTATCCCAAGTCATTGTTTGTTTCACTGTAACACAATCATTTTCTTCATAACCAGGTATTATATTTTTTATTCTTCTATTATGACCTTCATATGTGCCTAATAAAGGACCGCCCGCAATTAATGTTTGTGCCATTAAAGGTACATCCGAACTTTTTTGACCAAATCTTCCATTTGTTATTCTTTTACCTCCCGCATCCCATTCATCATTACTTCCTTGCATTAAATCAAACTTTTCATTTCCATGTATAAATGTATTTCCTCGCTTTAGCACGGCATCTTCATGTTTTACAAAATTTGATGTTCCCCTTTTTAATTCTTTAGATAATTGTTCCATAGTAACAGCGTCTTTTGGTTGAGAACCAAATTTTACATTTGAAAATGCTTTTCCATGACAATTGATTTTATCAGCATCTTGTAAAATACAGTTGTCCTTGATGTATTTTAGGTTTACAGCATCGCCGTCTTCCTTTGGGTATCCAATGTCATTTATAATAAACTTATAAAAAGAAAATCCTCGTTGAGTCTTTTCCGGTATTATAGAATGTAAATATTCTTTATTAACTGAATCTTTATCATTTTTTGGATTTGCCACATTGGTTATCCTATGATTTCCAGCATCATATGTTTGTCCATCTTTTAAATTGTTACCCCACTGCAATTTTAAAGTATTTGAAAGTTCAGATGATAAATACTCTCTATTAATTGCATCAGAACTGTCAGTTGGTTTACCAACATTAATTATTCTATGTGATTTAACATCGTAAGTATTCTTGTTTAATTTCAATGATGTTGAAGTTGCTTCTTTTACTGTTTTTAAATTTGCTCCATCAGTATCTTCTTCTGGGTCTTTAACAAATTTTAAACGTTTGTTACTCATATCATAGTCACCTTCAGGTGTTTGCGGCAATCCACTTCTTTTTCTGTTTTCTCCTCCTTGCACTCCTAGCCTGGAGTACCGTCCGAACTTGTCGACACTCATGATTGAACTGATCCACTGTATACTCACAGCTCTCTTATATATCCGTAATGATTTATACAACTATTCCACGATTTCGAAGTTCGTCAACTAAAGCCACCCATTCATTATTTAAACCTGTATGACCAGCTTCCATGGCTTCATGTAATAGTCTCATTCTATCGACCAATTTGTTTATATCATTATAGTAAATCACATTTGTATTATATAGGTTTTTCACTGAACCTTTACCAGACGTTGAAGATTCTCCTTTTTTCTTTTTACCATATTCATCCATAAGTGATAAGTCCATAAGTGATAAAGATTTCCTCTTTAGCGGTTTCTTCAATGCAGGCGCAGTTCGTAATGTTGGTAGTTTTCTCAGGGGAAACAATCTTTTTATTACAACTGTATATTTAGTTGCACGTGTTCTATTTATCATTGAATCTTTGGAGTAATTCTTCTTATGAACATTAGTATTTTGCAAAATTTCTTTAAAAGTATTTAAATCTTGTAGTGTATATTTTTTAAAATCAGTTCAAATAATCCTTTTGTTCCTTTATATTTATGCTCACCAATAACAATGTCATCATCTTCAGTCAAATGTACTTTTGAATCTCCTATTTTTAATTCATTTCCATCAATTCTCGCTCCATATACATGTGACTTGTGTAGTTTTGGGTTAGCTTTTATTTCATGTAACATCTTCATGATATACTTTCTTCCAAGAGGTCCTTGTTGCAATATATCACTACTTAATTTTGTTAGATTTGGAATTGATTGTTCTGCTTCAGGTATATGTTGTTCTTCTTCTTTTTGAACATTTATTTCTGGTTCTTCTTGTCTTGTTTCTTCTTCTTTTTGAGAAACTTCACTATCACTTGTGTAAGAATCATCATCTTCTTCCTTTTTCAAAGTCTTTACTTCAAATTTAGAAATAGGTAGTAAAACATCTCCTTCATAATGAGGTTTACCAATTGTTTCTGTTATCTGTTTTAAAGGTTCTGTAATAGGCTTAAATGTAGTCTCCAGGAATTCTTCTCTTTCATTCAAACCCATTCTTAATGCTCGATTTTTAAGTCTAATCGAGTCACTCAGTGATTTTATTTCTTTTAATAGTTTTTCTTGGTTCACCATGTTTACACTGCGAAGACCAGTCTATTACTAAACGTATCATCAATTGTTCAATGGATTAATACAAATTTATCTAACCCTATACGATATCTTCCATTTTTTATAGCTTCTTCTTTCATAATAACAAGAAATCCATACTTTTCAGCCCATGCTTTGCCACACATTTCTTTAAATTTATCAAATGACATGTCTGCATTCACATGATCATTATATATGTGCTTTAAATTTGTTTCATCTTGCTTGAAGATAATAAGTAGATTTGCATTATCTCTTATTAGTTGTTTTGGAATTTTACTGTAAGTTTGACCAATATAAATGCTATCAATATTGTAATGTCTTCCCATGGCAAAATAACTTCTAATAGTGTCATGATTTTCACAAGATACATAATCAAATATAAATATAGAAAATGGTTTAGCCTCGTTTGGCTCCATTATAGTTTCACTAGCATTAAACTTGTAGAAATTAACTTCAGGCACACTTGCGAGTACCTTATCCAATAATTGGTATTTGGGTTGTTGCAAAGATTTGGAAAAGATATAAATGTTGTTGAAACGTAATCCCTTAGGATTTGTTATTAAATTAAAAACCACATTTGTCTTTCCACAATTTGATGGTCCAGTTATTAAACATCTTATTGTGTTTGGCAGTAATTCACCATGTTTTCCATGATTTAACTTGTCGTTGTCAACTGTTAATTCATCAATATTATTAATAAAAAAATCGATCCTTTTGTTGCACAATCTCCATCTTGTGTAAAGATTAAACATGTAATGACTTCATAAATTGCTACACTAAGTCTTTTGTAGGGATCCAAGAGTCTTCACTTTTATCAAATCCCAACCAACGTACTTTCACCTTATCCTTTTTTCATTGTAAAATTTTTTCAACAAGATATACATCGCCAACTGATGATTTTAGCAATTCATGTCCGTAGAATCCACCTTCAAGTAATTCACCCTTGTTGTTCTTTCAAATGTAGGTTTCAGGTATTGTTGGTTGTACTTTATAGATTGTAAATACTTCATTAGTCCAGTTTGGCAGATACCTTTTGCTAAATACTCCTTTGTACTTACTTATACGAACTTTATCATCAACTTTAAATGTTTTGGGCTGCATTTTTTCACGTTTAGGAGTAGTATTATTTTAATACGTTTTAATACCATTTTAGCATTGTCACTATTTACTTCGTTAGGCTTCATACCAATGGTTCGATGATACTTATTGTTATATTCTTTTATAAGTTGTGGTAATATATCATACCAAATATATGATCCTCGTTTGGAAAATGTTTTATACATTGCTCCTTTTAACGTTCTGTTAAATCTTTCTATTATTGAAGCTTTAACCTCAGAATTTGTAGAATAATGATTTATTTTATACTTCTTCATTAAAGCTGCAAAGTCTTTGTTAAAATATTCTTTTCCATCATCAGTTTGTAGATGTTTGATGTTGAAATTATTTCTTTGTATAGCCATTTCCATAGCTTTTGTAACACTTTTACCAGTCTTGTCCTTTAGCGGTAAAGCATCAGCCACTTTAGTAAAACAGTCTATAATCGCTAAAATGTATTTGAATCCTTTATTTAATTTACTATGTGGTATCATTTCAATAAGATCGGCTTGGAAAAGATCATTCATTCCTTTTATAATTGTATTTCTTCTAGGAAATTTTCTTCTTGCCGGCTTATGAAGTTCATTTACAATCTTGTTCCTTAAATCTTCCATCTTCAGTTGTGTCTTCCACACCGCTTGTAAAAATACTGATCTCTAAAATGGTTTATCCTCTTTTATATGGTTAGATTATAGGTCAAGGCCATATTACATTGGTGTAAAAAAGAGGGAACATGACATTGAGCTTGTCATGTCCCCTCTTCTTTACGGAAAGGAAAAAGGAAGAAGGTAAAGGACGAAGAATAGGTTTATTGGTCTATAGGGTATAAGGAGTAATGTCCAAATGGTAAAGTTTTTATATTATCTTCCAGGATGTACCTCTTATCATCCTTACAACTCAAAGCCCATTTGGTTTGCTTTACACTGAAGAGACGATGGTTGAAGCTTCTTATGGTGTTAAATGTTGCTGTTGTCTCAACATTTTCAAATAAGCATCTCTTGTATTCTTCAAACTGTACATTCTTCTTCAGGTATGAGGTTTTTATACCTTTGGCCTTCTTCACGATTTCATGTTCTCTTTTTTCATTTTTGTACAATTTAAATGAATACAATTTAGACATTAAAGCAACAACCTCTTCCATTGGCACGCTATTTGTTTCGTCTTTGAACTTTCCCAATACCTTTTTATTTCTACCATTGTCGTAGTTGGGATGGTCTTGTGGATAATCAGAAAAGTCAAAGTCGTTATTGTAGATAAAACAGCGTAGGTCTTCATACATATCTTCAGTTCTTATCCAATAAATAAAAGCGTCCGTATCCATGTATACAATGCCGATGTTTTCTCTTCCATAAAATTTAACCATCTTGTTGTAATGGAAGTCATACATGTGGGTCTTTGAAATATCTAGAATAGACATCCCCACATATAAAGGACGATCCATTATAATTGAAATTTTGTTCATGGAAACAGCTACAAGATTTTCGTTGATTATTATGGATGATCCGAAGTTAGGTTTTTGTACTAGCTTTTGTAGTTTCACCGGATCACTAATTAATTTCACATTCTTATGCTTTCTTTTGTTTTCCAGTGTCTTGCCAAATATCGCATTATTCATCAATTTAAAAAAGTCCTTTTGAAAATTAGATGTAGCTGCAGTTTTTCTTTTTGTGTTATTGTCAATGTATGACTTTAACCAACAGGATTGAGAAAATTGTAAAGCTCTATTAATTTTTGTTATTCTTAATCCTAATTCTAGAGCTTGTTGTATTACCCAATAATGAGCAACATATCTTGATTTGTTGGTTAAAGTCATCATTAATTTAGGCCATCTACCGGTTGGTGATATTTCTGTCTTGGCCAGTAGAGGTAAATCATAATGGTGGTCATGCAAATGTTCAGGGTACTCAATATCTACATCCAAAATACAACCAGTATCTCCATGTTTTGCTATATCCATGATGTTTCCAATAGAATCAGGATCTACCCATTTAAATTCGCCAAACGGGAGAGGATTCGACATGGCCCATCCATAAAGGTTATTTGCATCAAAATAACCTAAATTTGTACTTGGTTTTCTTGCATCAAAATTGGGCAAATATTTGTTATTCGCCTTTACATGTCGTGTTATGCTTTGAGTTAGTCCCCCTCGAACACCTGATTCCAACATCAGCACCATGTCTATATCTGTAAGAAGTTGGAGTTTACATTTTGTTTCCTTTAACATTGCTTGCCAAGCTAGTCCAGGTGATGTACAAGAATGCAGAGGGTCTAATCCATATGCCTTAAAACATGTATTTCTAAACTCTTCCATTATATCACAAAGTAAAGTTACATCTAGTTTTACATAAAAGTCCGAATATTCTCCAAGTGTTTTAAATCCTAATTCATTCCATACTCTACACGCATGTTCATAATCTTCATGGGATAAATCTGTGTCATATAGTTTACTTTTGAATTCTTCTTTTGGTGGAAGGGATGTTTCATTAAATCTTTCTCAGCTATCTATATAATCATACGGGAAAACACCTTTGCGAAGAACTAAATTAACCTTGTCATTACTTACAATCTTCTTGGTTTCTATTAAATCTTCTGTTCTCAGGTTTTCAGAAAGCTTCATTAAACTAGATGGCTTAAAACGGTAAGAGTCTAAAAACCGAAGCTTTATATTTCCAACTTTTTTAGTAAAACTTATGAACTTCTCTGTGGTTTCAGCTATGACATCAATTTCCCCATTATCTCTTCCTAATTCCGGAATGATAAAATGCGCATCATAACCACTAAGGTTATGTAATATTACAGGTATATTTGTAGGGATCTTGTAGTTGATATTACAGCTGTTACATGCAGCACCTCTATAATACCCTGTCAGATGGTCATGATCATGAACCTTGTGATTTTCCACAGTAAATTCATTTCTACATAAATAACAATAAGTCGCATTTTCATGTTGAATCTCTTCTTCTTCATCCAAAGGTATCATCGGTATAATATCACTGTACAATCTTTCAACACTTTCCGCTATTATATACAACCGACCAAGGAATATTTTAGAAGCATTAACACCACGATAGACAATAGGTTTTAAAGTTAAATTAAATCTATTTAGATGTGTTTCAGAAAGAGTAGATTTAACCATTAAACAAAAACTGTTTGGATCATGTATCTGATACTTAACACTTTTCCTTGCTACATCGCCATCATTATCTTCAATAGGCACTAGTGTAGATTCAAAATCAGCATAAACAACAATAGGAATCCGGTATTGATGGGAGATTTTTTTCAAATTTTAACTCTGCCTTACTTAGACACGGTAAGATAATTTTTGCTTCATAGTTGTTGTTACATAGTTTTTTATGCTCTTGTAGCCATTCCTTTCCTCCTCTTCTTTCTTGTTGAAAATTAAAACATCGTTTACAAATTATCGTCTTATGTTCAGCTTTAAACAATTGATTATTAACAAGAGTTTCAAATTTTTTAATCCATACATAGTGGGAAACATCACCTTTTGTAAGTAGTAATAAGTCTGTATGATCTGGGAGTTCATTCTTCACCACACGCAATGGGTACACTTTATTCGAACTGTCCAAACCAAAAACATTAACAGATGTTCCAGGGTTTTGTTTTTCGAACTTTGGGATGTCCTTCAAAGCCACTGGGTAAGTCAATCCTTGGAAATTATATCTAAATCTGTGTGTTTCATATTCTTCACTGGGTCTAACTGCATTGTTAGGTGGTACAAATTTTGCTGTCATTGCATATCTAAAACATTCCATATCTTCATTTTGAACATTTATAGATGATTTGGTGTCTGAAATTTTCTTTGGGAGCGGAATATAACTGCTACCCCTTAATCCATAGCCGTGTTTATGAACTCTAACATCCATACCCTCAATACTAACCAAACTCCAACCAGATCCTCTTCCTTCATGTTCTTGAATTTTTGTTAATATTTCTTCCAAACAATCTTCAACTATTGAATTAATATCTGAACTTGCAATGATGGTCTGGTTTTTTGTCATGAATCCTCTTGGCGACATTTCTCCTTCTACATTAGTAAACATAGCATTTAATAATATGCCAAATTTAATAAAGTTTAGTCTTCTTAATTTTTCTGTGAGTGTTTTACTTACAATTGTTCTTACTTCTTTAAAAAACTGATCCAATTCCAAATTTTCATTTTGAATTTTGTGGTGCATTACTACTCTACCTTCTAAAGCAAATACTTTTAAACTCGGTATTTCACTAGATGGTACTGCTAATGGTCCTTCTTCTTGTTGTTCTTCTTCTTTTGGTTCTTCTTCTTCATATAGTCTTAAATCTTCATATTCTGTTTCTGTTACATCTTCATTATTATTATTATGGAATAATTCTTTATGTATTTCTAGTAGAATATTATCATGAAAAGTTTCTGAGCAAATTTCACATTGATGCATCTTGTGTTCTTCTTGTTGTTCTTCTTGTTGTTCTTCTCCATATAGTTTTAAATCTTCATATTCGGTTTCTGTTACATCTTCATTATTATTATGGAATAACTCTTTGTGTATTTCTAGTAGAATATTATCATGAAAAGTTTCTAAGCAAATTTCACATTGATGCATCGTGTTGATGTTTACTCTTTGAAATTTAGCACGGAAATGAAATGCTTCTCTCTTCTTTTCCCTTTATATAATGCTTCCCCCACCACATTTGTAAGGTTTTTTTTGTTAGTGAAATGTTAGAATTAGTAGTTTAACACTAAAGCTGAAAAGTAATGATTAAAGCCTATATTTTCTTCCAATTGCAAATACTCCACATATGCCTCCGCCCACAGCCATAACAGATCTATGTTTCTCCAATATACACCAAAGGTGTGTCTATCATCTACCAAAATTGGAGATCCTATGTTTACTAATCTTCCATTTTCTATCCATGTCACAACTTCAATTAAAAACCTTCCTATAATATCCATTGGTAAATTTGGATCCACAAATATTCTTGTAACAACATTTTCACTTAACAAAGGCACTTCAATTTCTTCAATTTCTTCATCGTTTTCTTCATCAACCTCCAATACTTCTTCAACTTTTGTACATTTGTTATAAAATATTGAAGCATCTTGGGGAGACATGTTCACTCTAGCTATTATAGGTGAAAAATGTTCTCAACACAAACCACACCACTCTTATATCGACATGTCATTGAGTGGGGGGGGTGTTCTTTTTATGGTACAATTTTAGTAAAAGAAAATAATACAATTCTGTCTTTACCACAATATTGCTCTTAATTAGAGCTTTTCATTGATGTATGACTTGCCCTATTCCGGCAAACCATTCTTGAGTTATTAGTCATTTGGTAATATGGATTATTGTCGGGGGGGGGGGCTCTTCAAGTTCAAGGTCAAGGTCACCAAGGCCAAGTTCACTGTCGGGGGGGGGGGGCTCGTCAAGTCAAAGTTCAAGGTCAAGATCACCAAGGTCAAGTTCACTGTTGGGGGGGGGTTTGCCAATTTTGTTTTGGGGGGGGTCATTAACTTAATTGAGGTCAAGGTCACCAAAAAATGATAATTTACCAAAGTGATGGGGACGGCCGTAGCCATCCCCACCACTCTGTTTGCCTAACACTTCCCCAAATCCCAACCCGCCATAGTTACGTCTTACAAGGGATCCCAATTTTTGGCCCGCACGCACGTGGCGATCCAGTTTGGTGGGCTGTGATACGGGCGGCCGGCCTCGGGCCTGGGCACTGGACCTGACCATTCCAATTTTACAATGGGGACTCTGGAACAGCTAATGCAAGACGCAACTCTAACCTCCCACCCTTAATCTAGACCCACCCAAATATGATTATTTCCTAACAAAAATTAAACATTTTAAAGCAATAAAAAATATGCGCTACCTACGGCACAACGCGCATGTCCCACCCATATTTAATGAAGTTCAACAGAACTTCAATAATTTAAAGTTAAATTTAATCTACCCACCTAACAGCTAGCTGTGAAAGGTTATTAGTACATACACATATACAATAATTGTACCAACACTCAACATTAAAAACGCATAAAACACATTTTCCAAACATCAACAATACCATAACACACCTTAATGCTAACATCGCAATGCGCAGATTAAAACTAACACAACTTAAAACTAAAAATAACATTTTGCACTCACACACACACACACAACAAGTATTAATATTAAAACCCTAACAGCAAGAGTAACTCAAATATATATCGGCCGTTTATACATTTGAGTTCCCGTCTGAGTTCGGAACAACCATCGCGTCCGACGAATTGTTCCGAACTAACTCAGCGATAGTCGCCAAAAAGGTTCTCGGCTCACAAAGTGGTGGGGCGGCTCACAAAGTGGTGGGGAGCCATAGGGGTTTAAGGGGGATAGAACGTCCAACGTCAGTGGAAATTTCCAATGATCTATTCGTCACATGTAGGTCGCCGCTAATGCAGGTGAAGCGTTGTACCTTGCAATTAACGTTAGGCAACACCTGGTTTAATCTGCCGTTGAGCTTCACTGCGGTTTTCCCCATCGCGTAACACCATAATTGTTGCCTGTTATTATCTGAGTAATGGCAGAAAATTATCTGTCCTCTTTTGCCGCTTAACTATAGTTATTAGCTATTGCCAACATCAAACCTAAATTGGTGTTACACAAGCATAACCGCTATCAACTTAATTTATCTTGATAAGTGAAAGTCACTCGGGGGGGGGGGGGGGGGGGTCAGCACTTTTACTCGGGGGGGGGGGGGGTTTCAAGTTCAACATAATTACCATCTACTCTATAAAAGCCGCAACGCGGTCGCGCGTCCGCCATTCACTCCCCAGGTACCACACCTGCTACAACTAATCTGTAAGTCTCTACCACCTAGTAATGTTACATATGCTTTGTTTTAACTTACACCTGTTAAGCTTGCTATTTTTTTTATGTAATTTATTTTTTTTCAACTATTTCTTAACATTTAAAAATACACTTTTATTTTATATATAATATATCAAATAATCACGCGTTACTATTTTTATTTTAGTTTATACTTATTATATAAGTTTTATGTAATTTATTTTTTCAACTATTTCTTAACATTTAAAAATACACTTTTATTTTATATATAATATATCAAATAATCACGCGTTACTATTTTTATTTTAGTTTATACTTATTATATAAGTTTTATGTAATTTATTTTTTCAACTATTTCTTAACATTTAAAAATACACTTTTATTT
Organism: Neoaliturus tenellus; assembly: GCA_030545055.2. Lineage (NCBI taxonomy): Eukaryota > Metazoa > Arthropoda > Insecta > Hemiptera > Cicadellidae > Neoaliturus > Neoaliturus tenellus. The sequence goes on along the minus strand of CM061536.1, from coordinate 113,143,755 downwards.
TATATATAATATATCAAATAATCTCGCGTTACTATTTTTATTTTAGTTTATACTTATTATGCAAGTTAACCCCTACAGAATAATTATCTAACTTCTGCTGCTAGACTAAACTACTTGGACTATAAACAGTTAACACCGATATATTAATATATAATTATTACACTGCAAGTTTTACCTGTACAAATGCTAGATATAACTGTGATTAATCGTCTACGACACAGTTCTTAAACCCTTATAAAATAATTAACTAACTTCTACCACTAGCGGTAATTTTTAAAAATTTTACAAAAATTTATTAACTATTTCTTTTCCCCTGCTAGATCCTTTCACGACGCCGCCGCCCCGACAAAGAATTGAAATCTCCAAAGTTCTTCCCTTTTATCTTATTCTCATAGGGGAGGGGGTTAGGGGGGTTCACACAACCCTATATAAGCGGCATCGGTACCTCGCGCGTGCGCCATTATAATGGCGATAAGGCGACAGTAAACATCTATCCGTAAGTCTCTAACACTATCAAACATTTTTTTAACTTACTCTAACACATGTTTGCGCTTATTATGTTAATTAGTCTCTATATATTCAGACACACTCGCGGGCACCGGTCATATACTCGCTGAATTTTGGAGAGTACACATCTCCCCTTTAAATATTATTATGGCTTCGCACACTTTACATTTAAAACTTTTACGCACGAAACACATTTTACAGAAACAATCTAACTCCACAATTTCAAAACCGCGTACTACATTGGGTAAGCTTAAGAAATACTTCAGTTTTCACCCGTTGTACTTTGCAAGACCTAACCTTTGCAATACTTGTTCTACTGATCCTATTTTACACGCTGTCTTAACTGAAATGCTGAAATATCACAATTTCAATCTTGTTACACCTATTGACAATCCTATCCAATTATTATTCTTCACTATATTACCAGGTTTATATCATCATTCTTCCTCAGACACATGTCTCATTCTGCTCTATCAACTCACACTGTAAGCACCTAGGACCTCTCCTTTTTTGCAACTGTGGACACGCAGCAGGATTCACCCATACAATCTTCTTATATAACTTCCACTGCTAATAATACTGCACTTCCAACAGATGATTCTTCCATACTTACAACAACCACTTACTCCCACCCCATACAGAGTAATAAAATAACTAACTACTAATTCTACAAATAATGACAAAGCAATTCTCCAATCACTAATGAGTTTTTATTAAATAAATTTTAAAACACCCCCTCTGGATGACCTTGACCCACTTCCAAAACCCACCCGTCACTGTCAAAAAAACCCCAGCCGCTACTACCCCTACAACAGTTACAACCGCCTGACCTTGACCTGAGCCAGGACCGGCCAAACCCCACTACTCGTCGTACCTCGTATTGATAATTTTGACTGATTTTTTGCGTTAGCAGTTCGGAGATAGCATTTCGTTATCTTGTCATAACGTTGTAACACTGAATGAGTGAATGAAAACGTTTATTCACACAACATGGCTAGCGCAAAGGCGATCCCGTTTTAACTAATTTTTCATCACACTACATCGATATCACCTGTTTTCGACCCTCACTTCCACTTACGGAACACCTGTTTTGCAGGCCTAGGCCGGCCAAATTTTTCGGCCTGGGGCGGTAAAGGAAACGGTAGCAGAGAAATCTAGTATATTAGAAGGTATTTAACAACAACAACAAATAATAAATCAGTGACGTAGTTAGAAGTTCATCTGATAGCAACTGTTAAATATCCATGACGTAGATGGGAAAATAGTGCTTTTTCCTTGGAATCAGCTGTAGTCACTTACCGTTAGAGTATTAGTTTTGGTTACCTTAGCTGATGTGAAGTGGTTGCCTAGCAACCAGAAACTCAAGCAGTACATCTCGCTAGGTTAGTTGAAGTTGAGGTTATGTTTTGTTTGTTATGAACGAAAAAGTAATTTTTTTACTTGTTTAGAATTTATTGAATTGTATAGTGCGATGAAAAATATCGTTCATAGCTCGAGCCGAAAGAGTTTTGCCAACCCTCGATCGTTCCAAGTTCTCGACTTCGTCTCGAACTTGAAACACGATCTTGGGGCCGGCAAAACGCCACTTTCGGCCCTTGTGACGAAATATACTATACTGATCCTCCTGATGTAAAGCAGTCTGGAAACTCTTGGAATCAGGTGAAACAGATGGCAAAGTAATAAATGGGTTTTAATATTACCATCAAGTGTACAGATAAAACCTCCAGCCCATTTCTATATTACCTGTACCATACAGTATTCGGAAGGATCAACCAAATCAAACTAAATGCAATAAACTTATAAAAATGTCTACGCCAGTCCACCAGGGCACATCTGCCTGCTCTGGCTTGCACTCAACGGTTAACGCTAATGTTTCCTGCCCACCATCACAACATCTTCATTTAATTTTAAGACGTGGAAGTGGTTGTAAGTTAAGCGATGAGTGACGTAGGGCTTTTATTTGTGGTTATATTGGAGATTAGTTTTAGGGTTTTTAAGTATGCAGTGACAAGTGCATTGGTTTATGGTGTTCTATATTTATAAACATCACTTCGGTGAGTTGTAAGTTTATTGTGTGATTCACATTTTAAATGAGTTTCTAATTAAATTTATTTCAGTACACGTTATTTATTTTTAATGCACGTTAGTTGTGCAAATTAAATTATTTTGAAATCGAGTTTCAACAAGAATAAGCACTTCACCAATTTAAACATTTCTTAAACATAGTAAATATTGTACCATAATTTTTTTATGCAGTTTCTGATGGATGTGCTTATTTTTTCAAAGATAAAATAAGAACTGAAAAATTATATTCAACTATGGTTTTATCATTATTAAATGGGAAAACTAGAAAAATATAGTAAAATATTTTCAGAATCTATAATAGTTTTTTTTACAAAAACAAAATAGTTTTTTAGTTTTAACTGTGTAGTTTTTTGCAATTATTTCCCTTTTAATAAATATTACAGCATATTATTTAATTTTTTTTACATTAAACATTTTTATTACTAAATGGGATTATTTTCAACCACATAAGTAATTTTAAGAAACAATTTTTAAACATTTATACTCCACTAAACAAATTTGTTGAAGGTAATTTTGCCCACACCTCCTAACGTCATTTTGGTACCCTCGTCAGTGTCAAACAACTTCTACAAGTCAACATTTTTAAGTATAGAAACCTTAAACAGTTTCTTGTAATATATCCCTAACATACAAACCTTTATATCAAGTCTATGAATTAGAAGTATCTTTATTCCTTTTACTTAAAAAAATAACTGAGAAAAAAATTTTAATAGAAAAGTCTTAAGTTAAAGGTGTAGTTCTTGTTATGGAAATGAAACGTTAGTCTTCATCTTGGTAATAAACACCTTTGTTTTTATCTAACTAAGAGGTCAATTACTCAAAACTGTTTAATTGTCTAATATATAAATTAGTCAAATAGCCAATATTCCTTGGTACATAAAACAATAGTAAGCTATGTTATCATTATATTATTCACACTGTATAATCTTGCTAAGTAGTTGGTTGGTCAAGTCAATGAAGTAAAATTATCAGCCTTTATTTGACATAAATTTATACCACTAATACTTCACTACTAATAATCATGTATGTTTCAATTTATACGTTTTTTTTATATACCCACGCTTCATGTACTTATATATATATAACAGTTTTATTGCAGTTTAGTCGTTTTATTATTATTTACGTTAATATAAAAAAACTTTGCCCTTTATTAATTTGTAATTTTTACTCGTATAGTTTAAGTGAAAAGTGTTCTTTTAAAAAAAATCTGTCCATGTCTTTAAATTAAAAATATCAATTTAAACATCATTAAACCGGAATTGAAAACATTTGATCTAACAGTTGAAAAATTTCAAATAAGGTTAAGTACATTTTACATTTTCAAACAAGTCAAATATATAGTTATAAAAATACCCCCGTCGCAGCAGACCTGCGTACTCAGCGAATTTCCAATGGAATTTCAGATTATTTACTTTCCCCATAAAAACACCATATGATCGAGTATGTAGGTTTTCTGCCATTGGGTGTTGTTAGAAAATCTAAGTTAATCAATAATTGGTGAATGTAAACACAAAATTGTATCAAACTCTGGCAATTTTTTATTTTCCCCATAAACCCCATGGGGGTGAGTATGTAGGTTTGCCGCCATATGGGTTTTGTAAGCAAGTATAAGTTAAACCTTATATAGATAATGTACATACCAAATTTGATTAAGTTATGTCAATAAATAATCAAGATATAGGGTTTTCTTGATTTCCCATAAGAATAACATGGAAAACACATTTTTGGATTTACCCCGTAACCAGTTATGCTATGATAAAAATTCAAAATACCAAATTGTTTGTTTTTTAAGCTCTTTTAAATGGTTTCAGTTAAAATTGGTGAATTTTAAAAATTAAGGTCCAAAAATGCCAAAAACCCGTTTTTGACCCCTTTGAAACCCCATAAAACCCCGTTCCCATAACCCGACAATGCTGGTTCGCGAACTCATGAAAATAGACCTGGTCTTACACCTCCATACCAAATTTCATCAAAATCAGAGGTCCCCTTCAAAAGTTATCAGTACCACGGACACATAGATAGATAGATAGATAGATAGATAGATAGATAGATAGATAGATAGATATATATACATATATATGAAAATGAACGAATGGTGTTTTTGGCTTCTGGGGACCTCAAAATGAAAAAGTAAAGTGGTCCCGGGCTTAGGTCTTACCATTGCTACTACCGTAATAGCGTATTCCCTATAGGGAAATTCGCTAATAAATATTTTTTTACTTTTTTTACACTTTTGAAACATTATTTGCATGTGCGATAAATATAAAGTAATTCGCGAAACTACGAACAAGGCGAGGGATTTAGATCTGAATCTAAACAGAGGAGACAACTGTTAAACTAATTGATATGTAATTTTTTCCATGTACGAGTACCACCAGAAGGCCTGCCATATGGAAATTTAGTATCTCCAAAAAGTAGAGTACTACCATATAATATAGTACCCACTTTAAGTACATTACCGCAAGGAGATACCATTAACTTTAGGAGATATAGTACCAACAAAAGAAACAGTACAATTAGGATTACACTATCACTTGGAACTACAATACAATCAGTAGGTAGAATACCACCAGGAGATAAAGTGCAAGCAGTACTTACCCTTTAGAATACAAAAATATACGAGATTCACTTCAACAACGGGAAAGTTCCAACAGTTTAGTGGACGAAAAATACAGATAGGTATGTCACATGATATATTAAATCACATAATGCCTTGGCATATCGTATACTTATTTTGGAGTCACATCGAGAGATTTCCTTCCTAAAACCAGTTTTGCAATATTTGAATCTACCTCTCATTTCAGTGGAGGTACGATTGTATACATGATGAATCAATATTATCAAACACTATGATATAATATAATAATTATCTAACAGGTTTGTTGTAATAAACATATGTGTTAGGATTATTTGGAGTAAAATAAGTAAAAAAATACAATGAATTTAGTTTTTAATTTACATTAAATAAATAATAATTTGATTTATTCTTAGTAAAGGTAGTAAAACTACACCTGTGTTTTATAAAATATTTTACCCCTCATTATATATCCTACCCATAAACGTAGACACAGAAGGGGTCAGAGAGATGTAGGAGGATAATAAAAGAATTATATCACTCTTTTCCTATCCCTACAATTGAACCTATAAAAAGTTTTATTTTTCAATCACTAAACATAACGAGCAACGTGAAATCAAATGTTCTTATTTGTTCAAGCTCAGCCTGAGGTTGAGGTAAGATGTCGTGTATGTTTTGGACTGTTACGGTTGTTGCGAAAGGGAAATGAGTAAAAAAACGGTAAGCAATTCACATTCATATTTTAAAATTGTATGTATATTATGTATGTATGTATTATATTTAACGAAATAAAACACATTCAAATATGAGAAAAATATTTTTATTTTTTTTTTTTGTTATACACACAATGCATATACAAACGTATTTTTTTCTTATAAACTATATTTTGAGAAAGTATTTTTTATTACTTTCAATATTTAAAACATGTATGTACCTACAGTTTATAGATTAATATCGTATTGATTTTTTTACTTTCATAATTTTTTTCTCTGCTTCAGTGAAAGTTTGAGCTCAAAAGTGAATGTAGTTTGTTTTCAAGCCGGGTGAACATGAATAACACCACATCAATGACCACCAGTCAACTACTAGGAACGCTTCACCGACCAATAGCAGCTCTTCCACCAGTTGCTACTCATGTGATAAGTGGTTAACAGTTTTGAACTGTTAGACCTAAAAACATAGAAGAAACTGTGAAAACAAAAAAAGAAAAATCAAATATTAAGAAAAATGCTTGTACGTAAAAGTACAAAATTAACTATTCCTCCTTTAACTAGCTGATTAAATTAATAATTATGTTTCACTTTATTTATGAAACAACAAAAGTTTACTCATGAAGCGATAGAGTAACTTAAATGTTGTGACTTATTTAATACTTGGAATTTCAATTGGAATTTCAAACCATGTTTTTAATTTTCTTTCTAATAATTTTTTCTTCAACTGTTATTTAAGTTTTATTTTCTATTCAACATCAAATAAAAAAATTGGATTAGTTTCTATGAAATAATTTTTAAGTATAACTAACTTAAACACAGTAGAAAGTTCCGTATAAAATATGTAATATAATTTTAATGGTTTATAATTTACTTAATATAACTCTTTTATTCATACATCCAAATACTTCATAACTACAATATTTTAAGGTTTGTAAACAATTTATATTATACCAAATTATCTCTTGGTCCCACACAAACCTAGGAATCGTACATGAAAACGTATAACTATGCGAATTTTTTGAGTTGTTCGAATTTTATTAAACTTAACTTTATTTTAAGAGTTGTGATACACTAGTATTATAAACGTTCATGTGTAAGAACCTTTCAAAACTCACCACTGTTATCGAAAAAATTCCGTTAGCAACAAGTTCAGTGTTTACAAAAAACCACTCTACCTTTTAACTTTAATTATTTTGCATTAACAAATATAGGTTTTTGAATGATATTAACTTAACCGAAAGTACCTTTTGACGTCATCAAACATTAAGAAGTGTTATGGGAATTCTCAATCAAACATGAAAAAGTTTAGTATTAAGAATAATATTGTATTTTTTTAGTTTTACTTTAAATTATGATTTTAATGAAAATTTTGACTGCCTTTCCATTCCGCCTTTGTCTCCCATTTTTATTCTTTTTGCAGCATTGTATTGTCTAATGAGTTCTTTAATTTGATATACGTGTTAAATGATATAATAACATTTCAGATTTACTTCTCCCTTCCCCCTGACATCACTCAAAATTTTCTGTACCGTAAAAATGTACTATGAATGTAAGTTAAGTTAATAATCTCCCAAACGATATTTTTGTTTAACTTAAAAACAAAACAAAATAATGTTGGGAAGGACGTTTACTCTCAATAAATAAATAAATTTTATAAGAATTTTACTATTATTAACGATTAATACTTATTGTTTAACTTTTTGGTCAAGGTCTTGTGTTATTTCAGGTCACACCAGTGCCTCAGATATGCTCTAACGAATCATTTTGGAGGCAGGACGAACGACTGAATGTGCCTTCTAAAGAGCTGTGAAAGTATGAGTTAAAATTTTGTAAGGATTTCATCGAGAATAGAACCAAGGACTTCTGAGAGGTACACCAACCCACCTATAGTAATACCACAAAATATCATTAATAACTATTTAATTGTCATATTATATAGCTGTATATAATATTATATAGCTGTATGTACAAGTGTTGCATCATTTAAATTAAAGATTAAGCTCCACCCACTTACCTGTGACTGCTACAAAAATATTTAAGTAATAATATATACAGTATCCATCCGAACATTATTAGTATCGTATATAATGCATATTAATTTTTCATTGGTTTTTTTCTATTATTATAATCATATAAAAGTAGTGTTACTAATATAAGGTTATAAGTACAATTGTCTTAAAACAACCAAGAGGTTCTAAAAGCAAGAAAAAAAGTCAACAAATTATGACAACCGAAAATCCAATGTTTAAATAGTGTTTAATGGTTAACAGTGTGCATGTTAGAGAGATCGACGTCCAGCTAAACAGGACCATGGGAACTATTAGTTTTACACTCATTGTAGCCCCTGTACTCTGGCTCCCGGTGTTGTTTAATATCGCTCCACCTGATATAAGACGAAGGGATGCCCTCATTAGGGAATACACTAAGATATTATCTGCTCCACATCTGCCCATCCATGATTACCTACCCCCAGAATACTTGTCAAATTGAGGTCCCAAAACCACTTCTACGAACAGCTTCCCAGTTGATGGACCAGACTTCACCACCCATACAAGCTGGACTTCCTCTTGGGACGCTTTTCAAGGTCAGAACCACTGCTTGGTAGCTGACACGACCGTAGCGGTAGGTGGTATGAATCTTCCTCGGACGCAGTGGACTATACTCAATCGTTTCCACACTGGAGTGTGAAGATGTAATTATTGGAAGTACAAATGGGGAATGACTCAAGACCAGTCATGCGACTGTGGAGCAGAGTATCAAACTATGGAGCACATAGTCGCAGAATGCCCAATGAGTGCCTTCCCCGGAGGATTGACCGGTCTGCATAGCTCAAGTGAAGCTGGACAGAAATGGCTTGGAACCTTGGATTTAGCTTTATAATGAGAGATCTAGTTATTATTTTTTTTTTTCTAGGACTGACTCAGGTGATATGCACCGAAGAATTCATTTTATTATTCATAAAACTTAATTTCTGGCTAAATGAGCAATACGATATATATATATATATATACATGAAAAAAGTTTTACTTATAAGCAATAAAATTTATAGTCATAAACAACTGGTTAAGAAATAAATCGAGCTGGAATTATTTATTTCACAATTTACATAAAAGTAATAATCCAATACATTTTTTTAATTATCAAAATTTAATCTGACCATATAAAACATGTTTTCAAACCTTTTATCTATTGCCCATAGCAGGACATTTTGAAGTATAATTTAAAGAAAAACATTTTTCTAATTAAGTTACTGTATGGGTTAACTTTTTCACTGACTTGTTTTCTGTCCCACACGGCTGCTGAAATGCAAATGAAGGGACTCGCAAAAATAATATAGGTAAATTAGAATGCAAATTTATTTAAATTCCAAATCCATTAAACCTTAGTTTTAATCGTCCCTTATATTAACATTAAGCTATAGTGGATTCTGTTTTATAAAAGATTCATATGTTTAGTATTTTAACGTGTTTTAGGCCTACTACAAAACTCCATTTGTATTATATAAAGCAATAGAAAATTCCGAATATAAATACATACTAAATGCCCCCTTCTCAGCAGACCTACATACTCGGCGAATTTTAAAAGGAATTTGATATTTTGTATTTTCTACATAAACACCATATTAATGATTGTGTAGTTTGACTACCATAGGATGTTGTTAAAAAAACTGTTTACAAATGTGATGGTTGTGTATGGGGAAAAAATCTAATTGTATAGATATTCAGCATTTTAATTTTCCCCATAAAATCATGGGGGTAAATACTTATGTTTGCTGTCATATGGGTGTTGTAAGCAAATATCAGTTAAACCCTACCAAGTAAATACGTAGGTCTGCCTCATTTTAACAAGTTATATCAATAATACGCGATACAACTTTTTCATCATACCATTGCGATAAACGTTGTTTTCGGAACGGTCAGCTGTGATCGAAACTAGTTGATTCCCGGTGGGTTGGATAAACGTGTTGGTAAACAAAGTTTTCGGGACTAGACCTCGAAACAGTGGTTTTCGGGACTAGGCCGGAAAAAAAACTTCCAATGTTTGACACCACTAGCGCTGCTATTCTGCTTACAGCAACTTAAACCTCGTTGACTCCAATTTATAAATGTGAAACAGCTGATTGTTTAGTTGTAAATAGTTCAAATACAAGATAGTCAAATAACAATGTAACCAAGTCACAAAAAAGTACAACGCAATAAGCCCAAACCATATTTCCTGTTTGTTCCACATAGCAAAAACCAGCAACCATAGCAATAACTCAACAATTCAATCTAACTGCGCAATGACAAGTCAGCGGGGTCATCGAAGTTTATTGTCTCCATTGCCGGTCGTGGACACTCTAGAAAGTTCCAGAATATTCCCACCAATCATTATCATCCAAAATTAAATCACGCTCTCCTATTGGCCAATAATAGTGTGGAAGGGGAAAGAAGACAAAAAGGGAGCACTGTGGACAGGAGGAAGTCAGCTCGGGAAATTCGGCGGAAGACGGTCTTCTTTAAGCTCGGGGACGACGCCACTTACGCGAGTGTAGTGAAGTGTTGTGTTTTCATGGCCTGTGGCCTTAAGCCTCTTTTTTATTGTGTCATGTGAATAAGGAGTGATCCAGCGTCATTAGAGTAAGATATTCTTTCTAATTTTTGTAATGATAGGGCCTGTCTGGCGGTGTTAATTTCCTTAATCATTATTTTCAAAATTTAATTATTTATTATGCACCATCCCTTAGTACAACCATCCTGAAGGGATGGTGCATAATAAATAATTAAATTTTGAAAATAAAGATTGAGGAATTTAACACCGCCAGACAGGCCCTATCATTACAAAAATTAGAAAGAATATCTTACTCTAATGACGCTGGATCACTCCTTATTCACATGACACAATAAAAAAGAGGCTTAAGGCCACAGGCCATGAAAACACAACACTTCACTACACTCGCGTAAGTGGCGTCGTCCCCGAGCTTAAAGAAGACCGTCTTCCGCCGAATTTCCCGAGCTGACTTCCTCCTGTTCACAGTGCTCCCTTTTTGTCTTCTTTCCCCTTCCACACTATTATTGGCCAATAGGAGAGCGTGATTTAATTTTGGATGATAATGATTGGTGGGAATATTCTGGAACTTTCTAGAGTGTCCACGACCGGCAATGGAGACAATAAACTTCGATGACCCCGCTGACTTGTCATTGCGCAGTTAGATTGAATTGTTGAGTTATTGCTATGGTTGCTGGTTTTTGCTATGTGGAACAAACAGGAAATATGGTGTGGGCTTATTGCGTTGTACTTTTTTGTGACTTGGTTACAACAACGTAAGAGGGGGTATATAGGTTAAAATTTATTAATTTTTATCCAAACTGTAAATTTATTAAAGGTGGTATGATGAAAAGTACTGTTCGTAACTTGTCCGAAAGTGGTATATCGGTGCTCGATCGAATTCAAGTACTCGGCTTCGCCTCGTACTTGAAACTCGATCTTGCACCGATAACGACCACTTTCCGGACTAGTGACGAAATATACTATTTTTTATTAATGGTGCATTATTCTATAGATCTAAAGTATTAGTTTTCTTCACTAGGACGGAAAGTGGTTTTGGTATTTACTGTGCGCAACCGTTTTTTTTCGAGTGAGGCGAAGAAGAGCTCGTAAATAACGATTAAGCACAGTAAAACTCTACTTCCGAGTGATGAACGACATGTTTCATTATACTGCAGAAATATGGAATGAATAAACAGTTTAAAATAAATAAATTAAATTTGCATTATCTAATTAAGTTTTGTAGTTAAATTCCATCTTCATTTAAATATTCCATAAAACGGCTGATATATAGGCTTATGTGAAATTAATTACATGTTATTATATAGAATTTAAAATGTAGTCTGAAAGTCGATTTTATTGTACTGGCCTTATTTGTTTTAAATCAGTTAAAGTGTTGCTTAATAGATAAAAAAAAAAACTTTTGAGGTTATCTCACGAAGAAATGAACATATGATTTTTCTGTTAACTTTTTAGAGGCTGCTGATAATGCCAACTTTACGAGTAGTGCAAAAGTGGGGCTGCTGGGCCATGACGTCATCACGATGACGTCAGCAGTGATGACGTCATCAATGACGTCACGAATGACGTCACTAATAACGTCATATGACGTCACATGACGTCACACCTATGACGTCATGGTGACGTCATTACCGCTGACGTCATCATGATGACGTCACTGACGTTAATTAGGTCAAGGTCACGCAAGAATACAAAAAAATTTTTTTTTTGCACTTTTGCGATTCCTCAAAATACGGTGAGAAATTGAAATTTCTCGAGGAATCACAAAAGTGCAAAAAAAAAATATTTTTTTATTTCCTAGCGATCAGACTCTTGACCTAATATATCCGTCAGGGGTCATTGACCCGTCCCAGAGCCCCACTTGAAAAAAAAAATAATTTTTATATTTTACTTACCCACCGAGACTGAGAACCGAAGAATAATTTCTTCAAACACCCGACAGTGCGACAAACGACACGCGATCCGAACAAAAGCGACGTACGGCATTCCTCAGAGGCCATTGACCAGAACCCCAGCAACCCTACTCTTAAAACTAAAAAAACAAATAATTTTTATTTTCACTTACCCACTGGAGAAACCCGAAGCCCAACTGGAAACAAAATTGCGAACAGCCGATGGTGGTGGTGGTGTCATCACTGCGCGGGAGCCGTGGTGTCATCACCGCGCGGGAGCCGGACGCCGACTGACCGGACAGCACCGTGCCGTCCGGGTACTAGACCGCGTGGTGGGGGTAAAGTGGTCAGATGCAAAAAAATAAAAAAAATATTTTTTTTCCAACAACTCATTCGAGTTTGTCCTTTTGCTGGACCTCCGTTACTCGGAGTGGAAATATTTGTCCAAAAAAATTAATTTTTTTATTAATTCTTAAGTGACCTTGACACTTAGTCTGGAATTGGAGTCACCAGCGTTATTTTACTGGCAAAAGTTAGCTCGTCTAAAAGTTTTTGAAACATTTTGTCATCCATAGTGATGTTAGTGTCCCTTGAGTAAAATTTTGGATTATTCCTAAAGCTGCGAACTGCCCAAGTATTAACATGTACTGTGTAGAAAAATAATAGCGTGAATTGTACAAAAATTAAGTCCAAGAAATATTTATTGTAAGACTAATAAAGAGGTATATCTAAAAAGAAAAAATAATTTTGTACAAGATGGGCATGGTTCAGTTTTGCAGATAAGTCCAAAACCCACCAGTGTAGAATAAAATTTAATCATGAGAGTAAAATATTTAAAAACATTTGTGAAAATATTAGTAGACTTGTAGAGCTAAATAAAAATTAATTTTGTAGCAAACAGGTAGCGATATATTTTGCTAAGTCATATAATAAGAGAGAATGATGTAAAAAAATTAAAAGTTTACTCACAGAAAGTCCGGTAGTGTTGAGTCGCAGCGTATACCTTGTGTCGAGGAAGACGGCCGGCGAGTAACTGACTTGTATTGAGAGAGAGCCAAGACGGCAGACATGGGTTGGTTACATAAGTGTTACGTAATCTGCAAGCGACACTGGAGACAAAATTTAATTTTGTTCCCAACCAACACTGACTGTAGGCTGCGCTGAGAGAGACAAAATAAATTATTATTTTATACTACATATATCTTGGACTGAAAATATTCTAAGTCCCACGAGCCCCCCCCCCCGGGGGAGGGTCCGACCGGTCAAGCCCCCCCCCCCGGGGGTGGGGGTGCCATACCCTAAGGGGCTATTGGCACTTTACCGCTGTCACGTATTGTATAATGAGATCCGGCTAGTTATGTATTCAGGCGTAGCTCTTGGGGATTGTCCAATGCCGCAAACAAGTACATGTCGAGGTCTGTACGTGCCGAGGTCTGGCTGTTTACGTAACAAGGTCCGGTTCCCCCACTCCTGGCCTGCCCACATTGGTCCTTTCCGCCTAACCATTGTCGAAGTTGTCTTCGAACAGTCCAGCTGGTTGTTCGGAGCGCTGTCCTATAGGATTCGCAATGTAATGTTGGCGCCGCATTATATTGGGAATTCTTTTCTAGTCTAAGGCATGGCATGTGTAGTGTTAGGAAATAATTTTATTTTGTGCTTGCTGCTTGGTGCTTGGTGTTGGTTGTGATTTAGTGAAAGTGTTGTGCAGTGAAAAAATATTTGTGTGTGCTAATGTTTCCACAGGTTGGTGTTAGTCTAAGTCTTGTGTTTAGAAAAATATTTCTTTGTATTAATCTTCCACAGGTTGTCCCCAAAATTAGTTTTTATAAATTTTTGGCTTCCTTAGCCTATGTAAATAGTTATACTGTTAGGTTTGAGGCTTAGAAGCCTCCGTAAAATTAAATTTTTTTTTCGAGGCTTAGCATGCCTAAAGAATTAATTTTTACTAACAATAGTATGACACTTTACGAGCCTCGGGGTTGGCCCCTTGGCATTAACCGTTAGGCCTTGTGCCATCGGCGCTGCTGGACCTCATCACTCGTCACTGGCAACATACGGGTGGTTGGCATCCTTCAGCACAAAGTGTCGGCCCTGACACTGACCGGTACGTTAGGCTTTATGTCAGTGCTTTGCATTAGATTTTATGTCAGTGTACTGGTTAAGATGGGGCCCAGGTCATGATTAGCATGACCTTATGATTCCCGTTAGGGGAACCAAAATTATTTAGCATGTTTCCCTTGTGAAAACTCAAAATTAAGTAAAAATTATTTATTTTTTGTAACATCAATCTCCCCCCTATGTTTAAGTTTTGTGTTGTAAAATATTTCTTTGTACTAATCTCCCACAGGTTGTCCCCAAGAAAAATATTTTCTAAATTCGTATATTGGAGGATTAGCCTCCATAAATTGGCAGTTAAAGTGTTAGGTTTGAGGCTTAGAAGCCTCCGTAAAATAATTTCTTTTGGAGGCTTAGCATGCCTCAATAATTATTTTTTAACAACAGTAGTATGGTGCTTAACGAGCCTGGGGGTAGGCCCCTGGGGATCCACCCTTAGGTTTTCGGACCAAGGGCGCTGCTGGACCTCATCACTCGTCACTGGAAACATACGGGTGGTTGGCATCCTTCAGCACGAAGCACCGGGTCCTGACACTGTCCGGTACGTTAGGCTTTATGTCAGTTTATCGGTTAAGATGGGGCCCAGGTCATGATTAGCATGACCTTATGATTCCCGTCAGGGGAACCAAAATTATTGTAGCATGTTTCCCTTATGGAAACTCAAAATTAAGTAAAATTATTTTTTATTTTTCACCTCCCCCTAAGTTGTGAGATTCCCCCGAGGCCTTTGACCGCCGGTGGTCATAGGCATCGGGGGAATTTCTTTTTAATTCTTGGAT
This sequence comes from Neoaliturus tenellus, assembly GCA_030545055.2. Lineage (NCBI taxonomy): Eukaryota > Metazoa > Arthropoda > Insecta > Hemiptera > Cicadellidae > Neoaliturus > Neoaliturus tenellus. Next base: position 113,128,541 of record CM061536.1, on the reverse strand, counting down.
GACCTTGACCTACATTTGTGTGTGAATAAAAAATAAAATTTTTTTGTCCCACATGTAGTCACAGTCAGCCAACACTTGGCGGATTTTTGCCAAAGATTTTTGCTCGCAGGACTTAGAGCGATATGCGTTAAAGTGTTGGTTGTCTGGGCTGTGGTAAAATATTTTATTTGATATTCACACATAAGTAAGGGTAGCAGCCATCCAAGAGTTAAGGTCCTAAGGGTAGGTGCCCCCCCCGGGGGGAGGTGGAGGTGCCGAGCTAGTAGTGTGAAACTGTAACTCCTAGGACAAGTTAAAGTAGTAGTGGCAAATTGTTACCACCGTCACAAATAGATTGTAAAATTTTCAATAAGGAATATTTTATTTGTTTTTTACTTCTCGATTTCTCCCCCCCCAGTCTACCACTTAGGTACCTTTGAAGCAAGTTGGGTTCATCTCATTCTCTGTGGAGCTGTGAAGGCGTTGACATGGATGTTCCACCGCTTCAGATGTGGCATAAACATAAAGGTATATTTAGCACAGTGGTATCATGTATGTATTTTTTAGTAATGATTAGGTTAGAATTTTTTTTCAATTTGTCGGTCTATGACAAGTCTTAAACTTTGAAATTTTAAGGATGAAAAAAAATATTTGTAAGTACTTAAAATATAGGTAGCACTGTTTTAGTGCTACCTTGAATATAAATTTTAAAGATATAAATTTTGAAGTTTTTTATGTTGATATTAATTTTATCTTTTTCGAGCTAATCCCTGGACAAGTTGAAGTAGTAGTGGCAAATTGTTTACTGCCGTCACAAATCGATTGTAAAATTTTCAATAAGGAATATTTTATTTATTTTTTTTTACTTCCCGATTTTCCGTACCGGTTTACCACTGAGGTACCTCTGAAGCAAGTTTGGTTCATCACATTCTCTCTCGAGCCACCAAGGTGTTGACATGGATGTTCCACCGCTTCAGATATGGCATAAACATAAAGGTAATATTTAGCACAGTGGTATCATGTATGTATTTTAGTAATGATTAGGTTAGAATTTTTATTTTCAATTTGTTGGTCTCTGACAAGTTTTACACTGTGAAATTGTAAGGATGAAAAAAATATATTTGTAAGTATTTAAAATATAGGTAGCACCGTTTTAGTGCTACCTTAAATATACATTTAAAAGATCTGAATTTGGAAATTTTTTTTAAGTATTATTAATTTGATATTTTTCAAGCTAAATTGAATATGCAGGTAACACTTTAGTATTTTTCCGTGGAAATAGTCTTAATTCGGTACATTTTTGAGTTTTGCCATGTGGTAAGTGTGTTAAAAAGCATCCGATTAAACAAATATATTTAAGTTGACTTGTAAAAAAAATATTTTATTTTGTGATCCTGTTGTTTGTTGGTTATTGACAAGTTTTAAACTGTGAAAAAAAAATATATTTGTAAGTATTTAAAATATAGGTAGCACCATTTTAGTGCTACCTTAAATATACATTTAAAAGATCGGAATTTGGAATTTTGTTTTTAAAAGTATTATTAATTTGATATTTTTCAAGCTAAATTGAATATGCAGGTAACACTTTAGTATTTTTCCGTGGAAATAGTCTTAATTCTGTACATTTTTTCAGTTTTGCCATGTGGTAAGTGTGTTAAAAAACATCCGATTAAAGAAATATATAAGTTGACTTGTAAAAAAAAAAAATTAATTTGTGATCCTGTTGACATATTATTGAAAGTATTTGTTAAAAAGTCAATCTTATCCAGTGTTCCCTCTTTTTTACCATATTTTAGATGGTCTTGATCTGTATTAAACTTATGTAAAATTTTAGGAAACATTTTTTAAATAATCTATAACATTTTGTTCTGCGCATGCGCAGAACGGGTTTTCCCAAGATCACCCCCCACCACCCGCTATAAAAGGAGGTCGGTCAAGAGCGTCTCTCATTCTTTGGTGAACTTTTGTAGAGGTAACATCTAAAGACGCTAGTGGTAAAAAGTGTTAAAATGCTTCTTTGCCACATTTGTGGGGAATTTTTCCCAGATGAAGACATTTTAGCCATACATCAAGAATTACATATGGAAGACCCGGCGAGTGAAATGGCTAACGAAATGGACTTGGACTGGATTGATGAAACTTTGGCTGAACATCAACGAAGGCTGGACGAGTATAATAACTTTTTGGCTGAACACCATCGAAGGCTGGACGAGTGGGATACTTACCTACAAGGGATGCAGAGGAGAAGACCCAGCGTTATTCAGTTTGGAGGCGCTGGGCCGTCAAGAACATCAATTGCAGAAGAAGAGGATACGGAAACTAATACAGACACAGAAACTGACATGGCAGAGGAAGGAGACGGAACAACGCAGCTACGCACTACAGCTTTGCCTGGACAGAAGGTAGTTCATTTTAAAATAAATAATTTTCAACTGGAATTGGACAATTTTTTAACTGAAGCAAAATTACTGATTGAACAAACACTTCTAGACGAATTGGCCAGATTAAACTTTATTAAATTCGGATTAGTTTTGGATGCAACTTTTACCAACACTGATGGAGAAACAAGTTTAAGAGGCTTTATAACCAAAAACCGCACTGTCATGTACGCATCAAATGTTACAAATATTATTGATGAGTGTGTAGAGGAATTATTAATTAAACTGCAAGAACACCAAGGTAGAGGCTCCGGATGGAGTTTAACCTCTATAGACGGCCTCGATGTGAGGGTCCACAAAAATGGTTTTGGTATGAGAGGAAGCAGCTACATCCCTCTACCAAAAGCCATTGAGGAAACTAAAGCACGTATAAATGTGCAAAATGTAGATAATGAGTGTTTCAAGTATGCTATGTTGTGTAAATATATTTTGTCTAACCAGCATCCATGTAGAGTAAGTGGACATTATGTACATGTGAATAATAGATACAACTTCCAAGGACTGTCTTACCCTGTAAGTGTTAAAGACATTTGTAAATTTGAAAAGAAGAATCCTGGTGTTAGTGTAAATATTTTTGGTTTGGACGATGCAAATAACGTGTATCCAATGAAGATTGTAAAAAGAGAGCTTAGGAATCATACAGACTTATTATTTATAACTAAAGGTGAAATTTCACACTATGTGTATATAAAAAATTTTGAAGCTTTAGTAAGTTAACAACTGTCAAAAAGAAAATGTAAAAAAACTATTTGTAAAAGGTGTTTTTGCTTTGTAAATAAGGACTTAAGAAGAGAAGGTGCTCAATGGTTAAAAGAGCAACAAAGACTGTGCAACCAAAATTATGAATGTAAAATCAGTTTACCACCACCGAACCGTACCATTGTAAAATTTGACAAAATTAATCACCAATACAGGATTCCTTTTGTAATATATGCAGATTTTGAGTCCACCCTGATACCACAGGAACTTCCCAATGGTGAAATCAACAGTAGGACAAAATATCAAATGCACGAACCAAATAGTTTTTGTTTGTTGGTCAAGTCCACTCTTACTGATGAACATTTGCAAGATTTTGGACTACCCACATCGCCGATTTTGTACAGAGGTGAAAATCCTGCTAAACACTTTGTAGATAATTTGTATGATATAGCCAGTAAGGTGGATAGAGTGTATAATAATATTGTTCCAATGTTACCCCTCGATGAAGAGGAGGAAATCCAATATTTGAATGCTACCTCTTGTTATATATGTAAAAATTATTTTACAGTGGACAATCATAAAGTTCACGACCATGACCATCTGACCGGATATTACAGGGGGCCAGCCTGCAACGCATGTAATTTAAATTTGAAACTGCCAACTTTCATTCCACTTGTGTTGCACAACCTGAGTGGGTATGATTCCCATTTTATAATACCGGAATTGGGAAGAGATACAGGCAAGATTGATGTTATACCTCAAACTTTAGAAAATTATATTAGTTTCTCTAAGAAGATTGGCAAAATAAAATTAAGATTTGTTGACTCATATAGGTTTATGCCATCTAGCCTTGCCAAACTGACTAACAATTTAAGACCACATGATTTAAAGGAAACAAAGAAAATCGTACCTGCAGACAAATTGGACTTGGCATTAAAAAAGGAGTGTTTCCTTATGATTATATCACCGGAATGGAAAAATTTGAAGAAACAAGACTACCACCCATTGAAGCCTTAAAGAGTAAACTGACAGACACGGAAATTTCCATAGAAGATTACAATCATGCCTGTAATGTTTGGAACCAATTGGGAATGACTACCTTAGGTGATTATTCTGATTTTTATGTTAAATTGAATGTAACACTTTTATGTGATGTAATGGAAGAATTCCGTAACACATGTTTTTCAGCATACGGATTGGACCTACTCCACTCGTACACATCTCCCGGCTTAGCATGGCAGGCCATGCTAAAATCGACCCAATGCAAACTGGAGCTATTGACCGACATTGATATGGTTTTAATGATTGAATCAGGCGTTCGAGGCGGATTAACCCAAGCTGTAACTCGACATGTAAAAGCTAATAATAAATATTTACCAAACTATGATAAAACTAAAGACTCAATTTTTCTTGGATATTTTGATGCTAATAATTTGTATGGATGGGCGATGTCAAGACCCCTTCCATATGGAGACTTCCAATGGATCGACCCGGACAGCATAGGTGACATTATGCAGATCCCACAAGATGGACCGACCGGCTACATTTTGGACTGCGACTTTGAGTATCCTGAACACCTACACGACCCTCACTACGATCTGCCTTTACTAGCCAGGACCGAAGTTTCACCCACTGGAAGATGGCCAAAGTTGATGATGACTTTGGAAAACAAAAACAGATATGTAGCACATTATTTTGTTGTTCAGCAAGCCCTGGAATTAGGATTAATTATCACCAAAATTCATCGAGTTTTAAAATTTTCTCAATCTTGTTACTTGAAAACCTACATAGACTCCAACACCGTGAGGAGAGCAGCAGCCACATCAGCTTTTGAAAAAGATTTTTATAAACTGATGAACAACTCAATCTTTGGGAAAACTTTAGAAAATAAGAGGAAACACAAAATTGTAAAATTAGTAAGTGATCCAAGAGCATTAGAAAAACTTGTACAAAAACCAAATTTCGGAACCACTATGATAATTAATGAAAATTTAGTAGCGGTAAGCATGAACAAAACCAAGATTGTTATGGATAGACCGTTGTACATAGGGATGTCAATATTGGATATAAGTAAAACGCATATGTATGATTTTCATTACAACAAAATGGTACAATATTATGGACGAGAAAATATTGGAGTAGCCTACATGGATACGGACGCACTAATTTATTGGATCAAGACGCAAGATATGTATGAAGATCTTCGAACGTTCATACACAAAAATGATTTTGATTTTTCCGACTACCCAAGAAACCATCCGAACTTCGATGAAAAAAACAAAAAGGTGCTAGGAAAATTTAAAGACGAATGCAACGGAGCTAGCATGGAAGAAATTATTGCACTAATGTCAAAATTGTATTCTTTCAAAGTGTATAAGGGAGAACAAGAAGAAACATCAACCACCAAGAAAGCAAAAGGTGTGAAGACAGGTTACTTAAAGAAAAATATAAACTTTGAACACTATAAAAACTGTTTATTTAACGACACCACCTTAACAGCAAAATTTAACGCCATAAGAAGTGAAAAACACAAACTATACAGTGTTACAGAAGTAAAAAAAGCACTATCGGCAAATGATGACAAAAGACATATCATGGATGATAAAATTAACACTCTTCCTTTTGGCCACTACTCTCTTAATCCAATCAACGACTAACCTATTCTTCGTCCCTCTTCGACCCTCTACGACCTAAATACCTTTTCCTTCCGTAAAAAAATGGGGAACACGGCAAGCCCAACGCCGTGTTCCCCATTTTTTTACATCAATTTGAATGACCTTGACCCAGTTAAATATGGTTATAATAGAATAAAAAAATATTTATACTTCATCTACCGAAGAGGAAGGATAAAATTATGGATTTAAAACAAAAAATTGTTAATGAGCTTCATAAACCGGCTAGAAGAACATTTCCTCGAAGAAATACTGTTATAAAAGGAATGAATGATCTATATCAAGCGGATTTAATCGAAATGATTCCTTATAGCAAACAAAATAAAGGATTTAAATATATATTGACTATTATCAATTGTTTTACAAAGATGGCAGATGCTTTACCGCTTAAAGATAAAACCGGCAAGAGTGTAACAAAAGCCATGGAAACTGCGATACAGAGAGACAAAAATACCATAAAATATTTACAAACCGATGATGGTAAAGAATATTTCAATAAAGAATTTTCAAATTTAATGAAAAACACAACATAAACCATTATTCGACTAATTCAGAGGTAAAAGCATCAATTATAGAAAGATTCAATCGAACTTTAAAAGGTGCGATGTACAAGATGTTTTCAAACAGAGGATCGCACGTATGGATTGATATGTTACCAAAACTAATAAAAGATTACAATAACAAGTTCCATAGAACAATTGGTATGAAACCGAACCAAGTGACTAGTAAAAATGAAAAACTCGTATTAAAACGTATAAAAATGAATACTAAACCAAAAGTTGAAAAACTAAAGCCTAAAACTTTTAACGTTGGTGATAAAGTGCGAATAAGCAAATACAAAGGAGTATTCAGTAAAAGATATCTACCAAATTGGACAAATGAGGTTTTTACCGTATTTAAGGTGCAACCTACAGTACCAGAAACTTACATTTTAAAAGATAATAAAGGGCAATTGCTCGAAGGAGGGTTTTATGGACATGAAATGTTAAAATCCACAGTAGGTGATGTGTATCTCGTTGAAAAGGTGTTGCAACGGAAAAAAGATAAAGTAAAAGTGCGATGGTTAGGATTTAATAAGAGTGAAAATTCTTGGATACCTAAAAAGGATCTCATATAATGATGGAGCATCATTTTAGGTTGAACCTTTACAAAGGATGGAGATAATACCGCAAAAGGATAGTTTTCCTATTAATAATATTGATGAACTCACGGTGGACAATTCAGAATTAAACAGTGGCAAACATGGTGTTTTGTTACCAAACACGGTGCGTTGTCTTGTAACCGGTCCATCCAATTGTGGTAAAACAAATGTGGTATTCAATTTGATTACAAACCCAAAAGGATTGCGTTTCAATAACTTGTATGTCTTTTCTAAATCATTACAACAACCCAAATACCAATTATTAGAAAAAATATTTAATAATGTTTTAGAAGTGAAATATTACAAGTTTGATGCAAGTGAAAGTGTAATGCAACCGCATGAAGCTAAACCATTTTCAGTTTTTATATTTGATGATGTATCCTGTGAAAACCAAAACACTATCAGGAGCTATTTCGCTATGGGGCGTCATAACAATATAGATAGCATTTACATAGGCCAGACTTATAGTAAAATACCAAAACAATTGATAAGAGACAACGCAAATGTGTTAATTGTATTCAAACAGGATGAAACCAACTTAAAACACATATATTACGATCATGTCAATGCAGATATGTAATATGAAAGGTTTAAAGACATATGTGGTAAGGCTTGGGCTGAAAATTATGGATTTTTGACAATTATGAAGGAACAACCACTAAATAACGGCCGATACAGGATAGGTTTCGATAAATTTATATTAATTCACTAACCATTATATCACGCAATCATTCTTGTACAGCACGTCTTGCTACAAACATGGTTAACCAAGAAAAGTTAGTAAAGGAAATTAAATCACTTAGTGATTCTATTCGGGCTAAAAACAGAGCGTTAAAGTTAGGTATCAGCGAAAGGGAGAAATTTCTCGAATCTACTTTTAAACCTATTACAGAGCCTTTGAAACAATTGAATAAAAAATTGACTAAACCTTCTTTTCAAGGTGATATTATTGCTTCGATAACACAATATGAAAGGGAAAGTGTAATATCAGAAGATATTAGCGATGAGGACCCGGAAGCCTCCATATTTAGTGATACAACGGCAGAAAGAGAAGATGTATATGCTGGTAGTGAAGAAGAAGTGGTATCTATAGCGAGTGAAGAAGAAAAAACAGAAGGAGAACCATCAAACATAAGCTTATTGGGTGAAAATATTCATACAAAAGGACCTTTAGGAAGAAAATACTTGTTAAAACTGTTAATTGGAACTGATTCTACTAAAAAATACCACAGTTATGGAGCAAAAATGTCCAAAGAAGGTGTAATGATTGGTAATAGCAAATTAGATGTCGATGAACGTGATAATATTCACGTAGGTGATCAAATATATAAGGGAACAAGGGGACTATTTGAATTATTATTTGAAAATAAACCTTTAAAAGCATTGGTAAAAAATGATGATTTGGAAGTGTATAGCAAAATTTTGGAACAAACTAACGCATATAAAAGAAATTGTTTACCTGAAGCACCCATATATAGAAATAAATCTGTAAAATATAAAGATTTTGTTTCCAAATTAATACCGGTTATAAGAAGAAAACCTGTAAAAAGAAGATTAGTAGCATCCACTTTAGATTTAAGTTCCCCAGAACCGACAAAAAGAAGCAAATCAGTCACCGGTAAAGGATTGATGAAGAAACTATACAATACAAACGTAATTTATTACAATAATATCAATAAATTGGTGGATAGAATGAAACTAATACATGAACCCAAAGAAGCGGGTCATACTGGATTGGAAAACGAATGGGTGGCTTTAGTGGATGAACTTAGAAACCGCGGGGTAATCTCATAAAAATGCGTTACTCCCTAAAATGCTATTCAGTTGCATCATGAGTGTCGACAAGTTCGGACGTTATTCCTCGGATGGATTACATTACGCAAATAGTTTAAAAAGAAGTGCTGGTTTACCACAGACACCTGAGGGAGATTATGATATTAGCAATAAAAGGTTAAAAAACATAAAAGATCCCACGGATGAAAACGATGTATAATATCACCAACATTAAGACTACACAATAACACATATGACGCAGAAAATCATAGAATTATCAACGTTGGTAAACCAAATCAAAACGGTGATGCAATAAACAGAGGTTATTTGACATCTGAATTAAAAAATACGTTAAGATTCAATGGAAAAACGTATAGTGCTAACAATAAACGTATATCCAACGTAGATGACCCTAAAGATGAAAAAGACGGCGTAAATAGACGCTATTTACATTCCATAATACCTGAAAAGACAAAAGATGGTTTTTCTTTTTATAAATTTGTTATTAACGATATAGGTTATCCGAAAAATGAAAATGATGCTGTAAATCTCAAATATATAAAAGATCATTGTATTACACGTGATGTAGGAGTTATTGATTGTCTCGGTAATTGTTTAGCAAATGTAAAAGATGGTTCAGCGCCATCAGATGGTGCAACAGTGGGTCAAATGAAGGAAACTTTAAAGCAAGAAACATCTGGATTTGTAAAACAGGATCAAGTAGTATCACGGTCGGGTGATGTGTTTGTACAAGGAAATGAAAAATTTATTTTACTTGAACAAAAAAATAATGTTTGGGATTGCAAAGACATGAAATTATCAAATGCGAAAATAGCTACAGATGCTCATGATGTTCCGATTTTATCACAAGTTTTTCATACTAATCCAAACAATTATCATAGAGATTGGTTGGGTACAAATAGAAGGATAATAAACATATTTCCAGGTATCGATGATAACGATTGTGTTGTAGTACAACAATCTTTAATATTAGACAAACCAAGAGGTAGTACTTTCAATGCGAAAAATAAGAAAATAGGTAATTTGGCACAAGGAACAGATTCAAAGGATGCTGCAACTGTAGGACAAACATTACAATATGATAGTGCAAATCAAGAGTTTATTTATAATACCAAAAGATTTAAATTAATGGATGTAAATGATTATCAAAATATATTAATTGCAGATCCAAATTCATTTAGTGGATTTAGAAAATTGTCTGGTGAAGAATTTATTCATAAAAATCATGTATTTAGAAATGAAGCAGATAAAGCGTTAATTAGTTCAGATTTAAAATATTTTAAATGTCCTGGGAGTGATGAAAATGTAACTGATAAAGACGATTAATTTGTATAAAAAAGAACCAATGGATGAACATCATAAAAATGCACTACTTTATAGAATGCTGTTCAGTTGCACCATGAGTGTCGACAAGTTCGGACGGTATTCCTCGGATGGATTATATTATACAAATAATTTAAAAAGAGCTGCTGGTTTACCACAAACACCTGATGGAGATTGCGATATTAGTAATAAACGGTTAAAAAACATTAATGATCCTACAGATGAAAACGATGCAATAAACTTAAAAGTTTTAAAGAAAGAAATATCATCGACATTAAAACTAGAAAAAAATACATATAACGCTGGTAATTACAGAATTACCAACGTTGGTATGCCAAATCAAAACACTGATGCAATAAACAGAGGTTATTTATCATCAGAATTAACAAATACTTTAACATTTAATGGAAAAACGTATAATGCTGAAAATCGTCGTATATCCAACATAGCAGACCCTATTGATGAAAACGACAGCATAAATAGACGTTATTTACATTCTATAATACCTGAAAAAACAAAAGACGGATTTTCTTTTTATAAATTTGTTATTAACGATATAGGTTATCCAAAAGATGAAAATGATGCTGTAAATTTAAAATACATCAAAGATTATTGTATGACACACAACAATAAAGTATATACTTGTAATAATAAACGTATCACAGAACTTAAAGACCCTCAACATGTGGATGATGCCGTCACTGTAAACTTTCTTATTAAAGTTTTAGGTAATGCATTGTTTGATTTACACAATTATATATCAAAACCTAAAGTTTTAAGTGAAAGTAACAGAGGTACTTGGATTAAAAATGAGATTTTTAAAAAATATTTCATTAATCCTCCCACCCAGAAGTTTAGATCCTCAGATTGGGGTGATTTGGATATTTAATTATATAACTTAATAAATGACTTCATTTATGTCCAACTCGTCATAGAGGTAACACATAAGTTGTGCATTTCAATTATAAAAGACAATCATGACATTTCAGTACATCAGTCCATATCGAGACACTGTAAGGAAAGGAGGTGGGATTACGTCCACAGCGGTTTCTCTATTAAGTAAAGCTTTAAATCGAATTCCAGTAGGATCTGTCGTAAATAGAGCAATAGACGCTTTACCATACGAATTTCATATACCAGGAGGTTATCAATATTGCGGACCAGGAACGAAATTGAAAAAAACGGTTAGAAAGAGGTGATCCAGGCATAAATAAGTTAGATCAAGCTTGTAAAGAACACGATATAGCATATTCCACATTTAGCGATACAAAAAATAGATCGATAGCTGATAAAAAGCTCGCGGATATAGCTTGGCAACGAGTAAAGTCTAGAGACGCTAGTATTGCAGAAAAAGCGGCGGCTTTAGCGGTAACAGCAGGTATGAAGGCTAAAACAGCAGTAGGAGGTGGAAAAAGGAGGAGTAGGGGTAAAAAAAGTTTAACTAAGACGAAACATGGAGGAAATATTAGAAGAAAACGACGTTCCACCAGAAAGGGTAATAAAAAACCAACAGTATGGTCAATGGTAAAAAACGGGGCAGGTCTATACCTAAGACCATATCGTGCATATTAAATAAAAGAAATCAATTAGTAATACCACATAAAGCGTTAACAAATATCGAATTATTTAAATACATTTCATGTTTAAAAATACCTTTTTTTCGCGGTGTCTTTATGAAAGATGATTTACCAGTTAAAATGTGGAAAAACGAAACAGGCATTGTAAATTTAGATAATTCTGAAGGTCCTGGCACTCATTGGGTTTGTTATAAGAAATTAGGTGATAATATATATTACTTTGATAGATTTGGCAATTTACCACCACCTAAAGAACTTGAGCATTACTTTAAATCTGCTAAAAACATATATTACAACTATAAAAGAGAACAACCTGATAACACTTTAATATGCGGCCATTTATGTTTGGAATTCCTAGCTAAAAGTATCAGTCACAATTGAGATGTCTTCCTATACGGTATCATTAACAGGAAAATCGTCCACTTTACGAAGTATCCTTTTTCCAGCGTTACGCTTGCAAAAAGGAAGATTTTGGGAGGCGGCATTGTTAGATTTTACAACTTACAACTCTATTCCCAATGTTACGGAAGATAAGAATAACTTATTGCATTATTATAAAGGAAAAGATGCGAGTGGGAAGTTTACAGACTTAGAAGTTTGCAGTTTACCCACAGGGTCTTATGAAATTGATCATATTAATGAATTTTTGCAAAATAAAATGGGAAAAGACAATATAACATTAAAAGGTAATAACAATACTATGAAAGCTGAAATTTACTCCAAATATTATATAGATTTTACTCAGGAATACTCAATCGGTGAATTGTTAAGATTTCCCAAAGATGGGTCAATTTTAGAACCAAATCAAACACATTCCGGTAAACAAACTGTAACTATACTAAAAGTTAATAGTATAGATATAACTTGTAACATTATACAGGGAGCTTACAGAGATGGTGCAAATACTCATATAATACATACTTTTTACCCGAGTGTACCTCCAGGATTTAAAATTGTTGAAAAGCCACAAAACCTAGTATATCTGCCGTTGAACACCACTTTCATTTCAGACATCGTGTTAAACGTATTGGATCAAGACGGTAACTTGATAGATTTCCGAGAAGAGCCAATTACAGTTAGATTACATTTAAAATCGACACTTTAATACAAAAATCATGGGTTTATCATTTAAAAGTGGACAACCTACGGGAAACCGCATTAGTAGCTCTTCAGCTGTGGAGGAGTTAACACGCGAGAACATTCGTTTCTTAGAAAAGATTGGTTTAAAATTAACCGATTATGGATATACTGGATATAGCGCAGGGTCCGACATTCGACGAAACCCTATGGGAAAAAGAATATCACACCCACAACCCTTACACTTCATCAAAACTGAACAATAACGATGAAATTCGTATTCTTATACAACATCAAGACATTTACACACTACCATGTGAAAGTTACTTGTATATCGAAGGAAAAGTAACAAAAAAGGACAATAGTGTAGGTACAGTAGTTCCATTTATAAATAACGCAATGGCTTTCTTGTTTGATGAAATCAGATATGAAATATCAGGTGTTACAGTAGATTCCACTAAAAGGTATTGCAACAACTTTAAAAGGATTAACATCTATATCACCGACTGATACCAATTTATTAATACCCGCCGGATGGGTTGAACCTACAATTGATACAATCACCCCAAATTCAAAGGGATTCTTTGATTTCTACATTCCATTACGTTTATTGCTTGGTTTCGCTGAAGATTATAGGAAAATAATATTAAATGTTAAACAAGAATTAGTTTTATTGAGATCTTCAAATGATAAAGATATTATTAAAGCTGCGAGTGGTACAACAGATGCGACTTTAGAATGGAAATTAAAGTTGGACAAAATCGTATGGAGAGTTCCACATGTTAAATTAGCTGACGAGAATCGAATGCTACTATTAAGAAAATTAAAAGCTGATCGTGATATTGTTATTCCATTTAGAAGTTGGGAATTCCATGAACATCCCAGTTTACCTACTACGGATCGACACACTTGGACTGTTAAAACATCAAATTATGTGGAACGGGCCAGATATATTATATTTGGTTTACAAACGGCTAGAAGAGACGATATTACTAAACATGCGGGCCAATTTGATCATTGTGACTTGAAAAATATTAAAGTTTATTTAAATTCACAATTTTTCCCATACGACAATTTAAATGTATCATTTGCAGATAAAAAATTCAGCATACTATACGATATGTATGCGAGATTTCAAAATTCATATTACGGTAAAACAAATACGCCTTTGCTTTCACCAGAAAAATATTTAGATAACTACCCAATAGTAGTAATCGATTGTTCTAAACAAAATGAATCGGTAAAATCATCAAGTGTGGATATAAAAATAGAAATGGAATTTGCCAAAGCCATACCAGCAAATACTACCGCATATTGTTTAATTTTACACGATAAAATTGTCACTTACACACCTTTGACAGGAATTGTTAAAAATGTTTTATAAAAACTCGTTTTTGTAAAATTTCAATCACGGGCGCGATTATAAAAGCGGAGCGCGCAGGTCGCTCCTGATCAGTTTGTTGCCTGACATTGTATGGGTAGCATCATCTTCAATATGGCTTCTACTAGTGTTACAACGGAATGCGATATAGAAAAAGAAATTTCAGAATTTTTGGACATGAATGGACAGCAACACGGCGCAGATCAAGAAGGAGAAGAAAAAGGTAAAACGAAAAAATATTTGTCTAAAAGGAAAAGAAATGTGGAAGAAAATATTTCACGAAATATTTTGATGGAGGTATTTTTACGAATTTTTTATCCAATCTCTTCAAGTTTGGATAAAAGTGTTTTAATTGGAGTTATGAAATCAACCGACTATTCACCTACAGTAATTTTAACTCACGGAACAAAAATGATTTTGTTTACAGCCAACGCTTGGGAATCTTTTATGAAACACCTCCATTTGTTGGAATGTTACTTTAATAGCAACATGTTTGGCAGGAAAACAAAAGTAGGACTATTGGATTCAGACTTGGAAATTGATATTATTAAACATCGAGGTGAACATCAAATGAGATTCAGAGATACAACCAAACATGACATAAAAATTCAACTAAACAGAGAAGAATTTTTTATTTTGACATGTGCAACGGAACCGATAACAAGATATTTAAGACAGCTAGTATTCTCCAGTTCAATTATTAAAGATTATTTAACAGACACTTTGGACAAACAACCGGATGCACCAATTTTGTATGGACCTGTGGACACTTCAATATTCAACAGAATTCCTCATGAAGTTCAAATGTGGAGACAATTGGAACAATATGTGCAAGAAAAAAATAATTTTGTAAAATCGGATGAAGAAACACATTTCAGTGACGAAAAGGATCAAAGTGATGAGAATGACTACAACAAGAATGACCAGATGGAAAGTTAAATAAAATTTTAAAATTTTCACAACACTTTACACTTGAATTGGCAAATTTTCAATAAAAATTTAAAATTTTGTGGGTGTAGGCCTACCGGGGATGGTGCCCACGTTAAATATACACCAACGCGCCTTCAACTGTACGGCCTGGCATAAATACATGCCTACCGTGGTGTGGAAAACAGTTGACCTTCCGACACCGTGATGGATAGACGGGTGACCTTTCAAATGGAGATGGAAGAAGAAATCAAGTCCAAACCAGGTATTATTGAATTTCAGGCGTTTCGTGGTAACGATGATCGGTTCATAATTAAAGAACTCGTATTTCACGATATAGATAAAAATATTCCTTACACATTTTTATTCAAACCGCCATGCTCTTTTTCTTCACTAACCACCAAAGCCGCAACAACAAACCGATGGACTTGGAAATATTTTCATCACATCGATTGGTATGACGGTTTTACCAGTTATTCAGACTTGTATCATATTATGCATCAATTTTCAAATAAATTTACTAATATTTACACAAAGGGACTTGAAAAGAAAAGATGGATAGAACAATTTACATCAAATCCAGTTAAAGATGTGCAAATTGATAAAAATTTTAAATTTATTTCTGAAAACGTTTGTATTTGCACACAAAGCGTGGAACATGAAAGGGATAGACACTGTGCGTTAAAAAACACTTTAAAATTAGCGACTTACCTGCAAGATGGAGAAATCGGTGATGGTGGTGGGGGTAACGGCGATTATAAAAGCAAGGAGCAGACTGAGACCTGGCACGAGTATTACTCGAGATTCCGAGACGACAACATCTCAGAGCAAGAAGACAGCGAGGACCTCTAGAACAACCATGGCATCCAACCAGTTTCTGCAGTCTTTGGTGGAACAATTCAACGCCCACTCCAAGTCTACAATTTTGCCGGTAAAAAAATGTTCTGAACTCAAGGATGAAAAACATTATATTATTCATGCAATGAAGAAAATGGAAACTACTGTCGGCGAAGCAATCTGCTGCAGCCTCAGCGAAGCACCATACACTCCGGGGGATGAAGCAAAATTCCAAATTTACCTTCCAAAGAGATTTGTTCACCTACTACAAAATGAAGATCTACGCTCCATTCAACCGGGATGCCTCTACTTGGTGTCCCATGGATCCAGCGGCAGCAACTCCACCGAGCTCACCATCCACATGGCCGAGAAGCAGCAGTGTTAAATAAAATTTTTCTTGTATCTGTTTGTATTCACTATATAATTGTTGTCATGTAATCTTGTTTGTACTGTATTAAATAAACATTACAAAAAAATAAAAAAAACAAAAAAACAAAAAAATAAAAAAAACAAAAAAGGCAATATATCAATATGTGAAATAAATTTAAAAAAATTTCACATATTGATATATTGCCTTTTTTTTAAAGCTCTGGGGTGACCTTGACCTTTGACCTTTGACCTTTGCACAAATGAAACAAAAAAAAATATATTTTCAAAACGCAAATTTTTTGTATTTTCTCCCACCATTGCAGGGTTACCCGAATACAGACTCTAAAGGAGTTCAGTTTGAGTGCAGCTGTCAAACGATGAGCACCCTATTTGAGCTTTGTGTAATAAAAATTATTGAAGATCAACAGCTATTTAGTCACACTTTACGATCCAATGCCCCACAGCAAATAAAAATTTTTATCAAACAGTACAAACTAGACAACAGAGGTTACAACACTTTTGGTTGGTACAAGTTTGGTGATGGTACAAAATTTTGTCGAAGTTGTGGAAGGGCTGCTGTCTCTAACCCGGCACAATTCCTACAATATGATGGATGTTTACAATATGGTCATGTGGCTCCAGTTTTAAGTTACCATACACCTAAAGAACTTTGCGCCATTTGTTCAATTAATATGTTTAGTTGGAAAAAATTTAACCACCTCCCATCAGACAGCATATAAAGTCCTTCCCCCACCACTATTTCATACTACCTTCAAACAACCATGCTAATATTCATTCTGCCTTTGGACATCACACGGAAAACATCAAGATGGCTCTCACTGTAAAATGTGCAAATTATGAAGAAGTATTTGTAAGAAATCTGCAAGAATTGAACGAAATTGTTCAAGAATTTAAATCACTAATCGAACAGGGATACCGACTCAACATGCAAATTTTTGCATGCAACACAAAATGCACCCATGGCTTCAGGGATGACGAGCCGCCAAGGTCACCATCATCATCAACTTCCTCGGCCTACTCCTCCAGATCGTCCATGAAGACTCAAGCCAGTCCAAACTTGGAATATTTCTCCTGACTAATATGTATATTTTGTATCCTCACTTTACTTCAATATGCCTATTTTTGTATTGTAATAAAAGAATAAAAAATAAAAATACCAATCTTGCTACAGTATTGTAGCAAGATTGGATTTTTTTAAAACACAAATTGAATGACCTTGAACAGGTTCTAACATGTTCAGGTGTAAATGTAGGGGCAAGTTAAAAAAATTATTTCAAAACGGATAACCTTAAAAACTTCCCCCACCACTTTACCTCATGGAGACCCGAGAGGCAACACAATTGCGTTTCATTACATCTCCATCTTTCGAGCTGCAAACATGGATGTTCCACCACCAATATATGAAGCTGATGTAGCAGGAGGACAAAGGAGGAGATGCCAGCATGCGGATCTAGTGGAGTTGATGGAAAGAAGAATTGAAGAAAGGCAGATCAGAAAGGATACCATTATAACACAAAAACTTTTAAAATTTGATCTACTCATGCTCTTGGCCTTACTGATTGCAGTCTTCATCTACTTGGTGTTCGCATTTTTCTACTGCCTAAGGTGCACACAGTTTGCTGATAAAGGAGACAACTTGCCAGTTTTCAACACTACTCTTTAAATAAAATTTTCTTTTTTAAAACTCCAAATGGTTGACCTTGAACATGTCTCAACCTGTCTGGTTGTATCATGAAACAGAATTAATTTTCCTCTAAGAAACCAAACCCCCACCACCACCACAATTCCAAAAGAGCAATCCTACATACAAGTCTGACTTCATTTCCAGCTCAGCTACGCTAGCGGTTACACGATACAATGAAGTGGGAATTACTTGTTGACAACCTTGAACACCTCAAAGAAATTTATCAAAAACTGCACATGTTATTACTTCAACATCCAGGGATGGTAATTAAAATGGATTTGGAATACGACTGTCCAACCATCGACAGTATGGATATACCCGAAGGAGTGGTCCACAATACAGAAGAAGAAGAAACTTGTTGCTGTGAAAGTAGCACTTCAACAACAACAAGCACAAGTCCATCCAGCACATATTAGGATGAAGGGGGATTTTTGTAAATAAAAATTTAAATTTTTTTTTAAACTTCAAATGGTTGACCTTGAACAGGTTTCAACATGTTGAAGAATGTGGATGAAAAATGAAAAAAATTTTCTTCAATCTGATCACTTAACCCCCACCACATAACTGGGTACCTAGGATGCATGGAGCGACTTGGTCAGTCGCTATTCAACTCTTGCAGTGTGCACATCACACTTTTTCCACTCAATTTACATAACTGGAGTTCTAAATTAAATATTTAGCTAAAACTTACATATTTCACAAATTTTAAGCCAAACTAAAAATAGCGAAAAAAATTATTTTTTTTATTTTCATATGGTTCAAAATTTTACAAGTCTTAAGGTCACCTAGTAAAACAATTAGAAAAAAATTATTATTTTTTTTTCATATAGCTCAAAAATTTCACAAGTCCCAAGTTCACCTGAGAAAAAAATAATATTTTTTTTCATAATGTTTCCAACAAGGACAAACTCGAATGAGTTGTTGGAAAAAAAAAAATATTTTTTTTTATTTTTTTGCATTTGACCACTTTACCTCCACCACGCGGTCTAGTACCCGGACGGCACGGTGCTGTCCGGTCAGTCGGCGTCCGGCTCCCGCGCAGTGATGACACCACCACCACCATCGGCTGTTCGCAATTTTGTTTCCAGTTGGGCTTCGGGTTTCTCCAGTGGGTAAGTGAAAATAAAAATTATTTGTTTTTTTAGTTTTAAGAGTAGGGTTGCTGGGGTTCTGGTCAATGGCCTCTGAGGAATGCCGTACGTCGCTTTTGTTCGGATCGCGTGTCGTTTGTCGCACTGTCGGGTGTTTGAAGAAATTATTCTTCGGTTCTCAGTCTCGGTGGGTAAGTAAAATATAAAAATTATTTTTTTTTCAAGTGGGGCTCTGGGACGGGTCAATGACCCCTGACGGATATATTAGGTCAAGAGTCTGATCGCTAGGAAATAAAAAAATATTTATTTTGCACTTTTGTGATTCCTCGAGAAATTTCAATTTCTCACCGTATTTTGAGGAATCGCAAAAGTGCAAAAAAAAAAAAAAATTTGTATTCTTGCGTGACCTTGACCTAATTAACGTCAGTGACGTCATCATGATGACGTCAGCGGTAATGACGTCACCATGACGTCATAGGTGTGACGTCATGTGACGTCATATGACGTCATTAGTGACGTCATTCGTGACGTCATTGATGACGTCATCACTGCTGACGTCATCGTGATGACGTCATGGCCCAGCAGCCCCACTTTTGCATTACTTTTACGGATTAATTACAGGCCAGAAAACGGTTATTCTGATTAAAGTATCATGAAAATAGATTTAATTTAGTTGTGATCATTTGGAAGTAAACTTATGGCTTTTGTCCAATTTAAAATAACCTATTTCCTCCATGTACGTCATATTTTCACTATATGGTTCAAGAATATTCTAAATGATTGAAGAATTCTCAATCCGGTATATATCATAAAAATACAATCTATTAATTTGATGTTATGCTACCATGGCATGTTTATGTTCACATGTTATATTGTCATATTCTATAGCTAAGCATTGTTATATTTATATAGCTTTACATTGTTGTATTGTTAATTGTTGTGTTATCGTGTTATTGTCACTATCTTGTAACTTTGTATTATTTCAGTTATATAATTATCATTGTTAATGTTGTCTTCTGTTGAAAATAAGCAAAAATTGTAAAGTAATCTTTTTATAATAATAAAAATATATGGTAGTGTGAAAATATAACCATGCAACATTCTTATAACCTAAACAGTTATCAAAAATGACATAAAACATACCCAAATAATTCATGACATGTTTTATAAGAATTTTGGTTGTATGGGAGAGTGAGTTGAAGTGTTTAAACTGTAAATAATTGTCCATGACAAACCTGTTCGTGTAGAAGGTTTTCTTGAATAATTTTTTTCATAATACATGACTTTTTTCATTACCTCTTTGTCGGCTGTTTTGTGTTCAAACCAACCCTATAACCATAACTCATTAGAAATGTAGAGTACTTAAGTAACTGATTACAAAGCAACTTTTAAAGCAAAATCTAAAAAAAAAAAATAAAATTAAAAAAAACTGATATACAAAATAGTGTGAAGTAAAAATACAAACAAAAATAAAATATAATGAACAAAACATAAAAATTATAATTACCTTAAATGAATAAAGTGAAATAAAAGTAACGAAAATTGGTTAGCTTCACCGGACGTTGATGGAAGTCCATTGTTATATTTTCATTAAATCGAAGGGATTCAATAAATGCCATTTAAGCCACCAACCCTTCCCCTCAATCAATCACTAATAATAACCCGTTATTGTTCATCCATTCAAACATCAATTTCTAGTATAATAATAATTTACTTCCTTCAATAAAAAAAATATATATATATTAAAAAAAAAATTTATATCAAATTAGATTAGTTGCTATAAAAAATTAAAAATTTAGTAGCACTTTGGTGATTTAAATATTTTAGGGAAGAAAATAGCAAAATAAGTAAAAATTGCATTCACTTTACGTATTTCTAGTCGTGAGTTGTTGTAACTAGTTTTAAATTAAACTATTTAAGTATTTTTTTAAGTGATTTCTACAAAATAACATGGTGAAAATAATGGGTTAGGCAAATTTCGTTAGTAATTTATACGTAGTAATCTATCTAACATAATATTGTAACTACAACATATTACATGAAATTAAATAGTACTATTAGTAGTAGTAGTAGTAGTGAAATTTGTCACATAATTAATTTTTGTCCTGTATACTATAGAGATTGATGTTTTCTTCTGAGAATGTTTCACAATAATTTAAGAAAATTATGCCTTTCGTTGTCACTTCGTCAGTCATATTCCCCCAATTCAGTGTTCTTTTCAAAAGATATATAGTACTTAAATTATTGTAATTTTGAAGATATTAAATTATATTAAATTTAATGGTGGGAGGGGGAGGGGTCTTGGGACTTAGAATATTTTCAGTTCAAGATAGGTGTAGTATAAAATTATATTTTAGCTTGCCGGACTCTGCACAGCCGGCAGAGAGGCTTACATAATGCTTATATAACAGACTGGTTCCTTTGTCAGCTGGCCAACTGTGTCTCCACAGAAAGTCAGTTTATCGCAAGCTTACATACATGCTACACCTCGCCATCGCGGGACTCCACCTCGCCATCGCGGGACTCCACCTCGCCGCCGCGAGACTTTTCTGTAAGTAAAATTTTATTTATTTTTTTTTTTTCTTAGCAAAACAGAACGTAACCTGTTTGAACAAAATAAATTTTTTTACACTCTATCGCTGTGCTACACTTACGTTTACTTAATTTTTCTTCCATCTGACCACTTTACCCCCACCACCACCTTATCCCCACCACTGGGCCGGGTACCTGGGAAACCGCCTGTGTCCACTTCAGTATCCCTTCGGACGCGGTACTGTTTGGATCGCCTGTCGTTTGTCGCACTGTCGGGTGTTTGAAGAAATTTTTGTTTGGCTCTCTTTCTCGGTGGGCAAGTCAAATATAAAATTATTTTTTTTCATGTGGGGCTCTGGGACGGGTTAATAACCTCTGGTGGTTATATTAGGTCTAGAGTCTGATAGCTAGGGAATAAAAAACAATATTTTCTTGCTCTTTTGTGATTCCTCGAGAAATTTCATTTTCTCGCCGTACTTGGAGGAATCGCAAAAGTGCAAAAAATTTTTTTCTACTCTTGCGTGACCTTGACCTAATTAACGTCAGTGACGCCATCATGATGACGTCAGCGATAATTACGTCACCATGACGTCATTTGTATGACGTCACGGCTTTGATGACGTCATAGTGACTCACGCTGACGTCATCGAGATGACGTAACGTCCCAACAGCCCTACTTTGCTATTACTATTAAAGCTTTGCTTATTTTTCAACTAGCAATCATTCTTTTGCCTATTATTTTGCTGTTATTGGGTTTTCAATGGTTCACATTATAAATTTTATTTAATATTTTCAACAATAACTTCATTTTTAGTACCCATTACACTATTACCTATGACATAATACTATGGCTCTAATTTTATTACATATTAAAACTTAAACATAAAATCTTTATAAGTATAAATTGAAAATTGCTTACATATGCTAGATAAAATTTGCATTGTTTTTTTGTATGGTAAACATATCAATCCTGCGTTTTCCGGTCTACCTGTGGCAGATTTGAAGCACCTTAACCTAAAATGTTTATTTTTCAATTATAAGAATCGTTTATTAATATTTTCTTTTTATTACAACTTACCCTAATAAAAACTGATATTATTATTCACGTCTATTATTTACAGAGTACGACATTATATGTAATCATAACCGTAACCAAAAAATTTTAACAAAACCATTTTGAAGTATAATAGATATAGTATTTACAGAGATAATTAATATTTTTAACAATTCTCAATTTAGATTTTTCAATTTTTTTCTCAGACAAAGAGCGGAATGTTTTTACGAACCGCAGGTGATTATCAACTATTTTCATTATTATAGTTAGTGAGTAGATTGTATTAACCGGTTCTCTCACTGAGGTTGCTGACCAGTACTTCGGTAGAACTAGCCTGTTTCACATTTGATAATTTTTATTAATTTATGAATTGGGTCAATATTTCAACTATATTCGTTATACCGATGACTATATGGCAACAATGGATTTCGTATTTTAACGAATTTTATGTGATCTATAAGAGAACATGGGATCGGAGTTCAAGGTTTATTATTAAAATCAGTTTTAATTAAAATATCATTTAGAATCATTTACCTTAAATTTTCAACTGACATAATAGGATCACCAAATTAATACACATGTTTCAATTTATAATACGCATATATTTCTGAATTCTAGTTATTTTATGTTTTTGCAATTTTGCCATTTTTATATAAACATTTTTTATTAAAACTTACCATAAAAGCTTTCACATTGTGATAATGTTGTAATGATTACTCTAAACTATTAACAGTGGTGAATATAAGTTTATAAAACTTGTAAATAAATGTAATAAAATCATCTTGGAATAGTTTAATGGCATTATGTTGTAAGCATCAGGCAAGAAGTAGGCACTACAAGTAAGTGAAAACCTGATTATAAGTTAGATAGACTTTCAAAGTAAATTAAAGTTACATCATTGGGATGTATCCCAAGTTATTCTTATACCGGGTGTCCCATAATAGTTCCCCCTGGTTAATTTTTGAACGGCTGTATATTTTCAAACGAACTTCGATACACGTTACCAGGGTAATGTAAAGTACTTTTTGGTGTTATTTTGAAATTCACCCCCACCCCCAAATAACTCAATTTTTTTATAAGAACCCCCAATTTTTATGTTATTTTTGGTTTTTACACGTCTTTTTGACACTCTTTTAATCTTTAACATTTTTCTCTAAACTTAACGGTTATTGAGCTACAGCCAATGTAAGGCCACTTTTAGTCCCATAAGAATAATATGAGGCAAACTTTAATTCCATATATCTCCTGAAACATTTAGTCAAATCAAAAATACTCTAGTATAAAATTGTCTTAAAATTATGTTTCAATATGTTTTTTTATAAGACAACCATAAAATCTTTAAAATTTTTATTTTTTTTTCTTAGCAAAACAGAACGTAACCTGTTTGAACAAAATAAATTTTTTTACACTCTATCGCTGTGCTACACTTACGTTTACTTAATTTTTCTTCCATCTGACCACTTTACCCCCACCACCACCTTATCCCCACCACTGGGCCGGGTACCTGGGAAACCGCCTGTGTCCACTTCAGTATCCCTTCGGACGCGGTACTGTTTGGATCGCCTGTCGTTTGTCGCACTGTCGGGTGTTTGAAGAAATTATTGTTTGGCTCTCTTTCTCGGTGGGCAAGTCAAATATAAAATTATTTTTTTTTTTTCATGTGGGGCTCTGGGACGGGTTAATAACCTCTGGTGGTTATATTAGGTCTAGAGTCTGATAGCTAGGGAATAAAAAACAATATTTTCTTGCACTTTTGTGATTCCTCGAGAAATTTCATTTTCTCGCCGTACTTGGAGGAATCGCAAAAGTGCAAAAAATTTTTTTCTACTCTTGCGTGACCTTGACCTAATTAACGTCAGTGACGCCATCATGATGACGTCAGCGATAATTACGTCACCATGACGTCATTTGTATGACGTCACGGCTTTGATGACGTCATAGTGACTCACGCTGACGTCATCGAGATGACGTAACGTCCCAACAGCCCTACTTTGCTATTACTATTAAAGCTTTGCTTATTTTTCAACTAGCAATCATTCTTTTGCCTATTATTTTGCTGTTATTGGGTTTTCAATGGTTCACATTATAAATTTTATTTAATATTTTCAACAATAACTTCATTTTTAGTACCCATTACACTATTACCTATGACATAATACTATGGCTCTAATTTTATTACATATTAAAACTTAAACATAAAATCTTTATAAGTATAAATTGAAAATTGCTTACATATGCTAGATAAAATTTGCATTGTTTTTTTGTATGGTAAACATATCAATCCTGCGTTTTCCGGTCTACCTGTGGCAGATTTGAAGCACCTTAACCTAAAATGTTTATTTTTCAATTATAAGAATCGTTTATTAATATTTTCTTTTTATTACAACTTACCCTAATAAAAACTGATATTATTATTCACGTCTATTATTTACAGAGTACGACATTATATGTAATCATAACCGTAACCAAAAAATTTTAACAAAACCATTTTGAAGTATAATAGATATAGTATTTACAGAGATAATTAATATTTTTAACAATTCTCAATTTAGATTTTTCAATTTTTTTCTCAGACAAAGAGCGGAATGTTTTTACGAACCGCAGGTGATTATCAACTATTTTCATTATTATAGTTAGTGAGTAGATGTGTCCGCCATATTGGAAATAATATGAATTGTGTGTAAATGACAATTTTATAGTGAAAAGTTCTTAAAACATAATTTTAAGACATTTTTATACTAAAGTAAATTTTATTTGACTAAATGGTTCAGGAGATAAAGGCAATTAAAGTTTGCCCAAGTTATTCTTATGGGACTAAAAGTGACTTTAGATACTTTAGATACTTTATTTGAAACACCGACGCACTCTATGGTGCGTATTTTAAGGTGAGTATGACTGAAGGGGTGAGTGTGATGATTGTGATGGATCAGATGAGGTGTAGCTTTGTTACTGACAAATATCAGCTGTTTTATTTGTCAGGATCATTAATTAATAGCCCAATGACCAAAGGCAGCTGGGTCCAGTATCGAACCATCAAAAAGCACTAACTTTTCTCAGGATCGAACCGGCTACCTTCAGATTCAAAGGCGAGCTCTTTAACCACTCAGCTACCTTCCGTTGGCTGTAGCTCCCTAACCGCTAAGTTTAGAAAAAAATATTAAATTATAAAAATTATAAAAAGCACGAGTAGAATCCAAAAATAACATAAAAATTGGGGTTTGATTTTAAAATGTTTGAGTAACTCCTATTTTTGGCTAGGGGGGAGTAAATTTTAAAATAACACCAAAAAAGTACTTTACATTACCTTAGTAACATGTATAGAAATTCATTTGAAAATATACAGCCGTTCAAAAATTAACCAGGGGGGACTATTATGGGACACCCGGTATGTTTTTACGTTCACTTTTTATAAAAATAATAAAAAATGACGTAAAAAATGTTCTATTATTGTAAAATTTCATGTAGTATATACGTATACTGTTATTGATATTATTCATTAGTTTAAGTTCACTCTTTTGTCTCTTTATTGTATTGACGATTTCACTGCAATAAAATATATTACAATTATTTAATACAATTTTAAGTCTTTTTTGTAACATAAAACTTCAGCCAAAACTTAACATAAATTTTTATCTTCAGTTTTTATTTTCTATTTTATTTGACACGAATGTAGTCATGTTGTTGTTGTTAGTGGTGGATAAGGAGACCCCGGCCGAACCGTTAAGCACGTCAGCCTCAAAATGGGCATTTTGCGCAGGCCCCCGGAAGGATGGGATATTGAAGGAAGAGAAAGGGTGAGGCGCGGGACAGACTCATGTTCCAGCTAGGGGTTTCCATACCCATAGCATTTCTGCTCATCCCCTGCCGTCTACATATATTCCAGCTAGGGATTAACCATCCAATTCGCATTAACCCCCCCCCCCCCCCCCCCGCTGTCCTGAACATGAATGGGGTTTGAAGGAAGGGAAATTGTCATAGTGGACAGCCAAAAGACTTACCACAGTGTTATGACAACTTCGCTTGCTATACCCAATGTCAACTTCGCAACTAGTATAAATCAGTTTTAAAGTTGTCCTGGGATAATGTATTCATGGTCTAAGAGTAAGTTATATATTCATATATTTATTCTACATACCAAAAATAAAATCCCGAGTTTACTCACATTAAAGTTGCAAGTAAGAATAATTGGGTACATATCTCATTTGTATCTAATGCTTTATGTAGTTTCAAGCGGTTGTCTGGTTGAACAATCTCGATAAACTGAGTTTCTAACTAAACTTGAGGCGTTCCTCACTGTCTCATATTGTAGCATCAAGTTTACACCACCTAACATCGCATGCTTGTCTTGACGATCTCCCGTTGCATCATAAGTTGTTAAAAGCAATCTGCTCAACTCGGTAACTGGCGTAATTGAGTTTACCAATAGATTAACATGAATTTAGGATGTCATTGTGAAAAATAGGTGTCCATAAATTAATCATAGTCCAAATTTTACGTAAATTATGTCTTGATTCATTAATTTTTTAGGCATATTAAAACAGTTTTAGATACCGGCAGGCGTGAGATTAAAAATGTTAAACAAACAGAGGATGGACTAACTGTGAAATATTGCCATTGCATGTAATTATGTATTTGATTGGTAAAATCAATAAAAGAATTGAATTAAAGTTACAGTATTTATATTATTGCTAAGCAGTTTAATGATATTATCTATATTTAAAGTTTGATGTCTTCCTGCTTTGCCGTCAAAATTTCATAAAAACTATTGTAGTAGTTTTTTTAGGGAGAGGCAGGAAAAATGCAATTACAAACAGGTGGCCAGCCTATAGTGTGAGTAAGTAAATTATGAATTATACTACCCAAATTTCCTGATGACAAATAACTATTATTATATAACGACATAAACTCTCAAATTATATTAATTTTAAAATCACATTGCTATAAAAGTCCAGTTTTTTACAAAAAAAGAACATATCATTTGATGCAGGCTTGGCAAAAATACAATTACTTGTGTAAAAGCTCATAATCTGGTGCATTTTAATTCAAACTTTTATATATCAGATTATTTAAATTCATAAAATTGCATAGTTCAGATAAAAACTTTAAAATACCGATAAAACAAATTTTTTAATGGTTGAAAATGGATATAATTTATAACTACGTGAGTTATTAATATTGACAAAGTTAAACTGCGCACACTCTCACAACAATAACAAGTTTAACGCTAAAGGAGCTAATATCCACCACGTGTAATATTGCTAAGTAGTTCGGGAAAGCACTTAAGCACAGTATCTGTTTGTGTACCATCAATCTGTAGTAAACATCCATCAATAGTACAAACTAATTATATTTAATTGGATATGTTACCAACAACCAATTAAATCCAGGAAATTTACATAATAGCTAGACATTCTAAACAATGTCAGTAAATTTAAGGCAAAGATGGAAAAATAATGTTTTTAGTTTTTTATTCATATTGCCTGCAGTATCGATGTTGTTATGTTAGGTGTAAAAATATAAAATTGGTGATTTGAAATTGTTTTACAGTATTAGTTTTGGGCCAATACAGGATCTCAAACTTTGTCAAATGATCTTGGTGTACTATTATGAACTTAAAACCAATGTGTTGTTGTTATTGAAACTCAATCTAATCTAATAAACAACTATAATTTTATTCAAGTTAAATAATAAACTTAATAAAGAAGCTTTTAACAATGCCAGCACTAACTAGTTTAAACTTATTATCAGGAAGTGTAACATTTTTTTACTTAATATCTAGTATCGTATCATCCGGTCTTTTCCGTCAAGTCCAATAACAACATTAGCTTCGTTGAGCACATTAAGTGAATAAGCGTCATAAATAGAAATTTAACAGCACTGTATACTGATTTAATTGATGGACTAATTTTATATGATCATTCCAGCACATCTGTTAAGCAACCTATGACACCTGTCCTTTTTCAACAAAATGGTTACAGCTTCTAAAAAGAGCACTGGGTTCTTATGGTTGTCTTCATCCACACCAAGAAGCCTTTGAGCACTCGGGTCTCAAAATTAACACTTGAGTGGTAAAACTAAGTTCTAATAACGATAAACGATCACTATAAATTACTTTTTGCATCTCAACAAACAATGCAGAATAACTGATGTATTTTGCATCTTTATTATCTATCGTTAAGTTGTTTTACTCGGCAAATTTGGAAAACGTACATTTTTATTGATTGACTGCTAATTATAGGTTTAAATTAAGGTTCTTTAGAGAATAATGTATTTTTATATTGCGGGAGATAAATAATTTTTTAATAACAAATTTAGAAATTTCAATGAAACAATAAATAAAACTAGGTTTAAAGAACCAAAGAAGAACAAATTCGAGGTCTGGTGAATTAATTGCCAAGTCTTCATTCTTTATGAAAACTAGTTAGACATAAATTGATTATCTTCTTCTTAGTCTTAAAGTTGGGTTATAATATACCGGGTGTCCATAAAGTCTTGCCCTGATTTCATAGCTTTGCTGTACGGACACCATTATAGCCACAAGCATCTTAAGTTTCTCATTTTCAAGGGAATTTTATCTATTTTTCCGCATTAATTTGTTAACACCTAAACTCGGCTGATTGACAACAATGCAGTTTACTCATAACGCACTACAAAAAAAAATCTTGGTGACCTGACTAAATAGATAACTTTATTCATCACGCTTGACTTCTCTGGATTATTTTATGTTCTCTGATTAGTCTAAGATTTAGTTTTTTCTTCCCTAGTGCCTAATTTAGAAACTCTAAAAGACAAAATAATAAATACAGTGATGTCCGTTACTCACGAAAAGTGATCTGAAACAGAAAAATGGTTGTTAATAGAAAATTTATGAAAAGTCGCCTTGAAGATTTACAGGCTACCAAGGCGCACACATTGAAGTGTATTGGGTTTGTGCTTAGCTGTAAAAAAACTTAAGAAGTGACTTGTTAAAACTGAAAATAAAACTGTATCTTACCACCAATTGTTTTCACGCTATTCGGTTTCTTTATCAGGGCATGACTTTATGAACAACGGTATTATGACACATATTCTGACGGATGTTCTCATTTTATTTTAGGACAAAGGGATGAATTACAGTTACGTACCATGCATTATAATACAATGTAAAATGTTTAAATAAGTAAATTACAGTACATTTTATAAACCTTAGTTCTTCTCAAACAAAATAATTTTTATAAGAAAAATTATACTAATTTAAATCAAAATATGTATAATCAGTGTATAAACAAGTTTCAAAACTTACTATCAAAAAAAAAAAAAAAAAAAAAACTTTCACTACAGATATTTGAAATTATTTTTTTACTATGAAGGCATGGGTTAATACGCTTCCGATAATGCTTTCCTTGATACGCAAACAGTTTGGCACTTCAGTTAAGTGCTCGCACCTGTTACTACACGAAGAAGCTGCAAACTTATCCTTTATTAGTTTAACTTACATGCTTTGAAACTTACGTTATCATCATTCGATTGGGTATAATTAAGTTTTTTTTACATATAAAGAATTGCTTTTTAATATTTATTTTTTTAATAATAGGTTTTTAGTAGTTTATAAAAGGTTTTTTTGTAAATTGCTTAAACCATCATTCACAACCATGGCTAGAACTGTTAGGGAGATATATTTGGTTTCATACAAACGCAATTTAACATTTTACCTCTTTATGTAATAGAGCAGAAACCAAAAATTTGTTTCATTATTCAGTTCCAAAAACTATTTTTTCCATGTTATTCTAAGGGAAATCAAGAAAACCTTCAATCTTGCTTATTTATTGACGTATCTTGATAAAATTTTGTATTTACATTCATTAGGAAGCGTTTATCTTATACAGGGTGTTTCAGAACTCCCTACCAATATTTTAGGGCATTGTTCCTGGGTTAAAAACATATCTAAATATCATATTTAAATTGCCCGGAAGTCTTAAGTTACTCACACAGCCGCTATTTTGTTTTTTACACATAATAATTTTTATTTCCGTAACGGATGGTTGTATTCATATCATATTTGGTATAAATCTTTATCATACCAATGTACATTCCCAAGAAAAAAATTATTTTTTTCCATTGTATAATTTCAAAATGGCGGCCATTTTAAATTTTCAAACTCAAATATCTCAAAATCAGTAAATTTTATAAAAATTTTACAAGACACTAAAAAGTTGCCAAATTAATTTAACTAACCAATGGTGCCAAGTTTGTAAGGATTTGACAACAAATAACGGAGTTATTGCGATTTTTCTTCATAAAAACGTGGATTTTGCATTGAATTTAATGCAAATAAGGCCATTTTAACAGCAAAATCAACGTTTTTATGAAGAAAAATCGCAATAACTCCGTTATTTGTTGTCAGATCCTTACAAACTTGGCACCATTGGTTAGTTAAATTAATTTGGCAACTTTTTAGTGTCTTGTAAAATTTTTATAAAATTTACCGATTTTGAGATATTTTAGTTTGAAAATTTAAAATGGCCGCCATTTTGAAATTATACAATGGAAAAAAAATAATTTTTTTCTTGGGATTGTACATTGGTATGATAAAGATTTATACCAAATATGATATGAATACAATCATCCGTTACGGAAATAAAAATTATTATGTGTAAAAAACAAAATGGCGGCTGTGTGAGTAACTTAAGACTTCCGGACAATTTAAATATGATATTTAGATATGTTTTTAACCCAGGAACAATGCCCTAAAATATTGGTAGGGAGTTCTGAAACACCCTGTATTTGATTACAAACCCCATATAGCGGCAAACCTAAGTACTCACCTATATGGTTTTTATGGGGAACATAAAAGGAACACCGTAACTTTATCAAATTTGGTATGTACATTCACTCAGTATGGTTTAACTTATATTTACCAACAAAACCCTTACGGCGGCAAACCTACATACTCTCATCTCCATGGGTTTTATGGGTAAACAGAAAATATACCAAAAATTCCATTCTAAATTCGATGAGTACGCAGGTCTGTTGTGATAGGGTTAAAGGTCCAAAATTTTTTAAGTTTTACTCATATGATTTTAATGGAAATGTTTAATGCCTACTTTTTCCTTCTAGGTCATACATTACATGTATAATTTTCAGCATTGTACTCTTCCAAGTGAGACCTTCAATTTTATGTACATATCAACCTATGCTTACATTCAAGATTTCCTTCTGCCTCCTGGTGGGCTGTCCCCCTAACATGACTAAAAGGTTTGATAACTTCAAAAGGTACTTTGTTTAAGTCACTACCACCCTCCTCTTAACAATAACAAATTTATTTACCTTATTTGTTCATCTTAACAAATAAATAGGTTACAGGGGGGACGGACTTTTTTACACCCTGAATACACAACGGGCTTACGTTGTGCTTTCAGGCAGGAGAACAAATCGCACCAAATGGCCCGTCAATGACAAGGATCTACCCACTGAGCAATGACAGCTTTTCCAGTTATGAACTTCAGGCCTTCAGTTGCTACTTATGTGATAAGGGCTTAACAGCTTTTGGTGTGTGAGAGGATTTCCTTTTTTGAGAAACCTTCAAACAAGAGAAAAAAAGGTGTTAATAAAAAAAATCTAATGTAAGCAAGGCAATTTTATTTTATAAATCTCATTAACCATGTATTATAGTCAATCGTGATTCTTTTCCTTCTTTTTTCTCACCTTGTGTACATTGTAGGATTAAAAAAAAAAATATTTATTTTCATTTAGTAATACATAAATTACAATGGAATAAGTCTTTTTTACCTTTCTCATATACAATAAAAAACACAGAAAATGTAAAATAAGAAAAATAAAAATGTATATTAAAAGGATAAATCATCAGTAATAATAAAATTTTAATTAACATGAATAAAGTACTATCAAGACTACTCGGCGACACATTTAAGCCTTAAAAATCTGCATTTCCCAAAAACTCCTCGACCGAATAAACACATACCTATAGAAAAATAGTATCCTAAAGATGAGCAGAATCTTTTTATAATGGAAATTGGCCTCCAGAGCAATACCCTACACACTTCGAAAGTTTCAATGTTAATTTTATGGAAGAAGGGAAATTGATTGTATCATTAGACAACTTATTGTTTAGTATATTAATGCGGACATTTTCCATCACTGATTAGTAAAGAAAAATCACGAAGTTTCGGGACAAAACACAACACAAGACACAAACAATTAAATTACACAATAAATTGTTTAATAGTTTGTTTCATATTTTCTGTCTACTGCTTTCACAGTTTGCTGTGTGAGCTTTTACATTTTATTAGTGTTAAATACATTTTTTGATCGCCTGTTCTGTTTTCAGGTTTTGCTATGGCTATTTCTCTTTAGAATTATACGAATTAATTTCTTCTTGTTATTTGAAAATGGTATTAAGTTTTTTTTTGTGGATACATATAAATAATAATCATAAAACTTTAGTAAGTGAATTTAAGGAAGTAGACGAATTGAAAAATTATCTTGACATTGAAAAATTCCGGAAGATAGTTTAGAAATCTAAATAGACTATTATATATATTAGGCCTATAAATGTCTCTTCTACCTTCTAGCACCCAACTACCATAAACGAATCACTGACTAAGGTGCTGTATATTATCTACCCTAAAACATATCCGTATACATTTAAGTGGGAATAAACTATCCCTACTTTACAAATATCAGACCCAAAATTTCATATTCAACTTAATCCCAAAGAGTTGCATAGAAGTCAAATCGCTGACTCCAAAAACTGCCAATTGGAGCGCCTAAATCACCACAACGACTCCATCGTATGGACTTCCCCAAAGTGATAGGAAAAATTTTCTTTTCAAAGAAATTACAAACCCTTGAATTAAACCCAGCAAAGGCGGGAATTGGGCAAAGTCAACAACCTCGTTGATTCTACCTTTCCGCACGCCGTCTGCCTTACTGCTACTTTGAAACTCTTAGTTTCTTCAATAAATTATAAAATATACACCTATATTTTATCAACGTCAAAAACAAAAAAAAAAAATATATATACACAAGTTTTGTGCATTTGAGTTTGCAAAACTTTTTAAATGTGTTACTTGTTTGTATAGCAAGTAAGTATTGTGAAACATATTGTGTAAAATTCCAAAAACATGATTTTTTAATATGTAAAATTTTATTTCAATGATATTTTAATATTTGTTTCATCGCTTTCAAGCTGAAGTGCCTTGTACCCGCTTCTACTCAATGGGAGACCCGATAATTTGATTGGTTGTCAAGATCAGTTAGTCGCCGTTCGTGGAAGCAATATACCTCTCAGGCGTTGATCCTTGCAAACGCCATATAGACTAGAATTTATAATGTTTTAATAAAAAAATTTTGTAATAATATTGTTGTGAGTTATGTAAAAAATACAGCCCATCAATATTAATAAACTAAATAAAATACAATGTTATTAATTCTTCTGTAACTTGAAAAATAATGTAATTTTGTTGACTTACAGTTTTACAAGGTAAAAACTTTTTGGTGTTGTAGATCATTGCTACTTCAAAGTTTTTTTTGTGTACAAAGTTTTATTTAATCTAAAACACTTTATTTAAACTGAATAATGTATTAAGTTTGGTATTGTGCTTAGATTTTGTATTTTAATAGTCAGACATTACAATCAAAGATGATGCTTGAAAATTTATTTTCTCTTTAACGTTTAGTATAGATTGGTTTCGATATAATTGTGACTTTAACTGTGAACATTGTTACAGAAATATATATTAAATATTTTAAACGTTTTATTACTCATTGAATTTAACTGTTCATATTTATTTATAACATTAGAAATATAAGGTTATTTCTTTTGCGAAATCAGCTTAGAGAGTTTTGCATTGTGTATTAACAGCCACAAACATGTGATAAATATTATATTTCTTGTAGCCTTCAGTTGATGAATGTGCTTTAACTCATACATAGATCAATTTTGAATAATATTCAATCCAAACGATTTCGTTACATTTCAAGTGAATATGATTTTTTATAATAATTTCAATAATAATTTCTATTAATGTTTGTTTGAATGCTTTACATAAACCCATATTGCTATTTATAAAAGACGTTTAATAAATTATCATTGAATCGCTAATATTAATTGAAAAATTAACTTAACCTGTTCAATAAGTTATATTAAACAAAGATTGATGATATACAATCAAGTAAGAAGTTTATAACTACTGAATTGATTTGTGTAAAGTTTTAATTAATTCTGAACAGTTTCTTGTTACAACTTTATTGAAACTTCCAAAATGTAAGTTTCTGATAAATTGTGTTTTTTATCAATAGCTAAAGGCGTTGAAAGGGATGTCATGGATTTCATTATTAAAACACAAGTCATGTGTATATTTCTTAATTTAATATAAAAACCGAACATTCTAATTAGGTTTAGTATTACTTTTTTAAGTAAACAGAATGTTGGTAAAATAAACTTGTGTTATTTTCTAATAAAATCTCTATATAAAATCTATTTTAATAGAAGGTTTATTATCTTTAGGAAATACGTGCAAATATACCACTGTGTACAAAATAATAGAAAAAATAATAACTAAAATGAAATTCAGTATTATGATGATAAAAATTAAAACATCTTGCTAAGAAACAAGGATGATACAATATTATTTATTTCTATAAATAAAACTGTTAACTTAAAAATGTATCAATATTGTCTATTTGCCATTTCAATCAAACAACTTGATTCCAGTTACTATTGTTGAATTCGTGGGGAGTCTATCAGAAATATTTGTACAAAGGATTTACAAACATTTGGTACTTTGAGTCACGGATGAAAAATACGACAGTCTTCAAGAGCACTACTTTGTTTTGCAGGGTCAAAATCCAGAGGGGTCCGACTCTCTGATCCTCAAACAAAGAATGCAATTTAGCATTTTCGAGAATCAATGAAATAGTAAATTGTATATCGCAATACGTCCAGTTTTTCATCATAATACAGGTTGTCAGTGAACTGTCCACTGACCTTTTCGGCTATTTTACTGACCTAAAGACAAGCCAAAACATCACATAAAAAATTACACAACTCGATGGATAACTATATAGATGCCATTTTTTTTAAGAATAATTTAAACGGATGAAGGCTTGTTGTAATGAGTTGAAACTGGGTGTACTGGTTTTTAGGAAAAGAACTACAGTAATTGAATAAACGTAACAAATCTCTTACAATTCATATTAAAACAATTGAGGCTGTTAAAAATCTATATCCTTGAATTGCATAAAAATTGTATAAGGTAAAAAAATGTAATAATGTGTTTTTATTGAAAATTAAATGTGAAATAAAACGATGTGAAGGAAAATCGATTAATAAATCAGCGATTTACATAAAAATAGTCAAGTATCTGAGCTGGATTCCTCACAGTGAGATGGGGTTCATAAATGGTCCATGTACCAAAACTGCTCAACTGTTTATGGACTGGTTTTTTTTATTTTTGTTTCACTTGATTTTAAATTAATAAGTTTATTCATGACTTATTTATTTATTCATTAATTAATTATATTTAAGCATAAAGGGAATACAAGTACACACTAACCCAAATAGCATGGTGTGTCACTCACTCTGTTAATAAAGAACACCAACTAAACCTCCTACGGTCGCAGAAATCTAGGCCAGAATTCTTCTGGATAACTAAAGCTGATCCCTGATGTGTAACTCCACGTATATTTACTTAACAGTAATTATTACAGGCTCTAAACAGGTTGTGCATGTACTGAAAGTCTAACGAATTTTGATTTTACACTACTGTTGGGGACAATTAGTAGACGTAAAAAATCTATGTTGCCACATTTCCAGCGTGGGCACAACATGGGGAACGCGCCACAGAGGAAGTCGTAGAGGAAACTGTATTAGCCTATGCCATGTTGTATGGTTGTATATCATTTTAAAGTCCTTTGAATGTAGGGAAAAACTCCACAAAACTTGAAATTTCGGTAATATGCTCTTTTGCAAAGTTTGACTGCTTGCCATTTCTGGCTCGAACATTCATTTAGGTCAGCTTTGCAACACTGTTGTAAAGAGGACCCTAAAGCTTACTTAAAATATATTATTTGAGCCGTGACGTTTTGCCCACCATGCGTGATGTCACGTCTCATTTGTTATAGTGTTTTTTTTTTTTTTTTTTTTTTTTTTTTTTTTTTTTTTTCTGGAATATTCTGTTTTTTTTCTTCCTCTTTTCGCCAGCTGTGACGCAACGTCCTGAAAAGGATAGGCGCAGCGGCGAAGGATGCTACCGGTTGAGAATTAATTCACGGTGCGTTTTCCAAAGTAATTTTCAACATCAAATTTTCCACCAGTGTTTTATTTCCCAATTATGGAGTAAAGAAGTTCTCCTACGCTACATTTTGGGGTCCAGCTGGGGACTTGCTCCCACGCCACTGGATGCAGCATGGTTCCTGCCTGGTCCGCCCGCCTGCACACCTAAGGACACGCATGGCTTCGGTCAACACCTTGCCTGGAGCTGCGGGCTGATGCTTCCCAGTGCCATGACGCCATAAACGAACTACTGTGATATGCCACTTCACCAATGAACTGTAATATTTTGTTATTAATGTGTGACAGTATTTATTTATTTATTTATTTATTTGTAGTTTCTATGTTAGGTTAATTTCCCATTAGGAGCCCGCCCTGTGCCACAGGTCTCCGGGTAGAATTAATTTTTTGTCAACCTCAAAATTCGGCACGCCAATTCTTTTGTGTATTTTGTGTTTGTAATTTGTTATGTTTATTTATTGAAATTTATTTGTTGTTATTTATTTATTTATTTAAGTTATGAATTGCAAAATTAAAATTTAAAAGTTTCAGAAAAGTTAATCAATTGAAATTATTGTTTTGAATTTGAATATCGATATTCTGATTGGCCAACTTTGGTGACATTCATTGACTTCTGGTAAAAATCTTTTGTTGAAAAATTTAATCATTGTGGACCTTGGATGTTACCGTCTTTTGCTCTGTTTTGCTGTTGTTAAATTTTGTTGTTGTTGATTTTTTTGGGGTTAAATTAAATTGCTGGTTCCACAAGTTTGTTTTTGTTCTGAACTCCTGAGAGCGTTGGTGAGCCCCTCCCGTGGAGCGCCTTGGGCAAGCACGTTTCCAAAGGTCGGGTGCGCTTCCGCGGGGGTGCGGTTCAGATGGTAGCAGAGCGTGGTTGGTTCTGAAGTGTAGTCTCGGAGGAGTTGTGTTAGTTTTGTGTATGTATGTGTGTGTGCGTGGTTCTTCAATTTGGTGGAGTGTGTGTGTGGCGAGTGGGATAGCGTCTTCTGTTGGACCCCAAAATGGTTGCGTAGGAATTTTCGCCCAGACACCTTAGGAGGTTAAGGATTTTGTGCAATTGTGTTCTTTTGTATGTGGCAGCTGGCTGAGAACACGATGTCGGGAACTGTCCCGGAACACCTGCGGAAGGGTTAGCTGATTTTTGAGGTTCTGTCACGTGGGGAGGCCCCTGCTCCAGATGTGAGAAGTCTGCGAAGCCAGGTCCGAGGCATTCTTGGACAGGCTCAAAGTTGGCCTGTTGGCCTCAAGTCGGAGGATGAGTTGGAAGTGTGTAGGGAGCGGGTGGGGGAGTTGAGAGGTGAGCTTGAGGGCTGGAGTGAGTTGCCCTCGGGCAGGTCAAAAGTCTCGCCCCTCACTCAGCTGCTCCACTAGCAAACCAGGTTGAGTCTGTTGGTCGGGGTCCCGGATCTTGAGCCGACGGATAAGAGTAGTGGAAAAAGGGGGCTGCTGGCTCACTTCAAGGTCACCCGAGCGATGACGTCATCGAGGTCAATGACCTCACCGATGACGTCATTGATGACGTCATCGATGACGCAATCGATGACGTCATCACCAATTACGTCATTCTGTGACGTCACACCCATGATGTTGCAGAAATGACGTGGCGATGACGTCATCACCCCTTACGTCACCAAGATGACGTCATCGATGTCACAAAAGGTCAAGGCCACGCTGAAACCTAAAAATTTCCGGCACTTTTGCTGTTTCTCACACTACGCTCCGAGTTTCAGTCAGGTTCCCATGACCTTGACGACTTGGAGCGAAATTAGACAAGAAACAGCAAAAGTGCCGAGGAAACTGCAAGTTTGCAACGTGACTCTGCCTAAACCGTCATGTGACACCGCTCGGGTGACCTTGAAGTGAGCCAGCAGCCCCCTTTAGACCAGTACTACAACCGCGATGTGCACCCTACGACAGACACCGAGCGACTGACTGTCCAGCCCCGCGCACTCTAGGTATATGGGAAGTGGTGGGGGAACTGCGATGACCTTGGAAAACTTGAAAATGTCAAGCTAGGTAGCACCGTTTTGGTGCTACCTTAAATTTTACATGTTGAAGTGTGATGACCTTGAGGTTGACTGTGAACCTGGGACTTAGGAATGTCTTTAACAGCTTGACGTTTTTGCCAGAGTTTAAGTATGGCGACCTTGAACTGGTTAAAATGAAAACTGCACAGCAGATTGCACAACATGGATGTGCACCCTACGACAACCGCCGAGCGACTGACCTCCGGGCCCTGCGTACTCTAGATATATGGGGAAGTGGTGGGGGAAATTTCAAGGTCATTCAAACGGAGTTTTAAAAAAGTCAAAGAGTAGAAAGACTACTCTTGTGAGTCTATACCGATTTCATTGATAGTGAGTGCTTCGGTATGCCAAGTTGATCTGTACTGACACGCTCCTAAATAATGTTTGCAAAAACCTGCAAAATGATTGTTGCACAATTTGCAGCCAGTTAGCTGTTTTAGATTAAATTCAATGCAACGTTCAGGGCAACAAGTGTACTTATGCCCTTTCATCTGGTACACATGGAATGTCTTCAACATTGGTTTCGGCTTCTTCCAAGACTTGCACTTACACATGCACTGACCAAAAGCTTCACATGTTCTACAAGCCAGACCATCCACCACATCAATGTCATTCGGCCATGAAAAACATTTTTGTTCGCAACAGTAGTTGAGTTGACTCTCCATGTTGCTGCGGTGAAGGTGCGCGATGAAATGATGCTGTAGTCAGTGAGAGTGCACCTTAAATAAACTCAGTGGAGGGGGAAAGGTCAAGGTCATTCAAACGGAGTTTTAAAAAAGATGACTAGTCGTCCTCCTCCTCCTCATCCGTCGTACGTGAAGAGCTGTCAGACGAAGAGCCCCGCGCAGGTGCTCCCCAGATGAAATGTATGTCTATTTGAAAGCGCAGGCCGGGATCTTGTACCATCAACTCCTTTAATCTATTACATACCAATTCCACTTTGTAAACATTGTTAATAATCAACACCCAAGGCTTCGGCTGAACATAACGTGTAGTTGAGTCAGCCTCGCAGACAGTTACATCTTCCGGTGATATTGGAGTGTATAAATGTGTAAAATCTTGTTGCTGAGGCTGGCTTGAAGTTGAAGGTTCTGTGCCGACCCTGGTTGCATCAAAATTTAAATCCATTCTACATTCAAGACGTCCAGGGTTCCCGTTGAATACATAGAGTAATTTTTGATACAAGACTTCCACTTCTGTTGCATCTTGTAAATGAACGGTCCACCGCAAGGGAAATGCTTCGTCCGTAGTGGAGTCAACTTGAGAAAGAGTCCTGTCCGCCATGGTAGCTAAGCAAGGAATGAGGTGAGCTGCAGTCAGTTGTAACATTATCGAAAAGTAGAGGGGGAAATTTCAAGGTCATTCAAATTGGGTTTTAAAAAAGGAAGGAGTGGAGGGGGAAAGTTCAAGGTCATCCAAATGGAGTTTTAAAAAAGGAAAACCTAGAAAGTAACATTGAAATCTTCCAACTGATGGTGGCGAGCGTTTTCTTCTGCAACCTTGCCGACACATGTAACTATGCCGTACAGTATGAACAGTACAACCATGATAAGGCCGAACAACAAAAGATAGCCGTTTACTATCATGATATTTTCTGAGTGGATCTGCTTTCTTCTTATCGCCCTCTCTTGCATCCTCTTCTCTAACTCGTGTACGAAGTCACAGCATGCGTGAGGACATCTTTCATCTGTTGGTAGGTTAGCCATTGTTGATGTTGTAGGTTTGGCTGTTGAAGAAGGAATGAGGTATCTAATTGTGTTGTCTCATGTATATCAACAGTGAAGTTGTGGGGGTAGCGAATCAGTGGAGGGGGAAGTTTCAAGGTCATTCAAATTGTGTTTTAAAAAAAACCCTATCTTGTTACTGAGCATATATGTCAGTAACAAGATAGGTGGCTTTGCTCTTTTTACTTCTTTAATATAATGAAGAAATAAACATATTCTACAATTGTAAGGACAAGGAAGACAACCGCTAGTCAGCTGAAGTAATCCAAGTTGTCTGGCTCGGTCTTCATCGACGCCGGTGAGGAAGCTGTCGTTGAAGAGGAATGTCCAGGCTCTTCCTTCGGCTGCCGAAGATTCCGTATATTGCAAGCGTAGACTTGCACGTTTATACGGTAGCCTCTTGCCACCATCAGCTGCAACTCCTTGTACAAGTCGTTCAGCTCCTGTTGCGTCTTGATCGTCACCTCCTCATAGCTGGCACAGCTTACGTTCAGAGACATACTGATGTTGTTCGGTTGGCTGCCGGAGTTGAAATGAAGACGAAACACAGCGCTTGGAGGTATATGAAAAAGTGGTGGGGGTGTTTTGCATTCAAGCAGGTTTGACTTGTAGCGTGGTGGTGGGGGTAACTGTGAAATGCAAAGGTCAAAGGTCAAGGTCACCCGCGAAGTTTAAAAAAAATGCAACATATCAATATGTGACAAACTTCACATATTGATATGTTGCATTTTTTGTCTTTTTGTATTCTTTTTTTGTCTTTTATGGTTTATTTATAAAACATTACAATAACATATGTACAACAGTAAAACTTAAATCTAACACTGCTGCTTGTCGGCGATGTGGATGGTCAACTCGGTGGAATTGCTACCCGTGCTACCATGGGAAACCAGGTAGAGACAGCCGGGTTGGATGGAGCGCAGATCCTCGTTCTGGAGGAGATGGACGAACCGTTTCGGCAGGTAGACTTGGAACTTGGGCTCATCCCCCGGAGTGACTGGTGCCTCGCTAAGACTGCAGCAGATGGCCTCTCCAACTGTAGTCTCCATCTTCTTCATGGCGTGGATAATGTAGTGCTTCTCGTCTTTAAGTTCGGAACACTTCTTGACGGGTAGTATGGTAGATTTGGAGTGAGCATTGAACTGCTCAACCAAAGTTTGCAGGAACTGGTGAGATGCCATGGTCAAGTTATAGATCGTCTTCTTCGTCTTCTTGCTGGGAGATGTTGTCGTCTCGGAATCTCGAGTAATACTCATGCCAGGTCCCGGTCTGCTCCTCACTTATATAACCCCCGTTACCCCCACCACTCCCCATTTCCCCACTTTGAAGGTAAGATGCGAGTTTATAGGCGTTTTTTAAAGCGCAATGTCTATCTTTTTTATGTTCTGGACTTTTAGTACAAATACAAACATTTTCCATCGTATACTTGTAGTTTTTATCCAAATCCACATCATTAACTGGAACATGAGTAAATCCTTCGATCCATCTTTTCTTTTCCAGCCCCTTTGTGTAAATATTGGTAAACTTGTCTGAAAAGTGATGCATAATGTGATACAAGCCCGTGTAACTTGTAAAACCATCATACCAATCGATATGATGGAAGTGTTTTGAAATCCATCTGTTGGTAGTAGCGGCTTTACTAGTTAAAGATGAATAAGAACATGGTGGTTTAAATAAAAACGAATAAGGAACACTTGTATTGATGTCGAAAAACACAAGTTCTTTTATGATAAATCTATCATCATTACCCCGAAACGCTTGGAACTCAATTATACCAGGTTTGGACTTTACTTGTTCTTCTTCCTTGTCCATTGTGAAGATCACTCGTCTGCTCATGACGAAGTCCAAAGGTCAACTGATTTCCACACCACGGTAGGTACGACTTTTATACCCGGCCGTACAGTTGTTGGCGCGTTGGTGTATATTTAACGTGGGCACCGTCCCCGGTAGGCCTAACCCCATAAAGTGTTTTATATTGTTTTAAAAATTAACCATTGCTGTGTAGTTAATTGTCATTTAGGTTTCCATCTTTACATTTTCCTTGTTTTCATTTTCATCACTAACACTTGATTCTTCTCCTCCTTCTTCTTCCTCTTCTTCACGTTTTACTGATTTCTTATGTAGTTGAGCGTACTTTTCCAATTGTCTCCACATTTGTACTTCATGAGGAACCCTATTGAATATAGAAGTATCTACAGGTCCGTACAATATAGGTGCGTCCGGTTGTTTGTCCAAAGTGTCTTCCAGATAATCTTTAATAATTGAACTTGAAAACACCAGTTGTCTCAAGTATCTCGTTATTGGTTCAGTTGCACAAGTTAGAATAAAAAACTCTTCTCGATTAAGTTGAATCTTGTTATCAAGTCTTGTTGTGTCTCTAAAGACACAACTGATGATCACCACGATGTTTGACAATATCGATTTCCACATTTGAATCCAAAAGGCCTACTCTTGTCTTTCTTCCAAACATGTTACTACTTAAATAGCATTCTAGCAGATGCAAGTGTTTCATAAACGATTCCCAAGCAGTGTCCGTAAACAAAATCATTTTGGGTCCATGAGTTAAAATTACAGTAGGGGAATAATCTGTAGATTTCATAACACCGATTAAAACACTTTTGTCCAAACTGGAAGAGATTGGGTAAAATATTCGCAAGAATACCTCACTTAATATGTTAGGAGAAATATTATCTTCAATATCCCTTTTCCTCTTGTGTGCATTCTTTCTTCTTTTACCTTTTTCCTCAACATTATTACTGGCGTGGAGTTGTCCGCAAGCGTTGTGTTCATCTCCCTCCGGTTGACCTTGAAGATCTAAAAAGTCGGATATCTCCTTCTCAATATCTACTACATTTTCTTGTGTACCACTAGGAGAAGCCATATTGAATAAGATGCTACCCATACAACAACAGGCAACAAACTGATGAGGAGCGAGCTGAACGCTCTGCTTTTATACTCGCGGAATGCATT
Organism: Neoaliturus tenellus; assembly: GCA_030545055.2. NCBI lineage: Eukaryota > Metazoa > Arthropoda > Insecta > Hemiptera > Cicadellidae > Neoaliturus > Neoaliturus tenellus. The sequence goes on along the minus strand of CM061536.1, from coordinate 113,084,934 downwards.
GGAATGTAGGAAAACCGGTCTTTTACAATACATTTTTAACAATTCCAGTTAAAGGTGTGTATGTTACGATTTTATCATGTAGAATTAAACAGTATGCAGTTGTATTAGCCGGTATAGGCGCGTTGAATTCCATTTCTATTTTTATATCTACACTTGATGATTTTACAGATTCATTTTGTTTAGAACAATCGATTACAACTATAGGGTAACCATCTAAGTATTTTTCTGGTGATAGTAAAGGTGCATTCGTTTTACCATAATATGAACTTTGGAATCTTGCATACATATCGTACAATATGCTGTACTTTTTATTAGCGAATGACACATTTAAATTATCGTATGGAAAAAATTGTGAATTTAAATAAACTTTAATATTTTTCAAGTTGCAATGATCAAATTGGCCAGCATGTTTGGTGATGGTGTCTCTTCTGCCTGTTTGTAAACCAAATATAATATACCTGGCTCGTTCCACATAATTAGATGTTTTAACAGTCCAAGTGTGACGATCCGTAGTTGGCAAGCTGGGATGTTCATGAAATTCCCAACTTCTAAAAGGAATTACAATATCACGATCAGCCTTTAACTTTCTTAATAGTAGCATTCTATGCTCATCAGCTAATTTAACATGTGGAACTCGCCATACAATTTTGTCTAATGTTAATTTCCATTCCAAAGTTGCATCCGTTGTACCGTTTGGAGCTTTAATAATGTCTTTATCGTTAGAAGATCTCAACAAAACTTATTCTTGTTTAACATTTAATATAATTTTTCTATAGTCTTCAGCAAAACCAAGCAACAAACGTAATGGAATATGAAAATCAAAATTTCCATTTGTATCTGGAGTGATTGTGTCTTTTTCAGGTAAAACCCATCCTGCAGGTTGTATTAAATTGGTTTCATTAGGTGATATAGATGTTAATCCCTTTAAAGTTGTTGCAATACCTACTTTTTTAGTGGAATCAACTGTTACACCTGATATTTCATATCTAATTTCATCAAACAGGAAAGCCATAGGATTATTTATAAATGGAACTGTTGTACCAGTAGTAGTACCGTCCTTTTTAGTAACTTTTCCTTCAATATACAAGTAACTTTCACATGGTAGTGTGTAAATGTCTTGATTTTGTATAGGAATACGGATTTCATCGTTATTGTTTAATTTTGATGAAGTGTAAGGGTTGTGGGTGTGATATTCTTTTTCCCATAGGGTTTCGTCGAATGTCGGACCCTGCGCTATATCCAGTATATCCATAATCGGTTAATTTTAATCCAATTCTCTCTAAGAAACGAATGTTCTCGCGTGTTAACTCCTCCACAGCTGAAGAGCTACTAATGCGGTTTCCCGTAGGTTGTTCGCTTTTAAATGTTAAACCCATGATTTTGTATTAAAGTGTCGATTTTAAATGTAATCTAACCGTAATAGGCTCTTCTCGGAAATCTATCAAGTTGCCGTCTTGATCCAATACGTTCAACACGATGTCTGAAATGAAAGTGGTGTTCAACGGTAGATATACCAGGTTTTGTGGCTTTTCAACAATTTTAAATCCAGGCGGTACACTGGGGTAAAAAGTATGTATTATATGAGTATTTGCTCCATCTCTGTAAGCTCCTTGTATAATGTTACAAGTTATGTCTATACTATTGACTTTTAATATTGTTACAGTTTGTTTACCAGAATGTGTTTTATTTGGTTCTAAAATTGCTCCATCTTTGGGAAATCCTAATAAATCACCAATTGAGTTGGGCTTAGTAAAATCGATATAATATTTTGAAGTAAGCTCAGCTTTCATTGTATTGTTATTACCTTTTAGTGTTATATTGTCTTTTCCCATTTTATTTTGCAAAAATTCATTAATATGATCAATTTAATAAGAACCTGTGGGTAAACTGCACTCTTCTAAGTCTGTAAACTTCCCACTGGCATCTTTTCCTTTATAATAATGCAATAAGTTATTTTTACCTTCTGTAACATTCGGAATAGAGTTGTAAGTTGTAAAATCCAACAGTGCTGCCTCCCAAAATCTTCCTTTTTGCAAGCGTAACGCTGGAAAAAGGATGCTTCGTAAAGTGGACGATTTTCCCGTTAATGATACTGTATAGGAAGACATCTCAATAGTGACTGATACTTTTAGCTAGAAATTCCAAACATAAATGACCGCATATTGAAGTTTTATCAGGTTGTTCTCTTTTATAGTTGTAATATATGTTTTTAGCAGATTTAAAGTAATGTTCAAGTTCTTTAGGTGGTGGCAAATTTCCAAAACTATCAAAATAATATATATTGCTATTTAGTTTCTTATAACACACCCAATGGGTGCCGGGCCCTTCAGTATTATCCAAATTTACGATTCCAGTCTCATTTTTCCATATTTTCTTTGGTAAACTGTCTTTCATAAATACTCCGCGGAAAAATGGTATTTTTAAACAGGAAATATATTTAAATAATTCAACATTAGTCAACGCTTTATGTGGTATAACCAATTGATTTCTTTTATTTAATATGCACGATACGGTCTTAGGTATAGACCAGCCCCGTTTTTTACCATTGACCATATTGTCGGTTTTTTGTTATTTTTCCTCGGAGAACGTCTTTTTAGTCTAATATTACCACCATGTTTCCTCATGGTTGATCCTTTTTTACTCTTACCCCTCCTTTTTCCACCTCCTACCGCTGTTTTAGCCTTCATACCTGCTGTTACCGCTAAAGCTGCTGCTTTTTCCGCAATACTAGCGTCACTAGACTTTACTCGTTGCCAAGCTATATTCGCTAGCTTTTTATCAGCGATTGACCTATTTTTTGAATCGGTAAACGTGGAATATGCGATATCGTGATCTTTACAAGCCTGATATAACTTATTTATGCCTGGATCACCTCTTTCCAGTCGTTTTTTCAATTTAGTTCCTGGTCCGCAATACTGATAACCTCCCGGTATATGAAATTCGTATGGTAAAGCGTCTATTGCTCTATTTACGATAGATACTACTGGAATACGATTTAAAGCTTTACTTAACAGAGAAACCGCTGTGGACGTGATACCGCCTCCTTTCCGTATAGTGTCTCGATATGGACTGATGTGCTGGAATATCATTATTGTCCTTTTATAATCGAAATGTACAACCTATGTGTTAACTCTATGACGAGTTGGACATAAATGAGGTCGTTTATTGCGTTCTTATATTATATATCAATATCACCCCAATCTGATGATCTAAACTTTTGCGTATTAGGGTTAATAAAGTATTTATTAAAAATTTCCTGTTTAATCCAATTACCTCTCTCGGATTCAGACACCCAATTACCCCAATGTGTACGGGTTGCAATAATATTGTATATATCAAATAATGCATTTCCTAAAACTTTAACAAGAAAATTAACAGTGACAGCATTATCCACATGTTGAGGGTCTTTAAGTTCTGTAATACGTTTATTATTACAAGTATATACTTTATGGTCCTTTAATGATGTTGTGATGGTCTGTCCTACAGTTGCAGCATCATTTGGGTGTCTTCCTGCTCTCAAGTTTGTAATATTGTTATTATTACATGTAAAAACTGCAAAGTGTAAATTTGGATCTAGATGTACGGTTTGTGATAAAGCAGCTGCATCATGATCCTCATGACCCCATGACACATTTGATAACTTTTTATCCATGCAATCCCAAGCATTATGTTTGTATGTTAATAAATTAAATTTTTCATTACCTTGAACAAAGTCATCCCCTTGCTTCGATACTACTTGATCTTGTTTTACAAAAGAGGTTGTTTCTTGTTTTAAAGTTTCCTTCATTTGACCCACCGTTGCCCCATCTGTTGGTGCCGAACCATCTTTTACATTTGCTAAACAATTACCAAGACAATCGATAACTCCCACATCATGTATGACACAATGATCTTTTATATATTTAAGGTTTACAGCATCATTTTCATTTTTTGGATAACCTATATCGTTAATAACAAATTTATAAAAAGAAAATCCATCTTTTGTCTTTTCAGGTATCAAGGAATGTAAATAGCGTCTATTTACGCTGTCTTTTGCATCTTTAGGGTCATCTACGTTGGATATACGTTTATTGTTAGCACTATACGTTTTCCCATTGAATTTTAACGTATTTTTTAATTCAGATGACAAATAACCTTTGTTTATTGCATCACCGTTTTGATTTGGTTTACCAACGTTGATAATTCTATGATCTTCTGCGGCATATGTGTTATTTTGTAGTCTTAATGTTGGCGATATCTTTTCCTTTAATATTTTTAAATTTATTGCATCGTTTTCATCCGTAGGATCTTTTATGTTTTTTAACCTTTTATTACTCATATCATAATCTCCATCAGGTGTTTGTGGTAAACCAGCACTTCTTTTTAAACTATTCGCATAATATAACCCATCCGAGGAGTAACGTCCGAACTTGTCGACACTCATGGTGCAACTGAATAGTATTCTAGGGAGTAACACATTTTTATGAGATTACCCCACGGTTTCGGAGTTCATCCACTAAAGCCACCCATTCGTTTTCCAATCCAGTATGACCCGCTTCTTTAGCTTCATGTATTAGTTTCATTCTATCCACCAATTTATTGATATTATTGTAATAAATCACATTTGTGTTATATAGTTTCTTCATTAAACCTGTACCTGTAACAGATTTGTTTCTTTTTCTTGGTTCTGAAGCACTTATATCCAAAGTGGATGACACAAACCTTCGTTTTACAGGTTTTCTTGGCATTATCGGCATTGGTTGTCTTCTCGTTGTTGGTATTAACTTGGATACAAATACTCTATATTTTAAAGACCTAGATCTAAAAACTGGTTGGTCAGCTAAATATTTTCTCCTGTATGCATTGGTGTGTTCCAAAATCTGTTTATATGCTTCCATGTCTTCTTCTTTAACTAACAATTCTAAAGGCTTTTTTTCAAATAATAATTCAAATAATCCTCTTGTGCCCTTATATCTTTGATTACCAACAATAATATTATCATCTTCATCAATGTTTACCGGGCTATTACCAACCATTAAACCTTCTTCTGTTAATCTTACTCCATAACTATGGTAGTTTTTATTAGGATTTATTCCAGCTAACATTTTTATCATGTATTTCCTTCCTAAAGGTCCTTTGTTATGAATGTTTTCACTCAACAAGCTTATGTTTGACGGACCTTCCCTTGCTTCTTCTTCTTTTTCCTCTTCACTAGCAGTTGATACATCTTCACTAGCAGTTGATACATCTTCATGTCCTCTTTTAGCTTTTACTTCATATAATTCTCTTATACCACTATAGTCTGGTGATTCTAGCTCTCTTTCAGGTTCTCCACCGGTAAAACCACTATATGTAGAGGATTCCAGGTCTTCATCACTAAAATCTTCTGATTTTACATTTTCTCTTTCAAACTTTGTAATAGGTGCAATTGCATCTCCTTCCAAAACGGGTTTAGCAAATTTTTTGTTTAATTGTTTCAAGGGTTCAGTAATAGGTTTAAAAGTAGATTCAAGAAATTTCTCCCTTTCGCTAATACCTAATTTTAATGCTCTGTTTTTATCTCGAATAGAATCACTAAGTGATTTTATTTCCTTTATTAACTTTTCTTGGTTAACCATGTTTGTAGCAAGACGTGTTGTACAACAATGAATGTTTTACATCATGATCAGTGTATTAGTATAAATTTATCAAATCCTATCCTGTATCGACCATTGTTTAGCGGTTGTTCCTTCATAATTGTTAAAAACCCATACTTTTCAGCCCAAGCCTTTCCACACAACTCTTTAAATCGTTCAAATGGCATATCCGCACTTACATGGTCATAATATATGTGTTTTAGGTTGGTTTCATCCTGTTTAAATACAATTAACATGTTTGCATTGTCTCTAATGAGCTGTTTCGGTATTTTGCTGTAAGTTTGACCAATATAAATGCTATCTATGTTGTTATGTCGACCCATGGCGAAGTAATTCCTTATTGTATTTTGATTTTCACAAGATACATCGTCAAATATGAATACTGAGAATGGTTTAGCCTCTTGCGGTTGCATGACACTTTCGCTTGCGTTAAATCTAAAATATTTAACTTCAGGCACATTATTGAGTATTTGTTCCAATAACTGATATTTTGGTTGTTGTAGTGACTTTGAAAATACATATAAATTATTAAAACGTAAGCCTTTAGGGTTTGTAATCAAATTGAATACTACATTTGTTTTTCCACAATTGGAAGGACCGGTAACCAAACAACGCACCGTGTTTGGTAACAAAACACCATGTTTCCCAGTATTGAATTGAGAACCATCCACTGTAAGTTCATCTATATTATTAATAGTAAAATTGTCTTTTTGCGGTATTATCTCCATCCTTTGTAATGGTTCAACCCAAAATGATTCTCTATCGTTATATTAGATCCTTTTTAGGTATCTAAGAATCTTCCGTCTTATTAAATCCTAACCATCGTACTTTAACCTTATTTTTTTCCGTTGCAACACCTTTTCAACTAGACATACATCACCTACTGTTGATTTTAACATTTCATGTCCATAAAAACCTCCTTCAAGCAATTGTCCTTTATTATCTTTTAAAATGTAAGTTTCTGGTACTGTAGGTTGCACCTTAAATACGGTAAATACCTCATTTGTCCAGTTCGGAAGATATCTTTTACTGAATACACCTTTGTATTTGCTTATTCGCACTTTATCACCAACATTAAACCTTTTAGGCTTTAGTTTTTCAACTTTTGGTTTAGTATTCATTTTTATACGTTTTAATACAAGTTTTTCGTTTTTATTAGTCACCAGGCTTGGTTTCATACCGATAGTTCTATGAAACTTGTTATTGTAATCGCTTATAAGTTTTGGAAACATATCAATCCATACGTGTGATCCTCTGTTGGAAAACATCTTATACATCGCACCTTTTAAAGTTCTGTTAAATCTTTCAATTATTGATGCTTTTACCTCTGAATTGGTTGAGTAATGGTTAATGTTGTGTTTTTTCATTAAATTTGCAAATTCCTTATTAAAATATTCTTTTCCATCATCAGTTTGTAAATGTTTTATAGTATGTTTGTCTCTTTGTATAGCTGTTTCCATTGCTTTTGTAACACTTTTACCACTTTTATCTTTTAGTGGTAAAGCATCTGCCATTTTTTAAAAACAATTAATAATAGTCAATATGTATTTAAATCCTCTATTTTGTTTACTATAAGGAATCATTTCGATTAAATCCGCTTGATATAAATCATTTATTCCTTTTATCACTGTATTTCTTCGTGGAAACTTTCTTCTTGCAGGTTTATGAAGTTCGTTGACAATTTCTTGCTTCAAGTTCTTCATATTGCAGGTTTGAATGTTTCATGTATCACATGTATAATCACAATGAATGTTGTCTTAAATATTCACATCATTTATATAGGTCAAGGTCATCCAAACTTGTGTAAAAAAAATGGGGAACACGGCGTTTGACTTGCCGTGTTCCCCATTTTTTTACGGAAGGAGAAAGGAATAAGGTCGAAATTGTAGAAGGACGAAGAATAGGTTACTAGTCGATAGGGTTTAGAGAGTAGTGGCCAAAAGGAAGAGTGTGAATTTTATCCGGCATAATATGCCTTTTATCATCTCGAGCTGATAGTGCGCTTTTAACTTCAGTGACACTGTAGACCTCATGTTTAAAGCTTCTGATAGTGTTGAACGTTGCAGACATTGTAGAATCTTCAAACAAGCAGGTCTTGTAATGGTCAAACGTCACATGTTTCTTCAAGTATGATGTTTTGACTCCTTTTGCTTTCTTGACTGTCGGTGTGTTGTTCTCGTCGTACATTTTAAATGAATACAATTTTGCCATCAGTGCCACTATTTCTTCTAAAGGCATTCCATTTGCTTCATCTTTAAATTTTCCGATTACTTTTTTATTCTTTTCATTGTAATTTGGATGGTTCTTTGGATAGTCAGAGAAGTCAAAATCGTCTTTGTATGGGAAACTCCTTAGGTCTTCATACATGTCCAAAGTCTTTATCCAGTAGATAAACGCGTCGGTATCCATGTATGCAACTCCAATGTTGTCTCTTCCGTAGTGTTTAACCATTTTGTTGTAATGGAAACCATACATTAGAGTTTTACTTATATCCAAAATCGACATTCCAATGTAAAACGGACGATCCATCACTATTGTTGTTTTCTTCATACTGACGGCAACTAGATCTTCGTTTATAATCATGGATGTTCCAAAATTTGGTTTTTGCACTAATTTTTCCAATTTCTTATTATCACTTACTAATTTAACAATCTTGTGTTTTCTTTTGTTTTCTAAGGTCTTCCCGAAGATGGCGTTGTTCATCAATTTGTAAAAGTCCTTTTCAAATGCTGATGTTGCTGCTGCTCTTCTTGTAGTGTTGGAATCAATATATGGTTTCAACCAACAAGACTGGGTGAATTCAATTGCTCTATGAATTCTCACTACACGTAGACCCATCAAGAGCTTGTTGAACTACCCAGTAGTGAGCCACATACCGATCTTTATTCTCCAACGTCATCATCAATTTTGGCCATCTTCCTGTCGGTGAAACTTCAGTCTTGGCTAGGAGAGGCAAGTCGTAGTGATGGTCATGAAGGTGCTCCGGATATTCGAAATCACAGTCCAAAATATAGCCTTTTGGACCATTCTTTGGAATCTGTGAGATGTCACCGATGGTGGCCGGGTCGATCCATTTGAAGTCAGCGTAGGGAAGCGGATTTGACATTGCCCAACCATAAAGGTTGTTTGCGTCAAAGTAGCCAAGGTAGACCGATGGTTGTCTCTCGTCGAAGCCTGGGATGTACTTGTTGTTAGCTTTGACATGACGTGTTACAGCTTGTGTCAAACCGCCCCGTACACCAGATTCTATCATGAGCACCATATCAATATCTGTTAGAAGTTCCAATCGACAGTTGGTTGACTTTAGCATAGCTTGCCATGCTAATCCTGGAGATGTGTACGAGTGTAGAGGGTCCAGTCCATAGGCGGAGAAGCAGGTGTTTCGAAATTCTTCCATCACATCGCACAGCAGAGTTACGTCCAATTTTATGTAAAAGTCGGAATATTCCCCTAAGGTTTGAATGTTTAGTTGGTTCCAAACATTACAAGCATGATTGTAGTCTTCAACGGTGATTGCACTTTCATTTAACTTGCTATTGAAGGCTTCAATCGGTGGCAGACTGGTTTCTTCAAATTTTTCTGCAGAAGTTATGTAATCATAGGGGAACACTCCTTTACGCATTACTAAGTCCAATTTATCTTCAGGTACAATTTTGCTGGTTTCTTTTAGATCTTCTCTTCTTAGGTTCTCAGACAATTCGCTCAAACTAGTTGACATAAATCTATAAGAGTCTACGAAGCGAAGTTTAATTTTACCTACTGTTTTTGAGAAACTGATGTACTTCTCCAATGTTTTAGCTAATACTTCGATTCTTCCATCATCCCGTCCTAACTCTGGGATAATGAAGTGGGAGTCATAGCCGCTAAGATTGTGTAACACGACAGGGATAAAGTTTGGCAGTTTGTAATTTATATTGCATGAATTACAAGCAGCTCCTCTGTATAACCCTGTCTGGTGATCGTGATCTCTTACTTTTTGATTTTCTTCACTGAAGCTCTTCTTGCATAAATAACATCTTGTTGCCAAATTGTATTCTTCTTGTTGATTTTGATTCAAAGGTTCCATAGGTTAAACATTACCGTATAAGCGTTGCACCTTTTCAGCAATGTCATACAACTGGTCTACGAAATGCTTAGCGGCTTCTTCCCCACGGTAGAGTATCGGAGTGGATGTTAAACCATAGTCTTGCAACTGTTCTTCAGGCAAAGTTGATTTCACCAATAAGCAAAAACTGTTAGGTTGATGCAATTGATATTTGGTTCTTCTAGTCACCTCACCATCCGGAAGCTCCTGTGGTACTAACGTGGATTCGAAATCTGCGTAGACAGCTACTGGAATCCGATATTGGTGAACTGTTTTGTTGAATTTGATGAACGCTCGAGATGGCGGCGGCAGACTAATCTTCACTTCATAGTTGTCATTACAAAGTCTTTGGTGTTCCTTCAACCACTCCGATCCTCCATGTTTTAAATCTTTATTTGTAAAACAAAAGCATCTCTTACACACTGTCACTCTAATCTTCTTTTTGGTTAATTGTCGTGCAACCAAAGCTTCAAAATCTTTTATCCACACATAATGTGAAATTTCACCTTTAGTTATCAATAATAAATCAGTATGGTTTCTTTGCTTCACTTTTCCAACTCGTAGTGGATACACATTGTTCGAATCATCTAAACCGAACACGTTAACAGAAACACCTGGATTTTGTTTCTCAAATTTTGCAATTTGATTAAGACTCACAGGATACGACATTCCTCGGAAGTTGTAGCGGTGTTCGTTTTCATAATATTCCCTACCAACTCTACAAGGATTATGTTTTACATACTTAGTTAGCATCGCATACTTAAAACATTCATTATCCCCGTTTGTAACATTTCTGCAAGAGTTGGTGTCTTTAATTTTCTTTGGTAGAGGGATAAAGCTGCTACGCCTCATACCATATCCATGCTTGTGAACCCTCACATCCATACCTTCGATCGATGATAGCGTCCAGCCAGATCCTCTTCTTTCATGTTCTTGGAGTTTCATTAGCAGTTCATTCAAACATTCTTCTAGAATTTCATTGATATCAGATGTGGTTGTAAGGGTTCGGTTTTTAGCAATGAATGCTCTCGGTGAGTTTTCACCATCGGTATTAGTAAACATAGCCTCCAACACCAATCCAAATTTAATAAAGTTCAATCTTGCCAATTCTTCCATCAATGTTTTTACAACTAAATTTTTAGCTTGGGTTATAAAGTTTTCCAATTCCAATTGCACATTATTAATTTTGAAATGAGTTACAACTGGTCCTGGCAAGGCTGTGGTGCGCAGTTGTCTTATATCTTCCACTTCTTCTGTATCCTCTTCTTCCATATCCTCTTCTCGGGTACGCAGTTGTCTTACATCTTCCACTTCTTCTTCCGTATCTTCTTCTTCCATTTCCTCTTCTTGAATAAATCCTCCAGCTGTAGATGGTCCAGCTCCGGCAAATTGAATAACACTTGGTCTTCCTCTTTGAATTAACTGTAAATAGCTACCCCAGTCCTTCTGCTTCTGGGGTTTTTCCAAAAACCGATCAATCGCATCCAAGTCTTCTTCACTTAATACAATCTCTTCTTTTCTGTTCTCTTCACGATGCAATTCTCGGTGTAACTGTAGATAGCTATCACAGTCGTCCATCTGCTTCTGGTGGTTTTCCAATAACCGATCAATCGCATCCAAGTCTTCTTCACTTACAACAATCTCTTCTTTTCTGTCCTCTTCATGATGCAATTCTCGGTGTACAACAAAAATATCTTCGTCTTGGAAAAACTCACCACATATATCGCAAAGAGTCATTTTTTTTACAGTTTGGCTTTGAGTGTGCACTCGGTGAATGTCCACGCAATAATGAGCAGCGCGCTCAACCGGGTCCCTTTATACCCGAGGTTGAAACGTGGGGGGAAGGTGACGTCATATACATCCGGTTTATCAATCATGTAGTAGATTTGGCTTTTAAACACCCATTTTCAATACATTCTTCAACAGACTTGATAAACCAATGATGTTTGATCTAAATCCACTACTTTGTACAAGTTTTTTCAAAGATGTCTGTTTGGGCAAGTTTATGTGGAACAAGTGGAACTTTTCGGTCAAGGTCAAATATTTTTTCCCAAAAAAAAGTTCGGGGGGGAGGAGGGGTAGGGGGAGGGGGTGGGGGAGGGGAGGGGGTTCTTACTATATTTAGGTCAAGGTCACGAAAAAAATTTAAAAAATTAAGCCCCACCTGGGGCACTTGGGTTGTCATCGCTGTAGCCTCCAAAGAGACCCAACTATGACAACAGGGCAACATCCAATGTTGTGTTCCCTTCGCCACGCAAGACTTTTAAATATTTACTGCATTGGTAACAAATAACTAACAAAACATTTACATAATTTTGAGAGAGGTTGAGGACAGCCCTAGTGGCTTACGTCCTCGGTCCGAGTGCAGAGGCCGCCGCAAATTGGCCACAGCTGTGGTCTGCATGCCAGCGTACAAACGGACCGGTTCCCAACCCAGCCGCAATATTGCATGCCTGAGAGGACCCATGCTAACATTGGTTTAAAATAGCTTTACACGGGGGTCTACTCCCGTACCCTATCTTTAATATTTAACTTTAGCAATGCAGTAAATTTTTAAAAATCTTTGTGGGTCAAGGCCACACGCACATTAAAAAATTTAACTCTTTAAATCGTTCAAATGTCATATCAGCATTTACATGGAAACAAAACATATATGATCAAAATATATATGTTTTAGGTTGGTTTCGTCCTGTTTAAATACAATTAACATGTTTGCATTGTCTCTAATGAGCTGTTTCGGTATTTTGCTGTAAGTTTGACCAATATAAATGCTATCTATGTTGTTATGTCGACCCATGGAGAAGTAATTCCTTATTGTATTTTGATTTTCACAAGATACATCGTCAAATATGAATACTGAGAATGGTTTAGCCTCTTGCGGTTGCATGACACTTTCGCTTGCGTTAAATCTAAAATATTTAACTTCAGGCACATTATTGAGTATTTGTTCCAATAACTGATATTTTGGTTGTTGTAGTGACTTTGAAAATACATATAAATTATTAAAACGTAAGCCTTTAGGGTTTGTAATCAAATTGAATACTACATTTGTTTTTCCACAATTGGAAGGACCGGTAACCAAACAACGCACCGTGTTTGGTAACAAAACACCATATTTCCCAGTATTGAATTGAGAACCATCCACTGTAAGTTCATCTATATTATTAATAGTAAAATTGTCTTTTTGCGGTATTATCTCCATCCTTTGTAATGGTTCAACCCAAAATGATTCTCTATCGTTATATTAGATCCTTTTTAGGTATCCAAGAATCTTCCGTCTTATTAAATCCTAACCATCGTACTTTAACCTTATTTTTTTCCGTTGCAACACCTTTTCAACTAGACATACATCACCTACTGTTGATTTTAACATTTCATGTCCATAAAAACCTCCTTCAAGCAATTGTCCTTTATTATCCTTTAAAATGTAAGTTTCTGGTACTGTAGGTTGCACCTTAAATACGGTAAATACCTCATTTGTCCAGTTCGGAAGATATCTTTTACTGAATACACCTTTGTATTTGCTTATTCGCACTTTATCACCAACATTAAACCTTTTAGGCTTTAGTTTTTCAACTTTTGGTTTAGTATTCATTTTTATACGTTTTAATACAAGTTTTTCGTTTTTATTAGTCACCAGGCTTGGTTTCATACCGATAGTTCTATGAAACTTGTTATTGTAATCGCTTATAAGTTTTGGAAACATATCAATCCATACGTGTGATCCTCTGTTGGAAAACATCTTATACATCGCACCTTTTAAAGTTCTGTTAAATCTTTCAATTATTGATGCTTTTACCTCTGAATTGGTTGAGTAATGGTTAATGTTGTGTTTTTTCATTAAATTTGCAAATTCCTTATTAAAATATTCTTTTCCATCATCAGTTTGTAAATGTTTTATAGTATGTTTGTCTCTTTGTATAGCTGTTTCCATTGCTTTTGTAACACTTTTACCACTTTTATCTTTTAGTGGTAAAGCATCTGCCATTTTTTAAAAACAATTAATAATAGTCAATATGTATTTAAATCCTCTATTTTGTTTACTATAAGGAATCATTTCGATTAAATCCGCTTGATATAAATCATTTATTCCTTTTATCACTGTATTTCTTCGTGGAAACTTTCTTCTTGCAGGTTTATGAAGTTCGTTGACAATTTCTTGCTTCAAGTTCTTCATATTGCAGGTTTGAATGTTTCATGTATCACATGTATAATCACAATGAATGTTGTCTTAAATATTCACATTATTTATATAGGTCAAGGTCATCCAAACTTGTGTAAAAAAATGGGGAACACGGCGTTTGACTTGCCGTGTTCCCCATTTTTTTACGGAAGGAGAAAGGAATAAGGTCGAAATTGTAGAAGGACGAAGAATAGGTTACTAGTCGATAGGGTTTAGAGAGTAATGGCCAAAAGGAAGAGTGTGAATTTTATCCGGCATAATATGCCTTTTATCATCTCGAGCTGATAGTGCTCTTTTAACTTCAGTGACACTGTAGACCTCATGTTTAAAGCTTCTGATAGTGTTGAACGTTGCAGACATTGTAGAATCTTCAAACAAGCAGGTCTTGTAATGGTCAAACGTCACATGTTTCTTCAAGTATGATGTTTTGACTCCTTTTGCTTTCTTGACTGTCGGTGTGTTGTTCTCGTCGTACATTTTAAATGAATACAATTTTGCCATCAGTGCCACTATTTCTTCTAAAGGCATTCCATTTGCTTCATCTTTAAATTTTCCGATTACTTTTTTATTCTTTTCATTGTAATTTGGATGGTTCTTTGGATAGTCAGAGAGGTCAAAATCGTCTTTGTATGGGAAACTCCTTAGGTCTTCATACATGTCCAAAGTCTTTATCCAGTAGATAAACGCGTCGGTATCCATGTATGCAACTCCAATGTTGTCTCTTCCGTAGTGTTTAACCATTTTGTTGTAATGGAAACCATACATTAGAGTTTTACTTATATCCAAAATCGACATTCCAATGTAAAACGGACGATCCATCACTATTGTTGTTTTCTTCATACTGACGGCAACTAGATCTTCGTTTATAATCATGGATGTTCCAAAAATTGGTTTTTGCACTAATTTTTCCAATTTCTTAGGATCACTTACTAATTTAACAATCTTGTGTTTTCTTTTGTTTTCTAAGGTCTTCCCGAAGATGGCGTTGTTCATCAATTTGTAAAAGTCCTTTTCAAATGCTGATGTTGCTGCTGCTCTTCTTGTAGTGTTGGAATCAATATATGGTTTCAACCAACAAGACTGGGTGAATTCAATTGCTCTATGAATTCTCACTACACGTAGACCCAATTCAAGAGCTTGTTGAACTACCCAGTAGTGAGCCACATACCGATCTTTATTCTCCAACGTCATCATCAATTTTGGCCATCTTCCTGTCGGTGAAACTTCAGTCTTGGCTAGGAGAGGCAAGTCGTAGTGATGGTCATGAAGGTGCTCCGGATATTCGAAATCACAGTCCAAAATATAGCCTTTTGGACCATTCTTTGGAATCTGTGAGATGTCACCGATGGTGGCCGGGTCGATCCATTTGAAGTCAGCGTAGGGAAGCGGATTTGACATTGCCCAACCATAAAGGTTGTTTGCGTCAAAGTAGCCAAGGTAGACCGATGGTTGTCTCTCGTCGAAGCCTGGGATGTACTTGTTGTTAGCTTTGACATGACGTGTTACAGCTTGTGTCAAACCGCCCCGTACACCAGATTCTATCATGAGCACCATATCAATATCTGTTAGAAGTTCCAATCGACAGTTGGTTGACTTTAGCATAGCTTGCCATGCTAATCCTGGAGATGTGTACGAGTGTAGAGGGTCCAGTCCATAGGCGGAGAAGCAGGTGTTTCGAAATTCTTCCATCACATCGCACAGCAGAGTTACGTCCAATTTTATGTAAAAGTCGGAATATTCCCCTAAGGTTTGAATGTTTAGTTGGTTCCAAACATTACAAGCATGATTGTAGTCTTCAACGGTGATTGCACTTTCATTTAACTTGCTATTGAAGGCTTCAATCGGTGGCAGACTGGTTTCTTCAAATTTTTCTGCAGAAGTTATGTAATCATAGGGGAACACTCCTTTACGCATTACTAAGTCCAATTTATCTTCAGGTACAATTTTGCTGGTTTCTTTTAGATCTTCTCTTCTTAGGTTCTCAGACAATTCGCTCAAACTAGTTGACATAAATCTATAAGAGTCTACGAAGCGAAGTTTAATTTTACCTACTGTTTTTGAGAAACTGATGTACTTCTCCAATGTTTTAGCTAATACTTCGATTCTTCCATCATCCCGTCCTAACTCTGGGATAATGAAGTGGGAGTCATAGCCGCTAAGATTGTGTAACACGACAGGGATAAAGTTTGGCAGTTTGTAATTTATATTGCATGAATTACAAGCAGCTCCTCTGTATAACCCTGTCTGGTGATCGTGATCTCTTACTTTTTGATTTTCTTCACTGAAGCTCTTCTTGCATAAATAACATCTTGTTGCCAAATTGTATTCTTCTTGTTGATTTTGATTCAAAGGTTCCATAGGTTAAACATTACCGTATAAGCGTTGCACCTTTTCAGCAATGTCATACAACTGGTCTACGAAATGCTTAGCGGCTTCTTCCCCACGGTAGAGTATCGGAGTGGATGTTAAACCATGGTCTTGCAACTGTTCTTCAGGCAAAGTTGATTTCACCAATAAGCAAAAACTGTTAGGTTGATGCAATTGATATTTGGTTCTTCTAGTCACCTCACCATCCGGAAGCTCCTGTGGTACTAACGTGGATTCGAAATCTGCGTAGACAGCTACTGGAATCCGATATTGGTGAACTGTTTTGTTGAATTTGATGAACGCTCGAGATGGCGGCGGCAGACTAATCTTCACTTCATAGTTGTCATTACAAAGTCTTTGGTGTTCCTTCAACCACTCCGATCCTCCATGTTTTAAATCTTTATTTGTAAAACAAAAGCATCTCTTACACACTGTCACTCTAATCTTCTTTTTGGTTAATTGTCGTGCAACCAAAGCTTCAAAATCTTTTATCCACACATAATGTGAAATTTCACCTTTAGTTATCAATAATAAATCAGTATGGTTTCTTTGCTTCACTTTTCCAACTCGTAGTGGATACACATTGTTCGAATCATCTAAACCGAACACGTTAACAGAAACACCTGGATTTTGTTTCTCAAATTTTGCAATTTGATTAAGACTCACAGGATACGACATTCCTCGGAAGTTGTAGCGGTGTTCGTTTTCATAATATTCCCTACCAACTCTACAAGGATTATGTTTTACATACTTAGTTAGCATCGCATACTTAAAACATTCATTATCCCCGTTTGTAACATTTCTGCAAGAGTTGGTCCTTCTGCTACCCCAGTCCTTCTGCTTCTGGGGTTTTTCCAAAAACCGATCAATCGCATCCAAGTCTTCTTCACTTAATACAATCTCTTCTTTTCTGTTCTCTTCACGATGCAATTCTCGGTGTAACTGTAGATAGCTATCACAGTCGTCCATCTGCTTCTGGTGGTTTTCCAATAACCGATCAATCGCATCCAAGTCTTCTTCACTTACAACAATCTCTTCTTTTCTGTCCTCTTCATGATGCAATTCTCGGTGTACAACAAAAATATCTTCGTCTTGGAAAAACTCACCACATATATCGCAAAGAGTCATTTTTTTTACAGTTTGGCTTTGAGTGTGCACTCGGTGAATGTCCACGCAATAATGAGCAGCGCGCTCAACCGGGTCCCTTTATACCCGAGGTTGAAGGGTGGGGGGAAGGTGACGTCATATACATCCGGTTTATCAATCATGTAGTAGATTTGGCTTTTAAACACCCATTTTCAATATATTCTTCAACAGACTTGATAAACCAATGATGTTTGATCTAAATCCACTACTTTGTACAAGTTTTTTCAAAGATGTCTGTTTGGGCAAGTTTATGTGGAACAAGTGGAACTTTTCGGTCAAGGTCAAATATTTTTTCCCAAAAAAAAGTTCGGGGGGGAGGAGGGGTAGGGGGAGGGGGTGGGGGAGGGGAGGGGGTTCTTACTATATTTAGGTCAAGGTCACGAAAAAAATTTAAAAAATTAAGCCCCACCTGGGGCACTTGGGTTGTCATCGCTGTAGCCTCCAAAGAGACCCAACTATGACAACAGGGCAACATCCAATGTTGTGTTCCCTTCGCCACGCAAGACTTTTAAATATTTACTGCATTGGTAACAAATAACTAACAAAACATTTACATAATTTTGAGAGAGGTTGAGGACAGCCCTAGTGGCTTACGTCCTCGGTCCGAGTGCAGAGGCCGCCGCAAATTGGCCACAGCTGTGGTCTGCATGCCAGCGTACAAACGGACCGGTTCCCAACCCAGCCACAATATTGCATGCCTGAGAGGACCCATGCTAACATTGGTTTAAAATAGCTTTACACGGGGGTCTACTCCCGTACCCTATCTTTAATATTTAACTTTAGCAATGCAGTAAATTTTTAAAAATCTTTGTGGGTCAAGGCCACACGCACATTAAAAAATTTCGGCCCCCGTACATCCATGGCGAACCACGAATGTTCGGGGGCCTTGGGGACAAAAACACAAGTAACTAACAAACTTTCATTTACATAATTTTGAGTTTCCAGAAGGGAAACAAGAGGTTGAGGACAGCCCTAGTGGCTTACGTCCTCGGTCCGAGTGCAGAGGCCGCCGCAAATTGGCCACAGCTGTGGTCTGCATGCCAGCGTACAAACGGACCGGTTCCCAACCCAGCCGCAATATTGCATGCCTGAGAGGACCCATGCTAACGTTGGTATAAAATGCTTTTACACGGGGGTCTACTCCCGTTCCCTAACTTTAAGATTTACTTTGAGCATTGAAAAAGCTCAAGAAGGAATGCTAAAACAAGCGTATACACTTTAGATAAATATAACACACTTACAACATACAATTGAGCTCAACATGGTAAATGCTGGAACAAACACATATGACAAACAAGACACACAGGATAAAAGACAAACAAGACACACAGGAGACATAGGGTACAAGTAAAACACTCTCATATAAAACAATTCCCAATACCCAAACGCATGCGCAATATCTTAGAAATAATACAAGTCTTAAAGTTAGAGTAGACTTCGCTAAACAGTGAAGGCACCATTCAGTGTTTAGTGAGGCCTATGGCGGTCCGTCCCGATCGTTCACGTTCAACGCGCGGGAGCGGACTGCGAGCCGGCTGTGGCTGGGCCGCCTTATATCCCCACCGGGGCTGCCACGCCCAGGGGTGGGGGAGGGGGTGGGGAAGGGGGAGGGGGGGGGCTCGCACTTTTTGTCGGGGGGGGTCACTTCTCGTCCGGAGCAAAAAACTTTTTGGTCAAGGTCAAAAATGTTTCCGAAAAAAAAGTTCTCGGGGTGGGGGAGGGGGTGGGGAGGGGGTGGGGGAGGGGGAGGGAGGGGAGGGGGTGGGGGAGGGGGGTGAGGGAGGGGAGGGGGTGGGGGAGGGGGTGGAGGGGGGGTGGGGAGGGGGGGGGGTCACTTCTCGTCCGGAGCAAAAAACTTTTTGGTCAAGGTCAAAAATTTTTCCGAAAAAAAGTTCTCGGGGGGGAGGGGGTGGGGGAGGGGGTGGGGGAGGGGGTGGGGGAGTGATTGGGGGAGGGGGTGGGGGAGGGGGTGGGGGAGGGGGGGTTGGGGGTGGGGGGGGCAAGTGGGTCAAGGTCACCCACAACACTTCTACTCTAAGTGTTGGCTATACCCCCACCACAACTGAGTCCCTAGGCTGCACAACACCGCTCCGCCAGTATGTCTCCGGCTTCCATGCGGTGCGTCTCGCTGTTCTCTAACTCTATATGTAAGTATTTTTACAAGTTTTGAATCTAGGTCACTAGACTTTAACTCTGGGACAATGGTCAAGTAGGTCAAGGTCACCCACAACACTTCTACTCTAAGTGTTGGCTATACCCCCACCACAACTGAGTCCCTAGGCTGCACAACACCGCTCCTCCAGTATGTCAATGGCTTCCATGCGGTGCGTCTCGTTGTTCTCTAACTCTATATGTAAGTATTTTTACGAGTTTTAAATCTAGGTCACTAGACTTTAACTCTGGAACAATATCAACTTGTACTATTTCAGTGTTTTGACTCAAGATCATCACACTTTAACTCTAGCACGTCGGTTATCGTACCTGAGGTGCTCAATAACCTAACTTGTGATGTTTAGGGTGGCGTTTGTACGCCACGTAGTATCGCCATGAGTGTCCAGTCCGGATTTCTAAGTTACATTAATTTTACTGTGATCTTTTCCATTTCCAATTCGTTTTGCCAAAGAATTCAATGTCTCTTTATAAATTGGTATTTCTCTAGAATAATTGGAGATTGCAGAGATACAATCAGTTTATTTAGAAGACTTTTAATCTTGGAGTTTAACAAAACCTCCACTTTGACTTTGCTTCCTCGCCCCTCACAGCCTAAGCTGTACAGGAATATTTCTTCTAGTGCCAACTCAGGCCTGGAGAACAGTGTGTTGACTGTAGGACAGCTCATGGTGAAGTGATGCGATACTCCAGCGTACAACCTCACCTTCCCCCATCACTGTGACCTTCCCCCACTCCTGCCGTTTCCCCCACCACTTTTCCCTTGACTCCTGCGCTACCAACAGTCTCTTAGTATTGTGCGGACTTTTGTGAGGGAAAGCCATGTCGCAGGACACTTTGGGTAAGAAACTTAGTCGTGTTAAGACTTTATTAGTTGCTCAGTGTCCACCGCTCAAAGTCAAGCGGGTTTCAACTTTAGCTAAGTGGCGTAACCTGTTGCGCGGACACCCTACGTTTTATACCAAACAGGCTAATGTAAGTTTTACTGATGAAGATTTGCTTAGGATATTGGAAGAAATGACTTTTCCTTGCAAAGTTCAGTTAGTTACTCCCATTCCTGACGGTTTAGAGTCTTAGTCTCTCAAGCTAATATACCTAGAGTGCGCGGGGCCGGACAGTCAGTCGCTCGGTGTCTGTCGTAGGGTGCACATCGCGGTTGTAGTACTGGTCTAAAGGGGGCTGCTGGCTCACTTCAAGGTCACCCGAGCGGTGTCACATGACGGTTTAGGCAGAGTCACGTTGCAAACTTGCAGTTTCCTCGGCACTTTTGCTGTTTCTTGTCTAATTTCGCTCCAAGTCGTCAAGGTCATGGGAACCTGACTGAAGCTCGGAGCGTAGTGTGAGAAACAGCAAAAGTGCCGGAAATTTTTAGGTTTCAGCGTGGCCTTGACCTTTTGTGACATCGATGACGTCATCTTGGTGACGTAAGGGGTGATGACGTCATCGCCACGTCATTTCTGCAACATCATGGGTGTGACGTCACAGAATGACGTAATTGGTGATGACGTCATCGATTGCGTCATCGATGACGTCATCAATGACGTCATCGGTGAGGTCATTGACCTCGATGACGTCATCGCTCGGGTGACCTTGAAGTGAGCCAGCAGCCCCCTTTTTCCACTACTGATAAGACCTGGGTCGAGGGTAGGTGTGCTGAATTTGAACAAGTCATTGACCGCCTGCGGTCTGCTGGTGTTGTGAAGAGTGCCGTGGAAGCTCTCGAGCGCGCTGTGGTGGGGTCTGCTGGGGGGGGAGACTGGTGTTGTGGGGGCTGGACCGGTCGGGGGGTCCGTGGCCTCCGTTCCTCCTGCGGCTGCCCAGGAGGTGGTCCACGGGACGGATGGAGTGTTGCGGGTGCCTGCGCTGTTCCTCGCTCCCGCGGCGTCTGTCGCCACCCCAGTGGCTTCTGTTGCTGATGCGTCGCAAAAGGGTTTTTGCGGGGCCTTTGCGAAATTGCCTCATCCTCTCTCCTCCGCCTTGCAGGACCTTCGACCAGTTGACGGACTGGATGTTGAGGCACTTATCAAGTTCCTGGAAAAGATTTTGAGAATTAAAGAACATCCGGGCATCTCCGATATCATGCTGTTGGAGCTCCTTGCTCCGCTTTGCAGGAAACCGTTGAGTGGCAGATTGTTAGACTGCCTCAAGCGCCAAACGAGCTTTGATTTCTTTCATGCTGATGTGTTGAATTTCTTCGTCCCTTTCCAAGTCATGGAAAGACTGAAGGTTGAGAGAGTTTTCCGCCCGCAGGCACCCGATGAGTCCCTCAGCCAGTTTGCCAATGACATCCGCATGGTGGGGCGAGTGTTGCGGTTGGACCTTACCGAGACTCAGCTGGTGGACATCATTCTCGTGGGTCTCAATGCTGGGGAGAGATCCCGGCTGGTTTTCGCTCCAAGACCATCTTCCTTCGCGGACCTGGATAGGTTGTCCATCCTGTCACGCACTGTCCAGGCCGCTGATTCTCAAAGTGCCCAGTCCCTGGGGCATCTTCCCCGGAGAGGACCCGGTGTCGCGGCGGCTTCTGTCGGGGTATCCCACGTGTCTCCCACCAATGAGCAGCAGAGACGTGTTCCTACCTGTTGGGGATGCGGTGGTATTGGTCACGTCAGACGTGACTGTCATCAAGGTAGAAGGAATGGTAACCTTCCAAAAAACTTGTGAGGACCCGGGGGTTCTTGTCACGGGAGTCCTCGGGGAATAAAATAAAAGATGATGTTAAGAATTTGTCTAAGACTTCTAATGGAGTACTCCAAAAGGAGTTAAATTAAATTGCTGGTTCCACAAGTTTGTTTTTGTTCTGGACTCCTGAGAGCGTTGGTGACCCCCCCCCCCGTGGAGCGCCTTGGGCAAGCACGTTTCCAAAGGTCGGGTGCGCTTCCGCGGGGGTGCGGTTCATATTGTAAATTTTAATAGTCTGTCCCAGATCGATCTGAAAATCATGATGTATTCATAAACAGCTAACAGGGGTGCCAAAGGAAGACTTACTAGAATTACTTTAACTAAATTGTCACAATCTTGTTGAGCTTTAAAACAATAGATAAATAGAATAGAAATATAATTGTAAAAAATGCCACAAATCCGACCTCAAACGAGTGTTCAAGCCGTAAATGGCAGGCAGTCAAACTTTTCAAAAATAGCATACTAGCGAAATTTCAAAATGCAATAAATCGCGTTGTATTCAACCTTTTGAGAACGGGTTTGTGCCGTTTTGATCTAGATTCTAAGACTTTAAAAGTGATATATAACATGGAATGCCAATACAGTTTCCTCCACGATTTTCTATAAGATGCGTTCCTCATGTTCAGGTTGAAATTATAAAACTTCTTCCAACATGATGTAACATGATGTATGTTGTGCCCAAGATGGAAACGTGGCAACACCGATGTTTTACATCCACTAATTGTCCACAACTCTAATCAAAAGTTGAAATTCGTTAGACTTTCAGTTTATGCTCAACCTGTTTAGAGCCTGGACTAAATTGAATACTCGATATTCACTGGAACACTAGAGATCACCTAGGCACAACTTGTTTCTCTTCTCACAAAGCACCTTTTAGGTGTGGATGACAACTTCTTCACATATTTACTTTGAAGCGTTGCCACCCACCCCTATGGTGTCAAGTGCGATGGGCACTACCATACAGAAGATGTGTGGTATTTCTTTGTTCTTCGGTGAAGACTGCAATTGAATGCCCCCTGCGTTGGGTGGTTAGTCTTGTTTTTCTGAAATTGTTTATCCCGGGTTAAACGAGCCTAACTCGTTGGTTTTAATTCATTTTCGTTAGTACTATATCTTTGAGGTTAAGCCAACAATACCTTTTTTACATTCGATAGCTGGTTAGAAATCTAAACTTAAATTTGAATTATTTTATTTTGCTTTACGTTTTGCTGTTACTTCGTTACCATGATGGCAGCGTATAAGACCAATGCTAAGTAATTACACTTAGTTTTGGACAAAACAATGTTTTTCTAGAATTCGAGAACGTGAAAAATACATCAACTCAGATCCCGCCACAAAAATTTAATATAGTGTAGGATGAATCCTACAAATGTAATAAAAACCACAATTTCTAAAAAAGTAAGGGAAATATATGGCTGTAGTGCAGATAACCGGGTAACCGTTTTGTAGATAATTCCTCAATGTTTTTAATGATTCAGTCAGCACTAGATTTTGTTCGAAATTAGGAAATGTTCAAAATGAATATTTATTTTTCAATGTTCAAATAGAAAGTGTTTGAGATTTAGTACCTTATAACACACAAGTAGTGTGAAATTGTTGGTGCTGGGCCAGTTCAAGGTCACCTGAGGGATGACGTCATCGAGGTCAATGACCTCACCGATGACGTCATCGATGACGTCATCGATTGCATCATCGATGACGTCATCACCAATGACGTCACACTCATGACGTCACAAAAATGACGTGCTGATGACGTCAGCACCCCTTACGTCATAAAAATGACGTCACCGACGCCACTAAGGTCAAGGTCACGCCGAAACTTAAAATTTTTTAGCACTTTTGCCGTTTCTCGCACTACGCTCCGAGTTACAGTCCGAGTCCCCGTGACCTTGACCACTTGGAGCGAATTTTTGACGAGAAACGGCAAAAGTGCTAAATTAAACTCGAGTTTCTGACATGACTCTGCCAAAATGGGCAATCGGTTATCCCTCAGGTGACCTTGAACCAGCACAACACCAACAATTTCATATTACTGTGACCTTGAAAACCTAACAACGGAGCGCCGACACCGATGCGCACCCCACGACAGCCACCGAGTGACTGACTGTCAGGCTCTGTGTACTCTAGGTATATGGGGAAGTGGAGGGGGAAATCTCAAGGTCATCCAAACGGAGTTTTAAAAAAGTTTAAGAGTAGAAAGACTACTCTTGTGCTTCCTGGGCGACTTCATCAATTTCTAATGGATCTGTAAACCAATCCGATCTGTAGCGGCAGGAGTCCAGAAAACAGGTGCACCACCCATCAGGTTGTCCGTAGCACTTCCGACAATTGGTAAGATTGGAGAAGTGAAACTTAATACACCGCTGCGGACAACAAGTGTAAAAGTACTGGGACTTGTAAATTTTGAAAGTCTGTAGTACCGGTGGTGGCAGCTGCTGGTTCTTACATCTACACCTGCAACATCCGAAGCATTCACATTGCCGGCAGGCCAGCCCATCCACTTGCCACTTTGGTAAGAGGAAACACCTATCCTTACAGCAATAGGTTGTCCCACTTTCTTCCTCCCAACGCTTCTTTGCACAATACGTGACGCCTTGTACCTCCAAAAACCTATGCTCGCAACATGAGATGCGCTTACTTTCCATAGTTGATGCTGCTTTGACGAGGGAGCACGATGAAGTGATGTTGTGGTCAGTGGGAATTGGGCTTATATAAACTAAGGTGAGTGGAGGGGGAAAGGTCAAGGTCATTCAAATGGAGTTTTAAAAAAAGTCAAAGAGTAGAAAGACTACTCTTGTGTGTTTATAGCGATTTCATTGATAGTGAGTGCTTCTGTATGCCAAGTTAATCTGTACTGACAGGCTCCTAAATAATGTTTGCAAAAACCTGCAAAATGATTGTTGCACAATTTGCAGCCAGTTAACTGTTTTAGTGTGAATTCAATGCAACGTTCAGGGCAACAAGTGTACTTATGCCCTCTCATCTGGTACACATGGAATGTCTTCAACTCTGGTTTCGGCTTCTTCCAAGACTTGCACTTACACATGCATTGACCAAAAGCTTCACATTTTCTACATGCCAGGCCATTTCTGTTTGCAACAGTAGTTGAGTTCACTCTCCATGTTGCTGTGGTGAAGGTGCGCGATGAAATGATGCTGCAGTCATTGAGAGTGCACCTTAAATAAACTCAGTGGAGGGGGAAAGGTCAAGGCTATCCAAACGGAGTTTTAAAAAAGATAACTAGTCGTCCTCCTCCTCCTCGTCTGTTGTACTTGGAGAGCTGTCAGACGAAGAGCCCCGCGCAGGTGCTCCCCAGATGAAAAACAAATCAATTTTAAAACGAAGACCAGGATCTTGCATCATCAATTCCTTTAATTTGTCACATACTAAGTCAAACTTGTGTAAGGTGTTAACAACAAGCTTCCAATTTGTTGGCTCAATATAACTTGTAGTTGAGTCTGCCTCGCTGATAACCACATCCTCCGGCCGTATTGGAGTGTAAAGATGTGTAAAGTTCTTTGGCTGAAGCTGAGGCTCAGGCTGGCTGGAAGTGGAAGGTTGAGTGTGGACCCCTGTCGCATCGAAATCCATAGTCATTCTACATTCAATGTTGGGGTTTTCGTTTAATACATACACCAATTTCTCATGCAACATATCCACTTCTGCCGAGTCTTGCAGATGAACATTCCAGGAAAATGGCCATTCTTCATCCGTAGTGGAGTCAACTCGAGAAAGAGTGCTGTCCGCCATGATAGCTAAGCAAGGAATGATGTGAGCTACAGACTGTGGTAACAGTATTGAAAAGTAGAGGGGGTAAACCAAAAAGTATGTGGAGGGGGGTATTTTCAAGGTCATTTAATTTGGGTTTTAAAAAAAAGGAAATAGTGGAGGGGGAATTCTCAAGGTCATCCAATTTGGGTTTAAAAAAAAGGAATGAAGGTTACTCCTCTTCAGCCTCGTTGTCCCCCACATCCTCATTAGCCTCATCTTCATCAACGTCAGACTCGCCGTAAGGGTAGATCGGGGACATCGGCGAATATTGTGGAGATTGTTGACCGTTGTTATCGTCCCCTTGCATTCTAACTTGGGACCAATCATAATTTAAATTCATTTGTATTATGATCCCAGGGTTGTCCCGCAGTATTTCCTTCATCCGTTCGCAAATCGTTTCCAAATAGTGTACACAATCGATCGACAGTGTCCAACCCGTACTTGTACCGACATCAGTAGTGGAGTCAGCTTGGCTGATGGTGTTGTTGTCTGCCATGGTTGCTTGTCGGACAAGGAATGACGGTTGATGTGATGCTCATGCAGGAACATGGTGAAGTGGTGGGGGGTGTGGTGGAGTAGTGGGGGAATTTTCAAGGTCATCCAAACGGAGTTTTAAAAAAAAAGGAAAACTTACAAAGTAACATTGAAACTTTCCAATTGATGGTGGCGAGCGTTTTCTTCTGCAACCTTGCCGACACATGTGACTATGCCATACAGTATGAAAAGTACAACCATAATAAGGCCGAACAATAAAAGATAGCCGTTGACTATCATGATATTTTCTGAGTGGATCTGCTTTCTTCGTATCGCCCTCTCCTGCATCCTCTTCTCCAACTCGTGGACGAAGTCACAGCAAACGTGAGGACATGTTTTATCTGTTGGTAGGTTTGCCATTGTTGATGTTGTCGGTTTGGCTGTTGAAGATGGAATGAGGTTTCCAATTGTGATGTGCCATGTACATCAATAGTCAAGTGGTGGGGGTAGCAAAGCAGTGGAGGGGGAAGTTTCAAGGTCATTCAAACCGTGTTTTAAAAAAACCTATCTTGTTACTGAGCTCATATGTCAGTAACAAGATAGGTGTTTTTGCTCATTTACTTCTTTAATATAATGAAAAATAAACATATTCTACAATGGTTAGAACAAGAAATACAACTGCTAGTCAGCTAAAGTAATCTAAGTTGTCCGGCTCGGTCTTCATGGACGTCGGTGAGGAAGCTGACGAGGAGTGTCCAGGCTCTTCCTTTGGCTGCCGGGTGTTCCGTATATTGCAAGCGTAAACTTGCACGTTTATACGGTAGCCTCGTGCCACCATCAGCTGCAACTCCTTGTACAAGTCGTTTAGCTCCTGCTGAGTCTTGATGCTCACCTCCTCGTAACTTGCACAACTGACGTTCAGAGACATCCTGATGCTGCTAGGTAGGCTGCTGGGGTAGAAATGAAGCCGAGGCACAGCGTTTGGAGGTACATGAAAAAGTGGTGGGGGTAATGGTGGTGGGGGTATGGAAGATCCAATTAAACACTTCTAAATTTTTTCCATCGATACAATGGGATGGAACAAATAGCACAGGTGTCCTTGTAGTTTTCAAATCTAAACATCGGTGCTAGAAATCCGAACTGTTTTCTACCACCTTCCTGTACGAACCGTCGAAGGTCTCTGACGGCGGCATCGCCACAAGGCCTACAAAACTTTTCCCCGTCTTGGAACCTATACCAGGAGTATCCCGAATACCCTCTATTATCTTTCTTGTACTCTTCGATATCCTGCTTTACTGTTATAGGGATATTATCTTGTAAAGCCGTTTGGAATAAAGATGCATCAGTTATAACTCGTTGTAAGCAAAGCTCGTACAAGGTGCTCATCGTTTGCTAGTTGGCAACAGACTGACCGTTTTTCGCATCTAAGCAGTTTTGAATCCTAGTGCGGTAATGGGGGTTATTACGGTAGTGGGGGTAATTGTGAAATGCAGAGGTCAAAGGTCAAGGCCACCTGCGAAGTTTAAAAAAAATGCAACATTTCAATATGTGACAAACTTCACATATTGATATGTTGCATTTTTTGTTTTTTCTTTTTATTGTTTTTTGTCTTTTATGATTTATTTATTTATAAAACATTACAATAAAATATGTACAATAATAAAACTTAAATCTAACACTGCTGCTTGTCAGCGATGTGGATGGTCAACTCTGTAGAATTGCTACCCGTGCAGCCGTGGGACACCAGGTATAGACAGCCGGGTTGAATGGAGCGAAGATCCTCGTTTTGTAGAAGATGGACGAATCTCTTGGGCAGGTACACCTGGAACTTGGGCTCATCCCCCGGAGTAAACGGTGCCTCGCTGAGACTGCAGCAGATGGCCTCCCCAACTGTAGTCTCCATCTTCTTCATGGCGTGGATTATGTAGTGCTTTTCATCTTTTAGTTCAGAGCACTTCTTCACAGGTAATATTGTTGACTTGGAATGAGCATTGAACTGCTCGACCAAAGTCTGAAGGAACTGGTGAGATGCCATGGTCAGGTTACAGATCGTCTTCTTGCTCGGAGATGTTGTCGTCTCGAAATCTCGAGTAATACTCATGCCAGGTCCCGATCTGCTCCTCACTTATATACTCTCCGTTACCCCCACCACTCCCCACTTCCCCACTTTGAAGGTAAGAGGCGAGTTTATAGGCATTTTTCAAAGCGCAATGTCTATCTTTATCATGTTCTGGGCTTTTTGTACAAATACATATGGTTTCCAGCATGTATTGATAATTCTTATCCAATTCCACATCATTAACCGGAACATGAGTAAATCCTTCGATCCATCTTTTCTTTTCCAGCCCCTTTGTGTAAATATTGGTAAACTTGTCTGAAAAGTGATGCATAATGTGATACAAGTCCGTGTAACTTGTAAAACCATCATACCAATCGATATGATGGAAGTGTTTTGAAATCCATCTGTTGGTAGTAGCGGCTTTACTAGTTAAAGACGAATAAGAACATGGTGGTTTAAATAAAAACGAATAAGGAACACTTGTATTCATGTCCAAAAACACCAGTTCTTTTATAATGAATCTATCATCATTACCACGAAACGCTTGAAACTCAATAATACCAGGCTTGGACTTTACTTGTTCTTCTTCTCCCTTGTCCATTTTGAAGGTCACACGTCTGCTCATTATGAAGTCAGGAGTTCAACTGATTTCCACACCACGGTAGGTACTACTTTTATACCAGGCCGTACAGTTGTTGGCGCGTTGGTGTATATTTAACGTGGAAACCGTCCCCAATAGGCCTAACCCCACAAAATGTTGGTTATTGTTTTATAAAACTAACCATTGTCATTTAAGTTTCCATCTTTATATTTTCCTTGTTTTCGTTTTCATTACTAACACTTGATTCTTCTCCTCCATCTTCTTCTTCTTCCTGTTTTACTGATTTCTTATGTAGTTGAGCGTACTTTTCCAATTGTCTCCACATCTGTACTTCATGAGGAACTCTATTAAATATAGAAGTATCCACAGGTCCGTATAATATAGGTGCGTCCGGTTGTTTATCCAAAGTGTCTTCCAGATAATCTTTAATAATCGAACTTGAAAACACCAGTTGTCTCAAATATCTTGTTATAGGTTCAGTCGCACAAGTTAAAATGAAAAACTCCTCTCGATTAAGTTGAATTTTGTTATCATGTCTTGTTGTGTCTCTAAACCTCAGCTGATGATCACCACGTTGTTTAATAATATCGATTTCCACATTTGAATCTAAAAGTCCTACTCTTGTCTTTCTTCCAAACATGTTACTACTTAAATAGCATTCTAGCAGATGCAAGTGTGTCATAAATGATTCCCAAGCACTGTCCGTAAACAAAATCATTTTGGGTCCATGAGTTAAAATTACAGTAGGGGAATAATCTGTCGATTTCATAACACCGATTAAAACACTTTTGTCCAAACTGGAAGAGATTGGGTAAAATATTCGCAAAAATACCTCACTCAATATGTTTGGAGAAATATTATCTTCAATATCCCTTTTTCTCTTTTGTATATTCTTTCTTCTTTTACCTTTTTCTTCAACATTATTACTGGCGTGAAGTTGTCCGCAAAAGTTTTGTTCACCTCCTTCCTGGTGACCTTGAAGATCTAAAAACTCAGATATCTCCTTCTCAATATCTACCACATTTTCAGGTGTACCACTAGGAGAAGCCATATTGAATACGATGCTACCCATACAACAGCAGGCAACAAACTGATGAGGAGCGGCCTGTACGCTCTGCTTTTATACTCGCGGAATGGAACAAAACCGGTTTTTACAATACATTTTTAACAATTCCAGTTAAAGGTGTGTATGTTACAATTTTATCATGTAGAATTAAACAGTATGCAGTTGTATTAGCCGGTATAGCTGCGTTAAATTCCATTTCTATTTTTATATCCACACTTGATGATTTTACAGATTCATTTTGTTTAGAACAATCGATTACAACTATAGGGTAACCATCTAAGTATTTTTCTGGTGATAGTAAAGGTGCATTTGTTTTACCGTAATATGAACTTTGGAATCTTGCATACATATCGTACAATATGCTGTACTTTTTATTAGCGAATGACACATTTAAATTGTCGTATGGGAAAAATTGTGAATTTAAATAAACTTTAATATTTTTTAAGTCACAATGATCAAATTGGCCTGCATGTTTGGTGATGGTGTCCCTTCTACCTGTTTGTAAACCAAATATAATATACCTGGCTCGTTCCACATAATTAGATGTTTTAACAGTCCAAGTGTGACGATCCGTAGTTGGCAAGCTGGGATGTTCATGGAATTCCCAACTTCTAAAAGGAATTACAATATCACGATCGGCCTTTTACTTTCTTAATAGCAGCATCCTATGCTCGTCAGCTAATTTAACATGTGGAACTCTCCATACAATTTTGTCCAATGTTAATTTCCATTCTAAGTCTGCATCCGTTGTACCGTCTGCAGCTTTAATAATGTCTTTATCGTTTGAAGATCTCAACAAAACTAATTCTTGTTTAACATTTAATATTATTTTTCTATAGTCTTCAGCAAAACCAAGCAACAAACGTAATGGAATATGAAAATCAAAATATCCCTTTACATCTGGACTGATTGTGTCATTTGTAGGTAAAACCCATCCTGCAGGTTGTAGTAAGTTTGTTTCATTAGGTGATATAGATGTTAACCCCTTTAAAGTTGTTGCAATACCTACTTTTTTAGTGGAATCAACTGTTACACCTGATATTTCGTATCTAATTTCATCAAATAGGAAAGCCATTGGATTATTTATAAATGGAACCTTTGTACCAGTAGTCTTACCATCCTATTTAGTAACTTTTCCTTCAATATACAAGTAACTTTCACATGGTAGTGTGTAAATGTCTTGATTTTGTATGGGGATACGAATTTCATCGTTATTGTTTAATTTCGATGAAGTGTAAGGGTTGTGGGTGTGATATTCTTTTTCCCATAGTGTTTCGTCGAATGTTGGACCCTGCGCTATATCCAGTATATCCATAATCGGTTAATTTTAATCCAATTCTCTCTAAGAAAAGAATATTCTCACGTATTAACTCCTCCACAGCTGAAGAGCTACTAATGCGGTTTCCCGTAGGTTGTTCGCTTTTAAATGTTAAACCCATGATTCTGTATTAAAGTGTCGATTTTAAATGTAATCTAACCGTAATAGGCTCTTCTCTGAAGTCTACCAAGTTACCGTCTTGATCCAACACGCTCAACACGATGTCTGAAATGAAAGTGGTGTTCAACGGTAGATATACCAGGTTTTGTGGCTTTTCAACAATTTTAAATCCAGGTGGTACACTTGGGTAAAATGTATGTATGATATGGGTGTTAGCCCCATCCCTGTAAGCTCCTTGTATAATGTTACAAGTTATGTCTATACTATTGACTTTTAATATTGTTACTGTTTTCTTACCGGAATGTGTTATATCTGGTTCTAAAACAGGCTCATCGTTGGAAAATCCTAATAAATCACCAATTGAGTTTGGTTGAGTAAAATCTATATAATATTTGGAAGTAATTTCAGCTTTCATCGTATTATTATTACCTTTTAATGTTATATTGTCTTTTCCCATTTTAGTTTGCAAAAATTCATTTATATGATCAATTTCATAAGAACCTGTGGGTAACCTGCACTCTTGTAAGTCTGTAAATTTCCCACTGGCATCTTTTCCCTTATAATAATGCAATACGTTATTTTTACCTTCCGTAACATTGGGAATGGAGTTGTAAGTTGTAAAATCCAATAGTGCCGCCTCCCAAAATCTTCCTTTTTGCAAGCGTAACGCTGGAAAAAGGATACTTCGTAAAGTGGACGATTTTCCTGTTAATGATACCGTATAGGAAGACATCTCAATAATGACTGATACTTTTAACTAGAAATTCCAAACATAAATGGCCGCATATTGAAGTATTATCAGGTTGTTCTCTTTTATAGTTATAATATATGTTTTTAGCAGATTTAAAGTAATTTTGAAGTTCCTTTGGTGGTGGCAAATTACCGAAACTATCGAAATAATACACATTGTTATTTAGTTTCTTATAACAAACCCAATGGGTGCCAGGCCCTTCAGTATTATCCAAATTTACAATTCCAGTCTCATTTTGCCACATTTTCTTTGGTAAACTGTCTTTCATGAATACACCACGGAAAAATGGTATTTTTAAACAGGAAATATATTTAAATAATTCAACATTGGTTAACGCCTTATGTGGTATAACCAATTGATTTCTTTTATTTAATATGCACGATAAGGTCTTAGGTAAAGACCTGCCCCGTTTTTTACCATTGACCATACAGTGGGCTTCTTCCTGCCTTTTCTGCTAGATCGTCGTCTTCTTATATTTCCTCCATGTTTTCTTGTGGTTGACTTCCTTTTTACCCTTCTTCTCCTCCTTCTTCCACCTCCTACTGCTGTTTTAGCCTTCATACCTGCAGTTACTGCTAAAGCTGCTGCTTTTTCTGCTATGCTAGCGTCACTTGATTTTACTCGTTGCCAAGCTATGTCCGCAAGCTTTTTGTCTGCTATTGATCTATTTTTTTGAATCAGCAAACGTGGAATATGCGATATCGTATTCTTTACAAGCCTGATCTAACTTGTTTATGCCAGGATCGCCTCTTTCCAGTCGTTTTTTCAATTTAGTTCCTGGTCCGCAATACTGATAACCTCCTGTTATATGAAATTCGTATGGTAATGCGTCTATTGCTCTATTTACTATGGATCCTACTGGAATTCGATTTAAGGCTTTACTTAACAGAGAAACCGCTGTGGACGTGATCCCACCTCCTTTCCTTGCACTGTCTCGATATGGACTGATATATTGAAATGTCATAATGCACTTTTATAATTGAAATTCGCAACTTATGTGTTACCTCTACGACAAGTTGAACATTAATGACGTTATTTACGATTTTGATCAATTAAATACTAAAAGGACCCCAAAATGTGGATCCTAAAAGTTGTGTTGTTTTATTAAAAAAATACTTATAAAAGATTTCTTGTTTTATCCATGAATTTCTCATTTTTTCATCAACATGATTATATTATGTTATTATGTTATGATATTATTATGTTTGATATAATTATGCATATCAAACATTATATTACCTATCACTTTAACAAGAAAATTAACATTTACAGCGTTATCTACATAATCAGGGTCTGCAACTCGTGTTAATCGTTTGTTATTGCAATTCCACCATCTATGTCCAGTTGGCTCTAATTGTATTATCTGTTCAAAAGTAACAACATTACCAGGCAATGACGCGGGAGCTATATGTATCAATTGTTTTCCTTTACCATCCCAAACATTATTCCTTAATGCATGTCCATCAAAAACTTTATTCTTTTCTTCAAGTAATGTAAACTTTTCATTTCCTTGTACAAACACATCCCCCTGCCGTGATACCACTTGGTCTTGTTTTACAAATCCAGATGTCTCTTGTTTTAAAGTCTCTTTCATATGACCAACTGTTGCACCATCTGATGGTGCTGAACCATCTTTTACATTCGCCAGACAATTAACAAAACAATCGATAACTCCTACATCACGTGTGACACAATGATCTTTTATATATTTCAGATTTACAGCATCATTTTCATTTTTTGGATAACCTATATCGTTAATAACATATTTATATAATGAAAAGCCATCTTTTGTCTTTTCAGGTATTATAGAATGTAAATAACGTCTATTTACACTGTATTTTTCATCTTTAGGGTCATCTACGTTGGATATACGTTTATTGTTGGCACTATACGTTTTTCCATTGAATTTTAACGTATTTTTTAATTCAGATAACAAATAACCTTTGTTTATTGCATCACCGTTTTGATTTGGTTTACCAACGTTGATAATTCTATGATTTTCCGCATCATAAGTGTTATTTTGTAGTCTTAATGTTGGCGATATCTTTTCCTTTAATATTTTTAAATTTATTGCATCATTCTCATCCGTGGGATCTTTTATGTTTTTTAACCTCTTATTAGTAATATCATAGTCTCCATCAGGTGTTTGTGGTAAACCTGCACTTCTTTTTAAACTATTCGCATAATATAATCCATCCGAGGAGTAACGTCCGAACTTGTCGACACTCATGGTGCAACTGAATAGTAATCTAGGAAGTAACACATTTTTATGAGATTACCCCACGGTTTCGGAGTTCATCCACTAAAGCCACCCATTCGTTTTCCAATCCAGTATGACCCGCTTCTTTAGCTTCATGTATTAGTTTCATTCTATCCACCAATTTATTGATATTATTGTAATAAATCACATTTGTGTTATATAGTTTCTTCATTAAACCTGTACCTGTAACAGACTTACTTCTTTTTCTTCGTTCCTGAGCACTTACATCCAAAGTGGATGCCATAAATCTACGTTTTACAGGTTTTCTTTGTGTTAACGGCATTGTTTGTCTTCTAGTTGGTATTAACTTGGATACAAATTCTTTATATCTTAAAGACTTAGATCTAAAAGGGGGCTGGTCAGATAAATACATTCTCCTATATGCATTTGTCTGTTCCAAAATATTTTTATATGCTTCCATGTCTTTTTCTTTCACTAACGATACTGAAGGCTTATTTTCAAATAATAATTCAAATAATCCGTTTGTGCCCTTATACCTTTGATCACCAATAACAATATTATCATGTTCGTCAACGTTTAACGGGCTATTACCTATCATTAAACCATCTTCTGTTAATCTCGCTCCATAACTATGGTAATTCTTATTAACAAGCTTATGTTTGACCGTCCTTCTCTTGCCTCTTCTTTTCTTTCCTCTTCACTAGCAGTTGGTGCTTCTTCAGGTCCCCTTTCATTATATCCTGGTGATTCTAGCTCTCTTTCAGATTCTGCTCCGGTAAAGCCACTATATGTAGAGGATTCCGGGTCTTCATCACTAAAACCTTCATATTTTACACTTTCTCTTTCAAACTTTGTGATAGGTGCAATCGCATCTCCTTCCAATACAGGTTTAGCGAATTTTTTGTTTAATTGTTTCAAGGGTTCAGTAATAGGTTTAAAAGTAGATTCAAGGAATTTCTCCCTCTCGCTAATACCTAGTTTTAATGCTCTGTTTTTAGCCCGAATAGAATCACTAAGTGATTTTATTTCTTTTACTAATTTTTCTTGGTTAACCATGTTTGTAGCAAGACGTGTTGTACAACAATGAATGTTTTACATCATGATCAGTGTATTAGTATAAATTTATCAAATCCTATCCTGTATCGACCATTGTTTAGCGGTTGTTCCTTCATAATTGTTAAAAACCCATACTTTTCAGCCCAAGCCTTTCCACACAACTCTTTAAATCGTTCAAATGGCATATCCGCACTTACATGGTCATAATATATGTGTTTTAGGTTGGTTTCATCCTGTTTAAATACAATTAACATGTTTGCATTGTCTCTAATGAGCTGTTTCGGTATTTTGCTGTAAGTTTGGCCAATATAAATGCTATCTATGTTGTTATGTCGACCCATAGCGAAGTAATTCCTTATTGTGTTTTGGTTTTCACAAGATACATCGTCAAATATGAACACAGAGAATGGTTTAGCTTCTTGTGGTTGCATGACACTCTCGCTTGCATTGAATTTTAAGTACTTAACTTCAGGCACATTATTTAGTATCTTTTCCAATAATTGATATTTTGGTTGTTGTAGTGATTTTGAAAATACATATAGATTATTAAAACGTAATCCTTTAGGGTTTGTAATTAAATTGAATACTACATTAGTTTTTCCACAGTTGGAAGGTCCGGTAACCAGACAGCGCACGGTGTTTGGTAACAAATTGCCATGTTTCCCATTATTGAATTCTGAATTATCCACTGTGAGTTCATCTATATTATTAATAGTAAAACTCTCCTTTTGCGGTATTATCTCCATCCTTTGTAATGGTTCAACCTAAAATGATTCTCTATCGTTATATCAAATCCTTTTTAGGTATCCAAGAATCTTCCGTCTTATTAAATCCTAACCACCGTACTTTAACCTTATCTTTTTTCCGTTGCAACACCTTTTCAACTAAATATACATCGCCTACTGTTAACTTTAACATTTCATGTCCATAAAACCCTCCTTCAAGCAATTGTCCTTTATTATCCTTTAAAATATATGTCTCGGGTACTGTAGGTTGTACTTTGAATACAGTAAAGACCTCATTGGTCCAATTTGGCAGATATATTTTACTAAATACACCTTTATATTTACTTATTCGCACTTTATCACCCACATTAAACTTTTTAGGTTTTAGTTTTTCAACTTTTGGTTTAGTATTCATTTTTATACGTTTTAATACCAGTTTTTCATTCTTGCTAGTCACCTGGTTTGGTTTCATCCCAATAGTTCTATGAAACTTGTTATTATGATCGTTTATAAGTTTCGGTAATATATCAATCCATATATGCGATCCTCTGTTGGAAAACATTTTATACATTGCACTTTTTAAGGTTCTGTTGAATCTTTCAATTATTGAGGCTTTTACCTCTGAATTGGTTGAATAATGGTTTATATTGTGTTTTTTCATTAAATTTGCAAAGTCCTTATTAAAATATTCTTTTCCATCATCAGTTTGTAAATGTTTAATAGTATGTTTGTCTCTTTGTATAGCTATTTCCATTGCTTTTGTAACACTTTTGCCACTTTTATCTTTTAGCGGTAAAGCATCTGCCATTTTTGAAAAACAGTTAATAACAGTCAATATGTATTTATATCCTTTATTTTGTTTGCTATAAGGAATCATTTCAATTAAATCCGCTTGATATAAATCATTAATTCCTTTTATCACCGTATTTCTTCGTGGAAACTTTCTTCTTGCAGGTTTATGAAGTTCGTTGACAATTTGTTGCTTCAAGTCCTTCATATTGCAGGTTTCAATGTTTGTTGTGTCACATGTATAATCACAATGAATGTTGTCTTAAATATTCACATCATTTATATAGGTCAAGGTCATCCAAACTTGTGTAAAAAAATGGGGAACACGGCGTTTGACTTGCCGTGTTCCCCATTTTTTTACGGAAGGAAAAAGGAATAAGGTCGAAGTTGTAGAAGGACGAAGAATAGGTTACTAGTTGATAGGGTTTAGAGAGTAATGGCCAAAAGGAAGAGTGTGGATTTTGTCGGGCATAATGTGTCTTTTATCATCCCGAGCTGACAGCGCTTTTTTAATTTCGGTGACACTGTAGACTTGATGCTTGAAGCTTCGGATATTGTTGAATGTTGCTGATATCGTAGTATCTTCAAACAAACAAGTCTTGTAGTGGTCAAATGTCACGTGTTTTTTCAAATAAGATGTCTTCACTCCTTTTGCTTTCTTGACTGTCGATGTGTTGTTCTCGTGGTACATCTTAAATGAATACAATTTTGCCATCAACGCCACTATTTCTTCTAAAGGCATTCCATTTGCTTCATCTTTGAATTTTCCAATTACTTTTTTATTTCTTTCATTAAAATTTGGATGGTTCTTCGGATAGTCAGAAAAGTCGAAATCTTCTTTGTATGGAAAAGTCCTTAGGTCTTCATACATGTCCAAAGTCTTTATCCAGTAGATAAACGCGTCCGTATCCATGTATGCGACTCCAATGTTTTCCCTTCCGTAGTGTTTAACCATTTTGTTATAATGGAAATCATACATTAGGGTTTTACTGATGTCCAAAATCGACATACCTATGTATAACGGACGGTCCATGACTATTGTTGTTTTCTTCATACTGACAGCGACTAGATTTTCGTTTATAATCATGGATGTTCCAAAATTTGGTTTTTGCACTAATTTTTCCAATTTCCTAGGATCACTCACTAATTTTACATTTTTGTGTTTTCTTTTGTTCTCCAAGGTCTTCCCAAAGATGGCATTGTTCATTAATTTATAGAAGTCCTTTTCAAATGCTGTTGTCGCTGCAGCTCTTCTTGTAGTGTTGGAATCAATATATGGTTTCAACCAACAAGACTGGGTGAATTCAATTGCTCTATGAATTCTCACTATACGTAGACCCAATTCAAGAGCTTGTTGAACTACCCAGTAGTGAGCCACATACCGATCTTTATTCTCCAAGGTCATCATCAATTTTGGCCATCTTCCTGTCGGTGAAACTTCAGTCTTGGCTAGAAGAGGCAAGTCATAGTGATGGTCATGAAGGTGCTCCGGGTATTCAAAATCACAGTCCAAAATATAGCCTTTTGGACCATCCTTTGGAATCTGTGAGATGTCTCCGATGGTGGCCGGGTCGATCCATTTGAAGTCAGCGTAGGGAAGCGGATTTGACATTGCCCAACCATAAAGGTTGTTTGCGTCAAAGTAGCCAAGGTAGACCGATGGTTGTTGCTCGTCGAAGCCGGGGATGTACTTGTTGTTGGCTTTGACATGACGTGTTACAGCTTGTGTCAAACCACCCCGTACACCAGATTCCATCATGAGCACCATATCTATATCTGTCAGAAGTTCCAATCGACAGTTGGTTGACTTTAGCATAGCTTGCCATGCTAATCCTGGAGATGTGTACGAGTGTAGAGGGTCCAGTCCATAGGCGGAGAAGCAGGTGTTTCTGAATTCTTCCATCACATCGCACAGCAGAGTTACGTCCAATTTTATATAAAAGTCAGAATATTCCCCTAAGGTTTGAATGTTTAGTTGGTTCCAAACATTACAAGCATGATTGTAGTCTTCAACGGAGATTTCACTTTCGTTTAATTTGCTATTGAAGGCTTCAATCGGTGGAAGACTAGTTTCTTCAAACTTTTCTGTAGAAGTTATATAATCATAGGGGAAAACTCCTTTCCGTAATACTAGGTCCAATTTATCTTCAGGTACAATCTTGCTGGTTTCTTTTAAGTCTTCTCTTCTTAGGTTCTCAGACAATTTGCTCAAACTAGATGCCATAAATCTATAAGAGTCTACAAAGCTAAGTTTAATTTTGCCTACTGTTTTTGAAAAGCTGATGTACTTTTCCAAAGTTGTAGCAAGAACATCAATTCTACCGTCATCTCTTCCTAACTCTGGGATAATAAAATGGGAGTCGTAGCCGCTAAGATTGTGTAAAACGACAGGAATAAAGTATGGCAGTTTGTAATTTATATTGCATGAATTACAAGCAGCTCCTCTGTATAACCCTGTCAGGTGATCGTGGTCTCTTACTTTTGGATTTTCTTCACTGAAGCTCTTTTCGCATAGATAACATCTTGATGCCATATTGTATTCTTCTTGTTGATTCTCATTCAAAGGTTCCATAGGTACGACATTACCATACAAGCGTTGTACCTTTTCAGCAATGTCATACAACAGGTCTACGAAATACTTAGCGGCTTCTTCACCACGGTAGAGTATTGGAGTGGATGTTAAACCATAGTCTTGCAATTGGTTTTCAGACAAGGTTGATTTAACTAGTAAACAAAAACTGTTGGGTTGATGCAGCTGATATTTTGTTCTTCTAGTCACTTCACCGTCAGGCAGCTCCTGTGGTACTAACGTTGATTCAAAATCTGCGTAGACCACTAGTGGAATTCGATATTGGTAAACTGTCTTGTTAAATTGTATTGAAGCTCGAGTAGGCGGTGGAAGACTTATCTTTACTTCATAGTTCTCGTTGCAAAGTCTTTTATGTTCCAACAACCAGTCCGATCCTCCACGTCGTGAATCTTTCCAAGAAAAGCAGAAACATCTCTTGCAAACTGTAATCCTATTTACTCTTTTGGTCAATTGTTTTACAACTAAGGCTTCAAAGTCCTTTATCCATACATAATGGGAAATTTCACCCTTAGTTATCAATAGCAAATCCGTGTGGTTTCTTTGCTCATCTTT
The DNA here is from genome assembly GCA_030545055.2 of Neoaliturus tenellus. NCBI lineage: Eukaryota > Metazoa > Arthropoda > Insecta > Hemiptera > Cicadellidae > Neoaliturus > Neoaliturus tenellus. The sequence goes on along the minus strand of CM061536.1, from coordinate 113,044,595 downwards.
TACTACCCGCAAAGGATAAACGTTGTTCGAATCATCCAGACCAAAAACATTGACTGAAACGCCAGGGTTTTTCTTTTCAAATTTGTCAATGTCTTTCAAGGTAACTGGGTAGGTGAGACCTTGAAAGTTGTAGCGGTGTTCATTCTCGTAATATTCTCTACCAACTCTACAAGGATGATCTTTAACATACTTGGTTATCATTGCATATTTAAAACATTCATTACCTTCATTTTGCACATTCCTACACGAGTTGGTGTTTTGGATTTTCTTTGGTAGAGGGATAAAACTACTACCCCTTAAACCATATCCATGCTTATGAACCCTTACATCCATACCTTCAATTGATGACAAAGTCCATCCAGATCCTCTTCCTTCATGTTCTTGAAGTTTGGTTATAAGTTCCTCCAAGCATTCTTCAATAATATCATCGATGTTGGAGGTAAAGGTAAGGGTTCGGTTTTTGGTAATGAACGCTCTCAATGCTGTTTCACCATCAGTATTGTTAAACATAGCCTCTAACACCATTCCAAATTTAATAAAATTTAATCTTTGTAGTTCTTCCCTCAAAGTTCGACCAACAAGTTCCTTAGCCTGGGTTATAAATGTTTCCAGATCCAATTGAACATTATTAATTTTGAAATGTGTTACAACTCGTCCTGGCAAGGCCGTGGTGCGCAGTTGTCTTACATCTTCCAGTTCTTCTTCTTCCATATCCTCTTCTTCGGTGTCCTCTTCTTCGGTGTCCTCTTCTTCAATAGGTCTTCCAGTAGTGGATGGTCCAGCACCAGCAAATTGTATCACACTAGGTCTTCTTCTTTGCATTTGCTGTAGATAGCTGTCCCAGTAGTCCGTCTGCTTCTGGTGCTCTTCCAAAAACCGGTCAATTGAGTCTAAGTCTATTTCATCCATGGTAATATCTTCTTTTCTATCTTCGTCTTAATGTAATTCTCTGTGTAGGGTGAAAAGATCTTCGTCTTGAAAGATTTCCCCACAAATGTCGCAAAGAGCCATTTCAAACAGTTTGGCTTTGAATGCACACTCTGTGAATGTCCACGCAATAATGAGCAGCGCGCTTCACCGGGACCCTTTATATCCGAGGCAGATAGGTGGGGAAAGTGACGTCATATAGAAACAGGTTATCAATCATGTGCTAAATTTAGCCTTTACACAACCGTTTGTAATAAATTTATCAGTAGGCTTGATAAATTGGTGATATTTGGTCTCGATTCAATATTTTGTACAAGTTTTTTAAAGACGTTTGTTTGAGCAAAATTTATATAGGTCAAGGTCATTTGGAATTATTATTTTGAGCGGGGGATAGAGCACTAAGCAGCATCATTTACTACAAAGTGCTCTATCCCCCGCTCACATTCTTTTTTTAACTTTTTTGTTTAAACTTTTTACAAAGGTGAAACATCACCATCAAAGTCGGAATCATTCTCATCACGAAATAGGCAACGATGACAGTACATAATTCTTCTGGCAACTAACATCCTATCCATTGGACGATGAGGAGTGTCTTGTTCTTCTTCTTCTTCTTCTTCAATTTCCAATTGGAATTCCATTTCCGACTCTGATGATGACTCTAATGTTTCGTAGGCGTGCAAGTCCACTTCATTGTCCTTTGAACCAGCTTCGTCAGAATCCGTTTCAATATCCATTATTTCTTCCTCCTCCTCTTCTTGATCAACCGCAGGTAGTTGGTCCTCTACTTCTATAATTTCTAGAGGTATTACCTCCAGAATAGAGACAATTCTGTTGCGATGGAACACGGTGTTGTCAAGTGGAGCCATGGTATGGAAGTGGTGTATCTATCCAATTGGTTTGCCTTTTTTATACCCCCACCAACTATACATTTTATGTGGGTCAAGGCCACGTAAAGATACCCTTTGAGCGGGGGATAGACCACTAAGCAGCATGCTAGTCCATTGCCGCAAAGTGATCTATCCCCCGCTCTGTTTTACAAAACCTCAATCAAGTCCAAGTTCGAGTCCTGTTTAACACATTTTATTCTAATTCCAAATCCAATTTAAAAATTTCAATTTCACAAGGTTTACAACTCTGATGTATCAAACTCTCCAGTTCCCTAAACATATCGTCCAATTCGTCCAAATTATGATGTCCTACTTTTAACACATGGAGGTGGTTCATGCTTTGCATTGTAGCATGACCATCAACAAACAAGTTTCTTTTCCACGCTAACATAAATTCGCAGTTTTCTTGAAAGATCCTTCTCACCAAACACTCATACACAGCCGTCAACATGTCTCTACAATCTTCATAATGCACCATCACAGAATACCTGTCCAAGTTAGCACCAAGCAGCGATCCACTCATTTTTTCTAGCGTTCCACTGGAAAGTCCAAAGCAGAATGAAGTCGGGATGTACAGACCCCCTCTTTTATACCAGTTAACCGGTTGTCCTTCATTTAAAGTGGGTCAAGGTCATTCAAAAGTACCCTTTGAGCGGGGGATAGACCACTAAGCAGCATGCTAGTCCATTGCCGCAAAGTAGTCTATCCCCCGCTCTGTATTCTACACACACACACACACACACACACACACACACACACACACACACACACACACACACATGTCCCTGTCCAAGTCTTTCATTACATACCTAATATGTATTCACTTCCTTCATCATCAATATCACTTATCACTGCCTCCACAAACTCCATCGGGTTAAAGTTAAATTGTTTTAATTGTTCTTTTAGGTTTTCAATTTGTTGGTCCTTCACTTCCAAAACAGTGTGGAGGTGTGATATGTAGTCCGCTGCCTCGGTGACACTTGCTACTCTTGGGTCGCCTAACTTCAAGCTGGGAACTACACCCTGCAGCTTAAAGTACGCCATATGCCTCTCTTGCTCCTGTCGTTGACCAGGACTAAGCAGGCCTTGCCCGTCTCGACTCACCTCCAGCAGGGTCCGTAGCATCGGAGCTTTGCAGGCGTTTGCTCGAGCAACAGTTATGCTATGGAATGGTCGAACAGCTCCACGAGTAGCAGGCAGCACGTTGGCAGCACGCCTTCTTGAAGAAGAGGAAGCCCGAGAGTTGGAAGCCATGTTAAAATGTAGTATTCAGCTAAGCGGTACAAAGCAGAATAACCAAACTGCACATCAATACCCATATATATATACACTTATCAGTGGTGGGGGTACTGGCTAGCCTTGGTAAAGTGGGTCAAGGCCATCCGAAAACATTACCAGAACGGGGGATAGATCACTAAGTGGCATGTTAGTCCATTGCCACAGAGTGATCTATCCCCCGCTCTGTATTTCACATTCACGCACACATTCATACAAACACACAAGTCCCAGTCCAAGTCTTTACCCACACACCTATCCACTCTCATCCTCACTATCATCACTGTCCAACAGGCTTTCACACTTCCTAATTAGTTTTTCCCATTTACTCCGGATATGAAGTAGCTCACTGCGAGTATTCTCTAGCATTATGTCCCTTTGCTTTATCACTTCATTGTACCACTCGATGATGCTTGGTGATGTCTGAGTTGATGCGTCCGATGTGGTTGGTTGAGAGGCTCCGCTGCTTCGCAACTCCTTCCTCACAGGACCAAAGCCGGAGAACCGGACACGACTCCTTGATGAAGGCCCCGATCGGATTGGCCCAACACCTGAGGTGGAGTTAGAAGAAGAAGCTGAAGACATGGCGTTCGGCTTAACGGTTGCAAGCTGAATGAGCGGACAGTGGATTACCACTCCTATATATACCTATTTGTAGTGGTGGGGGGCGGGGTGGGGGTTATAAGGGGGGGGGCTAAAGGACTTCCACTAAATTTCCCTTAGTCTTCGCGGTCATCGGTTTTACATACCTTTAGCACACCAATCATTTTGGTTTCTTCAATAACTTTACACACCTCAAAAACCCAAGCAAACAGCTCATCTATGTTGTTATAATTAATTTTTGTCCAGTGTTCATACTTATAAGTTTGGTTGTTTATAATACATAGATAAAATGTAGAACCATCTCGTCTTATACAGTACTCAACTTCCATTCTATGACGGTTTAGCACTTCCCAAGCATTGTGTTGATCTATCAAGAAGTCACCACCTTTGTAATTGTACCGTGACATGTTTACCACGGAGTACAGAAACAGACTGAAGCAAATGAACGGCTCATACAAGCTTATTAAGAGCGTTAGAGTGGAGGGTATCACGTGATACACGACATTAGTTGTAAGGTTAGCACTTTACTTTAAACAGTAATTTATATGGGTCAAGGTCGTTTAAACTTTGAAAAATTTTTACCTCCAAACACTTGTAGCAAGCTACAAGTGTTTGGAGGTAAGTTCTTATTTGTTAAAGATTTTTTGTAACTTAGTCTTCACCCTCAAGGACACGGTTTGAGATTGTCCCAGTGACTTTACATCACCGCCAGGTTAAAGTATTATACAAGTCAAGTATTTTTTTTTTTTTTTTATTAGTTGACTTGTATAATACCCCTCTTCCTTACCTTAAGAGGGTTGAGACTAAATTTGGAAGAAGAAATTTAATTAATGTCCAACACTTTTAAACAATTTTGATTTTTTAGTGAGCCCATGTCCTAATCCATTTCTCAAACAGATAAGCATCCTTTTCTTCGAATTAAATAAGCCCCGGGGACAAAAAATTCTCTTTGTACCATCGCAGGTGGTACTTTCATTCTATGAAGGCGGCCATCACCTTTTAGAATGATTTGCACATTTATATTAAATGCTCCATAAGCTTGAACAATGAAATAATATTTTTTGTCCCTCTTGAGCCTATTAATTTTCAGCTTCTGCGGACTGTTGGGGTGTTTGAACTTGGACTTTTCAGGCATAATATTAAGGCTATAGGGCTTTGGTGTCGGAATTTTGATTTTCTTATTTAAGTGTCGTTGGCAACGATCTCTTTCTGGAAGAGCAAAATTCGGACAACAAAGAACCACAGCCTCTCTGCTAAACCAAACATAATCGCATTTATCACGCTTGCCAGCAGGGCATTTAACACGATTACGTTTCTTTTGTGTTGGACTCTTAGTGTTTTGGAGTGGCACTTGATCTAACTTAGGCTGGCTGGAAAGGATGGAGGGTGATGGTTTAGCACGGTCAAGGGGCAATTTGCAAACAATTTTGGGTCGGGTAGGAGAATGGGTTAGATCAATGGTGGTTTTAGGTGAGGTAGAATTGTCTGGGAAAAAGATCGATTTACGGGATTGTTTGACTGTAGATGGAATGTTGGCTTTGGGTGAGGTAGAATTGTCTGGGGAAAAGATCGATTTACGGGATGGTTTGACTGGTGTGGATGGCATGGGGGATACGGGTAGTGGACATTGGGTCTTTGTATCAAGGAAAGGATTTTCTTTGTACGGGAGTAGGGAATGATTTTGGACCTCGACTTCTTCTTCTCCTCGAAGACCGCTGACTCCGAATCAGAATCTGACAGCAGTGAGATTGGTGGTGATGCTATGAGCACTCGGCTGCTTGCAGGGTGAGCGTCAGCCCCTCTTGAAGTCGACGGAGCATCACCAGCACCACTGACACTTGCACTTGATCGTTCCGTTGGTAGCAACGGAGATAGGCTGGGCATTGAAGGAGCCGACGGCATCTTCAAACAGTTGAGGATTGTGCCCATCAAACAGGATTGGAGAATCGTAGCAGCGGAGGTTGAAGTCGGAGTAGACGTGTTGGTCGGAGTAGACATGTTGGTTGGATTCGATTTGATGTATGGGAGAACGGGTGGATAGTTCTTGAAGCGCATGTTGCGGTGGAGAGTGCGTTAATTGCAAGAAACGGAGAAGCACTTCCAACGAAGGCTGGAGCAAGAATGAGAAGTGCGTGCAACCCGGCCGCCTTATATCCCCACCAGCCAAGGGCGACCCCACCCAAGGGGGGGGGGGTTGCACTTTTTGTCGGGGGGGGGGGGTTTGCACTTTTTGTCGGGGGGGGGGGGGGGTATTTAAAAAATTAACCCTTATGTTGCCATCGCTATAGTCTCCGAAAAGATACAACTATGGGGAACTCCAGACTTGTGTGTTAGTAATACCTACCAGTTAAAATCCAAAGAAAAACTTTAATATTTGGTTCAAGGTCACACGAAACTTTTAAAAAAATAAGCCCCACACCCCCCTATGGGGGTGTGGGGCACTTGGGTTGTCATCGCTGTAGCCTCCGAAGAGACCCAACTATGACAACAGGCAACATCCAATGTTGTCTAACCTTCACCACGCAAGACTTACGCATTTACTGCATTGCTAACAAATAACTTTTCCAATAGCTAACAAAAACTCAATTACATAATAATTTTGAAAGAGGTTGAGGACAGCCCTAGTGGCTTATGTCCCCGATCCGAGTGCAGAGGCCATCGGCTCATTACCCCCGTATAAGCATACAAACGGACCAACTCCAATTTCTCAGCCGCATTGAAGCATGCATGAAGGAGTGTATTAACGTTGGAATAAAAAATGCTATTTTACACGGGGGCCTACTCCCGTTCCCTATCTTTAATATTTAAGTTCAGCAATGCAGTAACTTTGTATAAGTTCTTACTAGGTCAAGGCCAAACGAACATTAAAAAAATTTCGGCCCCCGTACATCCATGGCGAACCACGAATGTTCGGGGGCCTTGGGGACAAAACACACAAATAGCTAACAAAGTTTCATTTACATAATTTGAGTTTCCAGAAGGGAAACTAACTGAGGACACCCTAGTGGCTTACGTCCTCGGTTCGAGTGCAGAGGCCATCGGCTCATTACCCCCGTATAAGCGTACAAACGGACCAACTCCAATTTCTCAGCCGCATTGAAGCATGCATGAGAGGAGCCTAACAATTATAAAAAGTGGCTTTACACGGGGGCCTACTCCCGTTCCCTGTCTTTACAATTTACTTTGAGCATTGAAAAAGCTCAAGGGGAAATGCTAAAACAAGCGTATACACTTTAGATAAATATAACACACTTACAACACACAATTAAGCTCAACGTAGTCAATGCTGGAACAAGCACATACACATTAAATACATATGACAAACAAGACACAAAGTATAAAAGACACACAGGAGACATAGGGTACAATTGAAACACTCTCATATAAAACAATTCGCAATACCCAAACGCAAGCGCAATATCTTACAACTAATACAAGTCTTAAAGTTAGAGTAGACTTCGCTAAACACTGAAGGCGCCATTCAATGTTTAGTGATGCCTATGGCGGTCCGTCCCGATCGCTCACGTTCAACGCGCGGGAGCGGACTGCGAGCAGGCTGTGGCCGGGCCCCCTTATATCCCCACCGGGGCTGCCACACCCAGGATATCAGGGGTGGGGGGGGCTCGCATTTTTTGTGGGGGGGGCTCGCACTTTTTGTCGGGGGGGGGGGTTTAGGTAAATTAAGTGGGTCAAGGTCACCCACGACACTTGTACTCTAAGTGTTGGCTATACCCCCACCACAACTGGGTCCCTAGGCTGCACAACACCACTTCGCCAGTATGTCTCCAGCTTCCATGCGGTGCGTCTCGCTGTTCTCCAGCTCTCTATATGTAAGTTATTTTACAAGTTTTAAATGTAGGTCACTACACTTTAACTCTGGGACGATATCGACTTGTAGTATTTCAGTGTTTTGACTCAAGGTCATCACACTTTAACTCTAGCACGTCGGTTATCGTACCAGAGGTGCTCAATAACCTAACTTGTAATGTTTAGGGTGGCGTTTGCACGCCACGTGGTATCGCCATGAGTGTCCTGTCCAAATTTAAAGTTAAATTAATTTTACTGTAATCTTTTTCATTTCCAATTCGTTTTGCCAAAGAATAAGGTGTCGCTTTATAAAGTGGTATTTCTCCAGAGTTATAGGGGATTGCAGAGATACAATTAGTTTATTTAGGAGACTCTTCATCTTGGAGTTTAACGCGATTTCCACTTTGACTTTGCTTCCTCGGCTCTCACAGCCTAAGCTGTACAGAAATGTTTCTTCTAGTGCCAACTCGGGCCAAGAGAACAGTGTGTTAACTGTAGGACAGCTCATGGTGAAGTGATGCTATACTCCAGCGTACAACCTCACCTTCCCCCACCACTGTGACCTTCCCCCACTCCTGCTGTTTTCCCCACCTCTTATCCCTTGACTCATGCGTTACAAGCGGTCTCTCAGTATTGTGCGGACTTTTGTGAGGGGAAGCCATGTCGCGGGACGTTTTAGGTGAGAAACTTAGCCGTGTTAAGACTTTATTAGCTGCTCAATGTCCACCACTCAAAGTCAAAAGGGTTTCGACTTTAACTAAGTGGCGCAAACTGTTGCATGTACACTCTAAGTTTTATACCAAACAGACTAATATAAGTTTTACTGATGAAGATTTGTTTAAAATATTGGATGAAATGACTTTTCCTTGCAAAATTCAGTTAGTTACTCCCATTCCTGACAGTTTAGAGTCTTAGTCTCTCAAGCCGATATACCTAGAGTACACAGAGCCTGACAGTCAGTCACTCGGTGGCTGTCGTGGGGTGCGCATCGGTGTCGGCGCTCCGTTGTTAGGTTTTCAAGGTCACAGTAATATGAAATTGTTGGTGTTGTGCTGGTACAAGGTCACCTGAGGGATAACTGATTGCCCATTTAGGCAGAGTCATGTCAGAAACTCGAGTTTAACTCAGCACTTTTGCCGTTTCTCGTCGAAAATTCGCTCCAAGTGGTCAAGGTCACGGGGGATCGGACTGTAACTCGGAGCGTAGTGCGAGAAACGGCAAAAGTGCTAAAAAATTTTAAGTTTCGGCGTGACCTTGACCTTAGTGGCGTCGGTGACGTCATTTTTATGACGTAAGGGGTGATGACGTCATCAGCACGTCATTTTTGTAACGTCATGAGTGTGACGTCATGAAAGTGACGTCATTGGTGATGACGTCATCGATGATGCAATCGATGACGTCATCGATGACGTCATCGGTGAGGTCATTGACCTCGATGACGTCATCCCTCAGGTGACCTTGAACTGGCCCAGCACCAACAATTTGACACTACTCACACAGCTCTTAAATCATGGAGATCAACTTAATTGCCTTGTTTGCAATTGGATAAATACTTACAGATTTATAAGTTGGTTAGTTTATATGAAATTAGTAATGTGTTTTCATCTTTGAATATCAAAAATTAAATACAAATGAATAAACCTAACATTCAATGTTTTTTACTTTATAAATTACCTAAACTGCCTTATTATTTTTTTGATTCAATAATGGTGTTCATATATTGAATTACATTTGATATTTTAAGTGAGATTGTGTTTTCAGTGAGTTAAAGGTAGGCCTATATCAGAACTCAAAAGAGATAATTGTATTGAAGATTTTTGTCATTAAAGTAAAATCCTAATTGGGCTACTTCAGATTTTAAATTAATGACAAATATCTCCAATTAAATCGTAGTGATGTGACGTTTTAACTATTTAAATCAAGGAATTCTTTTCAATATAATATATCGTATGGCTCTTTTAGCCCAGCCACCGAGGTAATAAGAATAAGAAAGTAAATTCTGCGGTGCAGAGCACCTGAGTCAGTATATGTATCCATATGAAATTCATTTAAATTATGGAAGAGCTGTAATATTTGATACAATATAATTTCAAATTAAAACTACCAATAATTTTTATTATTTTTTTAAATATTTTTGAGGCATTTAATATCAGAGATATCATTCCCAGACATTATATCTTTGGATGTTTAAGTACAATAATTTTAATATGAAAAAGCTCCACAAAAAATATTGGTTGTTTTAATTATAAATAATTATAATCTTTTTTTAATTTTTTTGTATGCACTTCAGAATGTGCAACAAACAACACTGCAAATACCAAAAGATGGGAAACAAATGTTGGAACAAACATGGTTGATTACATAGAGTTACATTTGGTTCCTTTTGTGCTATTCAGAATTCGATGTTCAATAACACCTACTTGTTTATTTAGTTTCAATTGTGTATATTGCTTCTCTTCAGTTTTATATCCGTTCTTTGTTGGTATTCCTAGAAATAATGTTTTGTCTCCTCCTGTTTTGGAAATAAATTCCACGAAATAAATTTCTCACCTCATTTGCAGTTGGGTGGATGTTATTTAAAACATTTCAAGTTTATGATTAATAGGAATTAGGGTGATTAGGAATGATTTGGTGGACCTAATTTAATAACGAGGACAAATGAGGTAAGTTGTCCACAGGAAGTTAAGCTTTAAATTTTGAATGGCAAATAAAACGTTAAAAATAGTTATAATTAAAATCCGTTGTTCTAACTTTATACATCAACTATCATACCAAAAAACCTTTTACAATACTTCATACAAACTTCATAATAACTTGATACCATACAATTATAGTTGTGTTATTGAAAAAATGTTACATTTTTCATCCAAATAATTTTTATTGTTTTTTTTTTTTTTTTTTTTTTTTTTTTTTTTTTTTTTTTTTTGCTATGAGCAATAGTTTCAGAAGACTAATCTAACTGCACCCTCCTAATCCAACATGCGGAAATGATAACATGTAGTGGATTGTAAGTTTTATAAAACCAAGGGTCGTATTTTATTGTAGAGCAGTATTCAATACCAACACGATGTTGTTATTGTCATTTATCAATTTTAATTTGTTTCAAATTTTATATGCACAATTTTGTTATGGTCAGTGTGGCAAACTATGTTCAATGTAGTCTCAGTGAATGCAAATAAAACAAAATGAATTTTAAATAGATGAAAAATTATGTTATCATTCCTTACAAATTGTACAAATCAGAATTTAATTAAGTGGGGTAAAATATGAAATGCAGTGACATAATAAAATATGACTGCATCCGTGACTAGTGCAGAAAGCATCTGTATGAGAATTTTGAGTGAAGTCTTCATGCATTGAGGTTGAAAGAATGACGGACCCCTAGCTGTCCTTTGGCTTAGGAATGAGGGCGAACTTCCAATCAAAAAAGTAGTCAGTTTCATTAAGGAACGCATTATTCATGTTTATAAGAATATGTAGCATAAATGAATCGATCTTATCTTTTAGTCTCAAACTTTTGGCCTGAATCCCATCTGGTAATTGAGGAATTGGATGATTATTATTTATTATTATGGATGATTTATTATTTTTCAGTGATCGGTAAGCCTGAGCCAGTTCTGTGGGAAACATATTGAACTTAGCCAAGTCTCCAAAGTTTGTGTGGGAAGATGGACTTATAGCAATGTGTTGAAGATGATATAAATGTAATTTTCCTCCACCTACTATCTAAAGCCGTATTTTACTCCTTAGAGTAGAGTACTAAAGTACTAGTTTTTATCCCATGTGACTTAAATACTTGATTTTTCTACCTAGGGAAAACTCAACTTTTTTGTACCACGGGCTAAAGTCAGTTACATAAGAATAACATTAAAAGAGAGATTAAAAAGAACATGAGCCACATTCTGCTGTTACATGTATTTGTTTCCTTACTCTTTGTTGACTAGTAGCAGCTGTCGCTACTGCTCACTGCTGACGGAATGGTCGGCAGTGAGCAGTGTACGTGTTTGTTTACATTTCATTTGGGTAGGCTAATAACCTAAGAAGTCCAAAACATAAGTGTAAAACTTTTGACTAGGCATAAATTATATTTTTTCATGTTCTTTCAAAACGATATAGTCTACCTTGTGTGTTTTTTATGTTGATGTGACTGGTCCAGCTTGACGGAGCAAGGGATCATATGAAGGTAAAGTTAAATTATATATCGTAGGCCTATCAGGGCCAAATGTTATTCGTGTAGGTAGAGAAAAAATGTTGTGATCATCAAGGGACTAAAGGACTTTTCTCCCTCAAGGAAATTGTCGCCCTCGGCTTCGCCTTCGGGCAACAACACTTTCCCTTCAGGGAGAAAGAATTTTACTTTACTCTCTAGAACCACAAATAGCTATTTAATTTATGAAATTGGCAAAAATGTTAAGCCAAGCATTTACATAACAACTTGATAGCCAGCCCATACCCGGGTGACCCTGTTGACCTCTTCACAGAACTCCCTACAGCAATAGTATTCGCCCCTCATGGAGATACCGCTTTGCAAATTTGTGTGCCACAGACATTAAATTTTGTCAATTTATTTTGATTTGAGCAGCTTAATGGGTGTTAAGTTCCCGATTCCTAAGGAATTCATCTTGGAGCTCCACTAATAAGCTGGTGTTCATCCAAGTTGGTAAGAGAGTTTCAGTGTTGAAGCATCATACGCGAGACCAGTAGTCCATATCGGCGACTATAAAGATCCCCTACTCTAGAGGAGCTCTCGAAAGTGATGCCAGCTAGTCATGTGCGACTGGGAAATTGTTGAAAATTAATGGGAACTGGAATGATCTTAAATTGATTTCCTAGTGATCAGAAGCACTGTAGCCTATCCTGAGATCTGGTTGATGTAGCTATCAGAGGCAACATAAATGTCTGTAACTGCATCCCCGTGTCCATAGAGACAATAGGTGGCGACATTATCCTCGTTGAGGACATGGAGATCAAATTTCATGGTCAATTCAATGAAGTCGTGAACTATTTGGTTTTTGTAGACATACTCTACTCTCTTGTTATAAAATGGCCAGCTACTATGACTTTATAAGGTTTAATGTAATTATACCTATGCTATTTTTTTTTTTCAGAATAACAATATAATAATGACATCTGTCACTAAGATAGTCACTCTACTGGTGGTCGTTGGCCTACTTGGACAGACTTCCGCCTACTGGCCAGCCCCTCCCTGTGCCTCGTCATGCTCCGGCTCTCACTTGGGAGCTTTTTTGAAAACACAATCATGGCAGGGCAAAAACCATAAAAGGGGTCCTAATTGGTGTTTTGGCACCAAAAGCGGCAAGTAAGAATTTAGATTTCGTTTCTGATAATTAGGTTGGAATCCTAATTAAGATGTTCCATTGCACTCGTCTGAATCGTACCCACTAAATGCACAGCTTTTCTTGAAATTGTCCCCCACAAACAGTTTGTAAGCACTTTGTAAGCAGTTTGTTTGTATTACTAAGGGAAAAGGCCCTTGTTTTAAATCAGCGTGGTTAAACTCTTTAGATTCTAAGAAATTATTGTTTTTTCCTATTCTCCTTGATTTGGAGGTTGCCGATATTTTTTTTTTTTTTTTTTTTTGCCTTTTTTGAGGGGAGCCTATTATGAGACACGAAACGAAACCAATGAAATGGTACACTGCTGTGTCTCAAACCTCCGACTTCAGGTAACTACTGAGGAAGCAGTGACCTATTATTTCAAAAGGATTATGGTCGTGTCCTGCTTCTCTGAATTTGTAGCAAAGAGTGGAACTTCCCTGTGCACTCGATAGAATTGATGGCCATAGCCCTGGAATTTATGCACTTAGTTTTGTCTCAAAACATAATACAAGTTGGAAGATTGCACTTAGACACGATTAAGTTGGAGAAGAATGGAAGCTTTTTATTCAGAAAATTACAATTCAAAAGTGACATTTAACACATTCTAATGTAAATAACTAACATTATTTTCAACATAATGCATTTAAAAAAATTTGTACATTAAAAGTATCTCCAGAACAGATTATAAGTAACCACAAATTAATCACAAGTGCAACAAGACAGACAATGAACTAACCGAGTTGTGTAATTTAAACAGTTTTTATTATAATATACATGCTAATTTATGCATTTTTTACAATTTCCATTAGAGTTTTAGTGGGTTGACGAAATAAAAATTATTATTTAGTAACATAACTGACTGTACATATAGCCTACGTTTGTAAAAGGTAGCATACTTAATTTGACTTTTTGATGGGTTTCAGTGTTTTATTTTCACGTAGAATGACATACATTTTCCCCCCCATCGACGACTCTCACCACGTGGCTATATTATGCCGAGTGGCCACATCCAGCACAAACATCGACGGTGGATCCGTCTACAGCGTCGATCAACGTTCTCGTCCAGTAAGTGTCATCCAGCTGACTGACAAGCCAAGAGAAAAGATATTCGTGATGAATTCGACTAAAAAAGCAGCAAATGTTGATATGTACGTTACATTTTGGAGCAAAGGGAAGAAAGAAAACGCGGTCGTCGAGTGTCAAAGTTATGCCGGAGGAGCTAAAGACTGTGACTATCAAGATGACGTGTTCCCTCAGAACGCAAATCCAGTTTGTTAAGGTGCGACACAGTAGAATTAAAAGTTATATTACAATCTAATGAAAATGGGAAGCAATAAATTTACTATCGCATGTCACTATTGGTTTGGCTTATCAATATCCTTTATACCCTAAATAGAGTTTGTCCTTCAACGCTCTAACGAATTTTCAGGTTATTATTACTGACATAAAGACAAACCAAATTATCATATTAAATGTTTTCAAAAATCTATAGTTGACGGTTCCCTAATTAGTTATTCACTTATTTTCTAAACAAGTTGTCACAACCTTTTTAAGCCTTTTGACTGTCTACCTTGAGAGTTTGTCCTTAAACTATGGTCCATCTACATCCAAGACAGAGGAGAATATTTTCATCTAGATCACTTATCTTCAAACGTATTCAATAATAAGTTTGTATCTTTTAGGGAATAATGTTTATTTAAAAAAGGATTGTTCTCATAAGTTATTACTTTGTATACAGTTTTTTATGCATAGGTGTAATTGCAGAAAAATAACCAATTTTTTTAACTAATTTTTTATCGGTGGCAGTTTAAAACTTTTCATCTTAAAATGCATAACAACTACAAGAGTTAGAAACTGTTTGTAGATATGTACATATGATTTTACATAATGAGGCCGTTACTAGTCTCAATTAAATCGCTCTATCTCAATTGTTTTTAAGAGCCAATTTTAACAATTTTTGCACATTTGGATATGAAATTGAAGCATTTTACATGTTCTTAAAATTTGTATCATAAATAAGTAAAATATTTTTATTACTTTGAGGTTTTTTATTGAATTTTTCTTAATATATAAAAATAAACACGTTGAAATTAAAAAATGTCTTGGATACTTACTTTTTTACAGTTTTTGTATGGAAACAGTGTTAACTCAACTGTTCAAACATCGGCTTCCAAGTATTTTCATTGTTAAAATGACACAGACATATTCACACCAGTTTTCTTACTTTCATTGAATGATACCTGCATTGTTTTAAGAAGGCAACATCCATTAACTTACGTATTAAACTTAATTTTACTAAAGATATAATTTTATGTAAAATATTCATCCGCTAATGTAAAACTTGAAATCGATGAAAAATTGGTTTTGAAAATGTGTTTTTGAGTGTTGAATATTCAGTTATGAAAAAGAATAATCATTCGTGACTCTAATTGCAGATAGCAAAAAAGACAATAACAACAGTAAGATCTATCGGTTATCTTTTTTTGTCAATTTTTTTAAATTTTGCTAAACATGCAACAAAGCTAAAATAGTTTAAACCTGAAACATATGAATCATTTGCTGACTCAGCAATCAGTAAATCAACACAAAACTAAATGCAGGTAAATGTAAGGAATGTAATAATGTTTATGAATTTACTGAATATTGTCACTATTTTAAATCTGCAAGAGTTATGCAGCTTTAATAGACTATCACTTTTAACATCGCAATATCTAGATAATTTCCCTTGGGGTGAACACTGCCAGGTTTCAATCACTTTACTGTGTATGGATGCAAATTTTGCTTTTCGGGGATAAAGACGCCAATACTTTAGTTTATATTTTAAAAACTGGTTTTGGGTTATGTGTCATGATTAATTAATTATAATTATAATTAATTATTAAAATAGTTTTTATAATTAGTTTAACATTTTCAATTTTAGAATTTTTTGTATTAATTATATTTCTTGTAAGTGATACTTATAATATTTAATTGGTGTAGTATTATTTTATGTAAAACGCTAACATACATAATAAACCTTGGCTTGGTATCGTATATCATGTTCGCCTGAATTTTTTAAAAGTGTTTTACGTAGGGACATGCAATTTATACTATAACATTTAACATTGCCATTGGTGTGTATTCTTCTACAGTCGTGTTTCTGTATTCTTTTGTTTTATGTGTGTAGAACGTGTGAAACTTATTTATGTTCTCCAATAAATAAAAAAAAAAAATGTATGGTATATTTTATTAATAGACTCTTCTGTTTTAGTTGTTTTATGAACGTGGAAAAGTTGTTTACTTATTGTAATTCATTTCAAAATATTTAACATTTTTATTCTAATATAGCTTGGCGTTTTGCTAGTAAGTTTGAGTTAGCTAATGATGATTTTGATCTAGTTTGATTAGCCAGTTTAATTTTGCTCTCATTTTTTTTTTTTTTTTGGAAAATTTATTGTATAGCTTTGATGTCTATCAATAAAATATGTTATTATATTGTTTATTTCAATAGCAGAAAAAGTTACATCATACTTTGTGTACATCAATTATGAAAATATAAAAGGAAATGAATTATGCTATTTACTAATTTTTTTCAACACTTGTTTCGCTACATAAATAAATTACCAATGAATTTAAATTGTTATTGGTCCAAAATTTTACGACAAAATGTAATTACAAATCTTCCATGTGAGAGAAAGTTGACTCATTACTTCAATTTGTTAGTCTTGACGCTCCTTGAGTTCCATAAGTCAACTTAGACGAGTTGCCTAACTTAGTAACAGCCGTGTATTAATACGTACACCCTAAGTTGTTGAGTACATCAGAGTTGCAAAATCAGGCCATAATTTCTTTACAGGGTGAACAACATAACTGTGCTACCATTTTCTTCTCAGAAACTATTAGATTTAGAAAATAAATGAAACTATGACAGTAAAAAATATAAACTTTATTTTCGTATACAACCGCCGTTTTCCAATATGGAGGGTAACTATATTTAAGATAATATTTCTCATTTAACGCCCTACGTATTTTATGTTTTTAAACTTTTATGAAATTTAAACATATTTTTGAATTTGTTATTTTTCTCTAAATATATCGGTTTAAGAGATATTGGGATCTCATAAGGTCCAAATGAAAATTTTACTTTTCAACTGAACAAGAAAAGTATCAGACCTGACACAAGGAAATGGAACACATTCTCTTCAGTTCTGATTTCAGGTCAGATCAAAATTTGTTCAGACCTTAATCGGAACAGGACTGAATTCAGGAAATGAATGACTTTTGTTCAGTACACTTTTTAGGACTTTAAGCTTGAACAAAAATTTATTTACATCAAATAAAAATGTGTTCAAATCTCACTCAGAATTTTACTTAATTAAGGGTATAAATAAGTTTCTATTAATATTTTTTTTATGTTTTATATCTTTTAAGAAACTAAAATGATTATAAATAAAAAAACTGAAAAGTTGATCAAATTTTTATTACATTAATATATAATGCTAAATTACTAAATAGGGACTCGAACCTGCGACCTTTCCTAACCTTTTTTATTATTTCACTAATAATCACGCTTGTAAACTCATGGACACTTTGATTCTTGTAGGTAAGCGGACTATTTAAGATCTTCAATAGGGAATAATGTTTAAAAATACATCAACACGTACATTTTTTTAAATATCCGCTTGGTATTTATTTTTTATTTATTGTTTTAAGAGAAAACAATTTATGTCAAGATATTTCCATAAACGTTTCACTTTAAATGTACTTATTTAAAGTTTTCAATCATATACTATATAACAATTAATGGTTTATATGGCAGTTTTTTATTGTCTATAGAATTTTATGTTATCATGTGAAACTATTTTTAAAAGTTTTGAATGACAAACTATTGTAAATCAAGTTTAAAAAACTAAATTTAAAACTAACTTTTAATATTTTATACCCACGTATCGAAGTCGTTTTATAACAAAAATTATTTTTGGAATTCGAAATCTCTGACTTCAGTACTGATAAAATCTGATTCTGATAAAATCCGTTACATGCCCACAACACCTAATCCCTTATTCTACCTAATAGAACAATGCATTAGAGTTATAGACCTATTCCTATACTATAATACGAGCAATGTCTGAATGGATGGTTGTTCGTTCAACGATCTCGAAATCTAGTGGGTAGTTTTTGCTTTAATTTGGATTTAAGAGTTTTTTGGCCCAAAAATAAATTTGGATACAGCCTCAATAATAATAAAAATCTAATTTGGTCGAAATTTTAGTTTAAAAACGTAGTTTTTAACATTGGCCTTTTGAGTTGCTGTTTTGGTTACGAAATAACAATAAAAGGTTTGTAAACAAAAATAAAGGAACATCAATGCTAAGCAGTCTTTTTTAAACAGCTGTCAACTGTAATGAGGTATAGTTGGTTGATGAAGGAAATTTAATAGCTTCTTTAAGCAAGTGCAGTGTGCCTCGAACAAAGTAGAGTTTGAAACTTGCACCAGTTTGGAGTCGTCTTTTATATGAGTATCTGATCAAACCTTCTTTTAAGTAAAGCATTATATTGCATAATATGGTAAATCAAATTAAAACTTTTATTTTTCTATTATTTGAAAATACAATCTATCTTCTTATTTCTATAAGGGTTTCGTCTGTTACGTCCCTTTTTCTCTCGAACTACTGAACCGATTTTTAAGATTGAGGTGTCATTTTAAAGCTTAGGACATAGCGCAGTGACGAATCGTAATTAAAAAGGACATATCGTTTCGGGCTTCGCCCCCCTCGCCTTTGATTTATTTCTAGAGGGCGCTTTAAAATGTTGACCAACTTTTATTGCAAGTTCTTTAACGTGAATTGTAATTTAACAGCTGATTACCTTCAGATGAATTTTAAAAGCCAGATAGTAAACAACAATAGATCTCTGTCACTTCATAACAATGTTCATAATCAACATTCACGTACTGTATAGGTGAGTTTCATTCATACAGTCATAAAATGCGCAATTTGCGCACGGGCCACCTCGTACATGTATAATTTCAAAAACCTTTATAATAGATTTTGTACGATATACTATAAAACAAATATTTATATACAGTGTATATATCGATACTACTGTACGTATATCTATATACATATCGATATACAGTGTGTTCATTTTTTATACTCACCATTGGGATCTTGCAAACTAAAAAAGTTAGAGGAAAGGTCTAAATAGGAAAGTTGCTCGGAATTGTAAATTGAACAAACAGATGTGTAAAAAACCCAGATATTTCTACTGGTTCGTCCGCTGTGCTCGAAAAACTGTTTTTGCTAAAAAACTTCTTTTGCCTATAACTTTATTATTTGTTGAAATACAAAAAAAAAACTTTTTCGATAGAACTTGACTGAAATTTTACGTAGATTCTGAATATTAAAATTAAAAATTTTTACTTCAAACCGTTTTTGAGATATTTTATACAAGTTGATTATTTATAATACAAGTATGTATTTTTTTAATCTTCATAAAAAAAAAAATAATTTTTCTGATTACGAAAATACCAAATATGGCCTATTTATTTATCATAATAATTATTTAATTGTAAAAAAAAATTATTAATAAGCAACCCTGAAATGATAATAATTAGGATGCTTCTAGCATGCGACGCAACAATGGTGTAAATCAGCTGTGTTTCATATTTTGTTTCTTACATTATTGATCAGTTGTTTATCGGCATCTGTGGTTCTCATGAAACAGCTGATTTACACCATTGGTGAGCATAAAAAATGAACACACTGTATATACCAAACTTACTAACTATGTTATCTAATACTGCTATTTGCAAAGATATGACAAATATCTAAAGCAATTTAATATTATATGCACTTAATTATTTTTTTATAATTTTAAAAAGCACTCGACTAATATTTGTAACGATATTTTAGTAAGTGTATTATTAAATGAATGTTTTTTAACTTTTATTTGTTTATAGCCTAATGCATGTTTTGTAAAAAGAACCACAAATACATTTTTAACTTAAATAGTAACATTCTCTGATCAATAAATTTTTTTTATTGTCAGATTAATCTAGTTCCTCGTAACTTTGCCATTTCTTAGCTGGTAACGGATACATTCCACCGCAATTCTCGACATTGCATCAGCTCCAGCGCTTCGGGTAACTCGCAATTATGACAGTCCACCCCGACTAATTGCTCCAATCCCTCCGTTTTCGTGGAACTGAAAATTAAACGGTTAAAGTGAATTTCGTGTCAACTTTCATGTTTTAACTTCACCGCTCAAATGTATATAATACATTTTGAATATTTGAATTTGTATTGTCTATTAAGCCAGATGTTTCACATTAATATATGCTTTACTTTAATTATATCTTGTGCGAAAGAAATTATTTTAAATAAATAAATGTTTTTACATAATTTATTACTTACAAACAATGAAGATGTTGCGTTTGCAACATAACATGGTAGTATATTTATATACTGATACCACAAAATTTGAATTTATAAGGATGTGAGGATTACCTATATAATCTGCATTTCAGTCCAGAGGATAAAATTATGGATTTTAAAGAAAGAAATTTGAGTGTCCTCATTACATTATCACATTTTAATTTTCAAAGATACCAATCAGAAAACATTTTTAATTTTTAAATATCAAAGTAAAATGTTATTTATATAAAATTATTCATTTTCTGTACAGTAATACAGGGGTTTCCATGACGCAAATTAAAAAAAAGTTATGTGTTTATTAGTTAGGTTACTAGCTTCAAATACAATCACCTTTCAAACTTGTCTCTTTTACTGTTTCATCCAAAAGGGATTCCTTTATAATATATCCAATATACTTTAAAACTATATATATACTAGTGCATCTCTTAACTATTTTGGGGTAGTTTTAATTCTTCTCTGACAACTAGTAACCTGATTCCAATTTTATCTTGAATGAAAAACTGTTATTTTATAATTTTACTTCTAAAAATTCTAGACAAGATTTTTTGCAATGTGGGTTACGCCGTCTTCTAAAAGTAAAATAAAATATTTAAAATAATGAAATTTTTACTTAAAATAAATAAATATTTTAATTTGTTATTACAAAGCAACGACAGTAAATTGATCATCAAGATTAATTTTTAAACATTTAAACTACTTTATAACATTGAAAATACGTACAGCAAATCATAATCAAACAGTGTGAATATAATCACAACAACATGATATACAATCATTATAAACCATTGAAGCCCTTTTTTGATGATACAAGTAATTTTTACCGAGCGATTGAATTCTTAAAAGAATTGTCATCGCTCATCGTTTCATCGTTTTTCCCTAAAGTTTCAGTTTTGTATCTTTATATTCTGAAAAGAAACCTCAATCTTTAAGGTGTGTATTTGATATATATCATAAAAATGGGGGAAATATTGATTAAATTGAACTTTTTTAAAGATTCCGATCGTAAAACAGAATAAATGGAATACACGTGTTAAAATTATAATCGGGGCAATCGGGCTATTGAAATTTATACCCAATCTGATTGATAAAGTCACATTGTTTTGCATAGTTACACTTACACATAGATTTATACTTTAACTTAGACAAAAATAATAATAATAAAACATAAAGTAACATTTTCAGTAGACAAAAACATAAAATATTGTAATAGATATTTTATAGTGACAGCTCCAACTGCAATATGGTAAACAACGTGGCCTTTACGGTAATATAAGATACAGAAAAAAGTCTTTAAACTGTATAATATCTTTGAAACTATTAAATTAACCAAATTAAATCTTTTCAAACTGATTTTGAGTCTGAAAGTCTACTTCCCAAAGATTTATAATTTTAGTTATTGTCCTTGAATTTCCAAAGGGGACGGTCCACAAGGAGTCGGAAGAAAATCTTAAATTCAAGCAAAGGCAATTATGTATATCAAATCATAGGTATCTAAGAATAGAGGACCATGACGCAAACCCGACCTCAAAAGGATGGCCGAAAGAAAAATGGTAGGCGATCGAACAATGCTTAAAAATAATACTGCTGAAAACAAAAGAAAAATTCAATAACTCGATACACTCAATGTTTTGAGGTCGGGTTTATGGCCAATTGCTTAGAATTCAAAGCGCTTTAAGATGATATATAATATGAGGTAGGCCCATGAGGTTTTACTCAAGACTTCCTCGGAAGTCGCCATGTAGATGCATTTTCCTACGCCATATGATACATTATTATAAAGGGCTTTGCATTATAAGCAATTTGCCACAAACAAAACCTTAAAATGTTTGGCAAACATTATGGTCAACCCCCCCCCCCACCCCCCCTCTGGAGGTTCAATGAAAATATGTACTTTGAGAAGTAGACTTTAAGACTAAGAAATTACCAAGTTGAAGTTTTAGTAATTCACTAATTTGACAAAAAGTTTCATCGTTTCAGACTTTTTTATCCACCCTGATGTACAGGGTTAGGCAAAAGTCTGGATACCCCCAGTTAACTTTTTAACGCGTTGCAGTAGGAAAACCAAACTCGGCACATGTTTACAACATCAAAAACTGCACTTTTTCATCAACTACACAACTTTGCCCCTGCCCCCAAAATGGGGTATTTTGGGGGCAGCCCCAAATTTTCAAATGTAAACCCCTATCGAGTGACCCCTCATTTTAAACGGTTTATCAAGAGAAATTGATTGGCACAAATCGGATGTCGATATCTCATCTCTAACCAAAATGGCAGCCATTTTAAAATTCGAGAAGGGTAAATTGACTTTACATTGGCTGCCATTTTGGTTAGAGATGAGATATCGACATCCGATTTGTGCCATTCAATTTCTCTTGATAAACCGTTTAAAATGAGGGGTCACTCGATAGGGGTTTACATTTGAAAATTTGGGGCTGCCCCCAAAATACCCCATTTTGGGGGCAGGGGCAAAGTTGTGTAGTTGATGAAAAAGTGCAGTTTTTGATGTTGTAAACATGTGCCGAGTTTGGTTTGCCTACTGCAACGTGTTAAAAAATTAATTGGGGGTGTCCATACTTATACTTGCTTGCCCATGTCAAATTTTGAAATGGCTGCCATTTTGGTTAGGGGTGAGATATCGACCTCCGGTTTGCGCCATTTAATTTCTCTTGATAAACCGTTTAAAATGAGGGGTCACTCGATAGGGGTTTACATTTGAAAATTTGGGGCTGCCCCCAAAATACCCCATTTTGGGGGCAGGGGCAAAATTGTGTAGTTGATGAAAAAGTGCCGTTTTTGATTTTGTAAACATGTGCCGAGTTTGGTTTTCCTACTGCAACGCGTTAAAAAGTTAACTGGGGGTATCCAGACTTTTGCCTAACCCTGTATATCTCATAATCAGTATTGTAAATGTTTTATTTTATTATTATTCGAAGTGAAAAATCATGAATGAGTATATATGTATGTAAATATATATAAATTAAATATAAATGCATCAGTTAAAGACACATCATCGATGTTAAAGACTCGTTAGTAACGTCATATAGAATATTCTACCGGTGAGCTACTTGCTTGTGTGAGGTTGAGAAAGTAATTTGTTGGCTTGATAAACCTTGAAGGTGTCAAGTCAAAGAGCTTTCGTTCAAACAACATCTAGAGATCCCTGGACCGGTTCTGTGGACACAAGCTCCCTTTGACACGTTGTAGAGAAGTATTATCAACCTGGTCGTGACAAAACAAAACGAAACGATTTTAAATTACTTTGCGGCAGTTACATTTTTTAAAGAAGTTTATCTAT
Source organism: Neoaliturus tenellus (assembly GCA_030545055.2). Lineage (NCBI taxonomy): Eukaryota > Metazoa > Arthropoda > Insecta > Hemiptera > Cicadellidae > Neoaliturus > Neoaliturus tenellus. Next base: position 113,021,047 of record CM061536.1, on the reverse strand, counting down.
AAAATTATAACTGTTAATTTTTGTCATAAATTAATTTTCATTTCTTAGCCATTTAAAAAAATATCCGAAAGGTTTGGTGTCGTTTATGTTTTGTTAAAAAAGTATAAGTTTTGGGCTTATTAATAATATTATTTTATGCATCTTTGAAATTGAGTACACTTTATGTGGATTAGTAGAAAATCTATACTGACAATGTGCACCTAAAATTGACAACATTTTTTTACCATTAAATCTTACACATCATTTTCAACAACTCATAATAACATTAGCTGGTTTATTTATTTTTTATTTATTTATAAATTCCAACGGCAATGACATTTTAAAAATACAATGATTAGATGACATGCAAATAATTGGTACAAACAAGCATATACAGAGAAACAAAATTACATGCTTAAGATAACTACAGACAATAAATATGATAACGTGTAATAAATAACACAATAATAGATATATAATAATGATAATATAAATTCGGGTATGTGACAGCATAATAATATAATTTGTTATTCAATAATAAATCATATATATATATAAATATATATATATATATATATATATATTTATAGATAATTATATAGATAATTATTATAAATAATAAATTTACAATAATAATACATACATAATAATAATAATATAATATAATATTAACAAACTAATTTATTTGAATGACAACAGTATGGACTACGACAACTAAAGTGCAAGTGTGAGTATTGTTTTTGTGAGTGAATGTAGATCAGAAGTGTGAACTGGGTATTGTAAGGTCAGAGAGAGAGAAATTGCAGGAAGGGTCAAAGTTAAGGCAAGAAGTTTGATCAAGTGGATGGGGATGAGTTCGGATGCGCTGTAGAAGGTGGTGGATGAGTTGAAGAGTTTACGGTTTATGTTGTCTTCATTCCTCTTGATCCACAGATAAGGACAACCATTTCTTTTTCAGTGTTTTCAGATTCGTGCAGAACAGGTCAAGCTCGGCAGGAACGCAGTTTCCAACACGATGTAGTCTGGCCATGAGTCCATTCTTCAGGTAGTTTGTCCGATAATGTTTGTGAACAAAGAGTTCAGTTGACCTGGTAGTACATGGAATTCGAAAGTTGATCATGGCAAGAACATCAGGACAATCAAGGGATCCATTGATGAGCTTTGAGAGAAAAGCTAGATCAGCAAGCTCGTAGTTTATATTCAATTTAGGGTTTCAGATATTAAACCACCGGTATTTTGAAAATAATAGTTGTAAAACATTGGTTATATTAATTTTTTTCATTAGACCTTTACTCAAAAAGCTGAATACCAATCTGTCAACTTATGTCAACGAGCTGGCCTTAAATTTAAAAGTATTATTAAAAATACAATGTGGCTGTGTGTGGTTAAATGTGAAGTTTTGGAAATTGTAAATAAGATATTTTGGGTTGTATGTAGGACTAGGAATAATACCTTAAACGGTCGGTAGTGAGCTCAGGGACACCCTGAATGAAAACTTTGCATTATTTTAATAAGTTGAGATTTATGTTGCTTAAACAAAGTTATGTTGTTTTATGAATGTATTTACGTCTGTTTACAGGTGTTTCATCAGTCTGTTTTTGTAGTAAGTAAACTTACTTACTTAATATTTGTGAGAAGAAAATAATTAAGCAATTTTAATTATATTACAATTTTATTGAAACTTAATGTACACTACACGTAGGATGTAAACTTAAAAAAGTTCTACAAAATGCTTTTCACTAACTTAAATGCATGTTCACAGATTTTGTGCAACATAAGGTATGAAAGCATTTTTTTTTAAATTCAGTTTACATAGGTATATTACATTATATTATATTACATATAGATTAGTTTCTTTGTATGTTAGGGCTACTATTAATATTAATAGAGTTTCAAACAAGTACCCTTTTTTAAGACATTTTATTTGGACTATCTTGGAAATACATTTTATTTTACTATAATGGACATTTTATTTGGAAAATACATAGTCATATATAAGTCATAGACATTATATGATATATAAGACATATGTCATACGTCTTATATATCTTATAAACTTGATAAATAATTTAGATAAAATTGTATTTGGCCAACTAGAAGGATTGAAGTATTGTAAAAAATCAGAATTCCAATTACCTTTGTTAAACGGGAGTAGTGTAGAAAAGCCACTCCTGGCCCGGAAGTGACGTCACCGGAAGCCACATGCCACGGCACGTGGCTTCCGGTGGGCCAGAAGTGGGGACAATAGATGTCGGGGTGGAGATGGCGAGAGCGTCGGCGGTCGGTTGAGCGAAGAGTGCGCATAAAATAGAAGTTAGTTGAAAATTGAAATTCGTCGGTGTTAGTAAAAACTCTAATAGTTGAACGAAACGAAAAGTTAGTGTAAAACTGAAATTCAACAATCGGGGTGTTAAACTAAATTTGCGCATAAATTAAAAGTTGGTTCAAAACTGAAATTCAACAACTGGGAGTTGAACTAATTTTGCGCATAAATTAACCGGGGTTGAATTAAAACTTCGCATAAATTAAAAGTTAGTTCAAAATTGTAATTCGACGGTGTTAATAAAAACTCTAATAGTTGGACGAAAATAAAAGTCAGTTCAAACATAGCGCAGTCATAACAAGAGAGAGAGAAGGTAAATAGAAGTGTTAAGTTCCGCGGATAGAACAATAATGAAGAATGAAACATGACGCGTCGAAATATATGCGTGACTGTGGATGTCAGTTAATGGAGGGTCTAGAGCTTCCGGCCTGTCAGATGGTGAATTAATCAATGGGGGGAGTGGAGATGGCGCTCGGTTGAACTAAAACTGCGCATAAATTAAAAGTTGGTTCAAAACTGAAATTCAACTTGATAATGGGGGTACGGAAAGTATGTCAAGGCCATCCTGAGTAAGTTTTAAAAAAACCTACCCCGCTACCACAGGACATAGTTCTGAGAGTTGAACTACCCGGTGATAGCGGGATAGGTAGAAGACTCTTTTGAACTTTATTCGTAAAAACAAATACAATCAATGTGCAATCCCTGGAGCAGTTCTGTGGACACAAACTACCTTTGACAAGTAGATATAAGTAAGTACAATTCGGTAGATCAACATTACAGTGACTTAATTAATCAATTAATTATTTTGGAAATTAAATATGGTAATTTTTAATGTACATTTTAAATAACAGTTTTGAGTGCTTACAAATCGACGGAATTATATGACAGTGTATTTAACGTAATTATGTAGAAAAAGTACTGTGGTATTTAAAAATTTTAAAATTTAAATAGTAGTAATTTAAAATTTAGTATTTGGGATTCGTAAAAATTTTAATAAAAGGTTAACTGGTTTTAAAAGAAATATTATTAGTTTAGTTTTAGCTGATTTTAAAAGAAATCAAATAATAATAAAGTTAGTTTTATATACAGTGTGATTGATTTTTAAGAGTGCCAACTGTTTTACTTAAACACCATAAATGATATCGAAAAATTTTAAATGGTAAATCCAGTGGAGTTTTGGTTTTTTTTTATTTTATCGTGACTTCAATGTTTTATTATTAATGTGACTTCAATGAATTTGAGAAATTGATTTAATATTACTAACTGAATCAAAATAAAAACGAACACTCTATTATTATGTTATTTTTTATCGATTACGTAATTATATGACTTTTTATACTTTACATTTCTATCAACCTTACCATTAGGGGCTATAAGCAATTGAAGTTTAATTTTTTTCTCATAAGGATAAAATGGGGACTTTTCTTTTCTTAACTTTTATTACCTAAGCCATTCTGAAAAAAATACTCATTAATTAAAATGTCTAACAATTATAAAGATTAATTTTAGAAGTAATTTATTGATAATAATTGTGTTTTTTATAATTCGTTTATACATTTGTCATTATAAATGGGATGTTTTCACTTGCTTATTATGACTGGACTGAATTACCATAAAAAACTTAGGCAATAAAATCAAAGAAATATATATATATATACTTTATGCAAAGTAGTAACAAACGAGTAGTTGCCAGTCGATACTCGACGAATACAGCTGCAGTCTGAGCGCTAGGCAGATGGTGTGACACTTGTATAAAGTGAAAATAAAATACAATCACATGGTTCAGTGAACTAATTGTCGCTCCCTAATACTCTGAATAAAAACTGCATGTTAATAAACTACCCTATTTCGTCAGTCATCGTTGTATTTGAATTTGAAACTGATATGTAAACAGAAAAAATGAATAAATTTAAATGAGAGAAGGGAGACAGGTTATTTTTATGAAGACAGCTGTTTGTTTTCATGAAATAATATATCATATATTACGTAAACTTATTAAATTTTTTCTTATATTTAAAATGTATGGAAACTTTACAGTCCAATGGGGCGAAGCACATTGAACTGAACGTAACAAAAATTATTCCATGTCGTGTACAGAGAATTAGTTTAATTTGACACCTCAATCATCAAAATCGGTTCATAAATAAAAGAATTTTGCTGCTTACAAGAAATTCCTTACGAAATTAGTATGATAGATTATATAGTGGATTACTGGAATATTGTGTCGTATTTATAGTTCCATTACTCATTATCAACAATATATTAATGAATATATGCAAGATATAGTCTGTTAACAAGAGCACGTATGCTCTTAACGGATTCAACTCAACCATAGCTCGCAATTCCAACCCGTTAGTAGTGTAGAAAAGCCACTCCTGGCCCGGAAGTGACGTCACCGGAAGCCACATGCCACGGCACGTGGCTTCCGGTGGGCCAGAAGTGGGGACAATAGATGTCGGGGTGGAGATGGCGAGAGCGTCGGCGGTCGGTTGAGCGAAGAGTGCGCATAAAATAGAAGTTAGTTGAAAATTGAAATTCGTCGGTGTTAGTAAAAACTCTAATAGTTGAACGAAACGAAAAGTTAGTGTAAAACTGAAATTCAACAATCGGGGTGTTAAACTAAATTTGCGCATAAATTAAAAGTTGGTTCAAAACTGAAATTCAACAACTGGGAGTTGAACTAATTTTGCGCATAAATTAACCGGGGTTGAATTAAAACTTCGCATAAATTAAAAGTTAGTTCAAAATTGTAATTCGACGGTGTTAATAAAAACTCTAATAGTTGGACGAAAATAAAAGTCAGTTCAAACATAGCGCAGTCATAACAAGAGAGAGAGAAGGTAAATAGAAGTGTTAAGTTCCGCGGATAGAACAATAATGAAGAATGAAACATGACGCGTCGAAATATATGCGTGACTGTGGATGTCAGTTAATGGAGGGTCTAGAGCTTCCGGCCTGTCAGATGGTGAATTAATCAATGGGGGGAGTGGAGATGGCGCTCGGTTGAACTAAAACTGCGCATAAATTAAAAGTTGGTTCAAAACTGAAATTCAACTTGATAATGGGGGTACGGAAAGTATGTCAAGGCCATCCTGAGTAAGTTTTAAAAAAACCTACCCCGCTACCACAGGACATAGTTCTGAGAGTTGAACTACCCGGTGATAGCGGGATAGGTAGAAGACTCTTTTGAACTTTATTCGTAAAAACAAATACAATCAATGTGCAATACCAGGAACTATACAGGTTGAATTTTTGTGATGAACTATGGAGTTGTAGAAACAAACGCCGACGACGAGAAAAAGGTAAACGCAGAGTCCCCAGATGATGTATTTGAAAAGTTTGAAGAGACGTAACATTCCGAGTTGGTGTTCCTGTTCCATTTCCAATCGTTTAATTTCCAATTTCAATTTATCCTCTTCCATTCTAGTTACAAAGGGAACTTCATCCATCATGATTGTGTTAGTGTTTGAAATTTTAAAAGAAGTGATGTTGATAGTTCAAAAGTTGAAGACGGAATGAGGAGTGAAAGCAAGAAATGTTAGTTAAATAAAAAAGTGGTGGGGGGAAAGATGAATTACAAAGAAGTGGTGGGGGAAAGATTTTGCTCTTCATTATTACCGTCAGTAGTGTCAGATGGTGCAGGAGTTAGATTTAGTAAACTGTCTTCGTCCGAACTTTCAACCTTATCACAAATAGGACAATCGTATGTTATTTCCAAATTCATTTTGATAGTTGTATAATTATCTACAAGTTCTTGTAAAATATTAAAAATAGCTTGTAACTCTTCTTTAGAGTTTATTTCAAAACTAGAATTCATCCGTGCCAATGGAGAGTTGTTCATCGTTGGAGAGTTGGCGAGTAAATGAGGAACGCCGCCAAGGGAGGGGGCTTATTTAACGGCGAGCTTATGATTAAATAAAAAGCTAAGTTCTTCTTCTTCGTCTTTTAATTCAAATATCTTAGCTGTAGTAGTTGTCTCGTCCTCCTCACTCTGTGATGATGAAGATAATTCACCAGGACGTAAATATTGAACATCAATTCTGATCCATCTCATATAATATCTATCCATTATAGCGAGCAAGTTTTGAAACAATTCTTCCATTTCTTCCCTCTCAGTTATTATATGTTGAAACCTGACGAAAGGTGTTCCCATGTTGTTGGTTAGAATGTTGGAAGTGAAATAATTCAAAGGTGGATTCAATAAGATACAAAACTTAAACTAATGGTGGGGAGAAATCTAAAAGACTTATGGTGGGGGGAATCTAAAAAAAACCAATGGTGGGGGGAAATCTCAAGGTCATCCAATTGAAGTTTTAAAAAAGAGTGTAAAACTGAAATTACACATTCGATGGTTCAACAGGATCTGAATACCAATCTGATCTGTATTTACATCTTTTTATCATATGTGTACAAAAATCATCTTGATGAGACTTGGTGCGTTGACAATAAGCTAGATTGAGAGGATGAAATTTGAAACATCTTTGAGGACAGCATGTATGAAAATATCTTGATTTGTAAAATTTGAAAGTTCGCAATTCCGGTGGCGGTAGTTGTTTTGTTTTGCACTTGCAGTAACAAGATCCGAAAAATTCACACTTAGTGCAAGCTAACCCGTCCACCATCATTGGTCCTAAATCTGTACACTGTTGTTCACAACAGTAACGAGGTTCGTACTTGTAATTTTGTCTTTCCATGTTGACGCTGCTGAGTCCAGTGAAAGAATAAGAGTGTATAGTGTTGAATAGTCAGTTTTATGTACTACAAAAAGTGGTGGGGATAATTTCAAGGTCATCCAAGCGAAGTTTTAAAAAATTATACCTTACTAATGTAAGGAAAATTGATACTTAAAAAGTTTGTTTCTGTTTGTTTTCTTCAGACTTTTTCTCTCCCTCCTGTTTGTTTTCTTCAGACTTCTTCTCTCTCTCCGCTTTAGCCATAGCGATAAGTTCTTCAGTCGATAGTGGATGTACTTCAGGAAATTTTAAAATTAATTTAGCCTGATATCCTTCTCGGGTTAATATTTCTAAATCTTCTGTCATTTGTTCAACGGTGTTGTAATCTTTTCCATAGATCTTTCCATCAAGTTCAATCATCATTCTGTATAACATCTTTAAAAATAGGTGTTGACGCAGCGAGAGTTGGGAAGCGAATGATTAGTTATCCAAGTATCACACCCTTTTTATCAACTTGACATTGATCACGTGATTCCTTAGTTTTATTTGATAAAAGCTATTTAACATTGGTAGTACTTGTGGAACTTGATGTTATGTTGACCAGTTGGCGATGAAGATGTTGTAGGTTGTGTAGAAAGAAATACTTCATCATCGCAGTATTTTGTTTTAGTAAACATCCTTACATTAGTAGCACTAACATCAACAGTTAAGTGATAACCACCGGTAAGTAAAACTCGCATTTCGTTGGTTAAATCTTCAAGTTGTTCAAAACTCGTAATGGTGTTGGTATCGTAAGATGCACACTTGACCTTTAAGGACATGTTGAAGTTTTGTATTTAGTTATAGAGAGCGAGATGTGTACCGTACGAAAGGTAGTCGTAGACTGATGAATTTCACAAGTTGATTTTCACTTTTATTATCACACAAAATTGGGTCAAGGTCATCCCGTGGAATTTTTAAAAAAAGCAACATATTGCTATGTACAAAGACATAACAATATGTTGCTTCTTTTATTTTTCTTTTTTGTTTTATATCATCTTTATTGAGAAACCATTACAAACACATATATTTACAATGTTATGTACAAACTAGTTAGTAGTAGGTGTTACATGAATAGTTAGTTCAGTTGAGTTGTTTCCACTCGGTCCGTGTGAAACTAAATAGAGTGCGCCAGGTTGAATAACTCGAAGATCTTCATTTTGTAGAAGTTGTACAAACCGTTTCGGTAGGAAGATTTGAAACTTCGGTTCGTCACCAACTGTATACGGCGCCTCGCTCAATGTGCAATTAATAGCATCACCAATTGAAGTGTCCATCTTCTTGATTGTATGTATGATGTAATGTTTTTCTTCTTTTAGTTCAGAACATTTCTTCGTCGGTAAGATTGTTGATTTAGAATGAGCGTTAAATTGATCAACCAAATTTTGAAGAAAGTTCTGTGATGCCATCTTGATGTTATTGTTAATCTTTTTGTTAATCTTCTTGTTAATAATAATGTCCGTCGGAGATGTTGTCTCTTCGGAGGTTCGAGTAATACTCATGCTGCGTCATGGTAGCGCTCTCACTTTTATTACCGACATTACCCCCACCATTCTGTTGAAGGAAATTATTTAAGCGGTAGGCATTCTTCAAAGCGCACTGTGACCTTCGATGTTTAAAACTCTTTGATGAAATACAAAGTTCATTGAAGTAGCATTGGAAATCTCTATCTATTATTGCATTTATTACTTCGTTGCTTGTAAATGATTGTATCCAATTAGCTTTTTCCAATCCTCTTGTGTAGATAGTTTTGAACTCTTTGCAGTAATGATTCATAATGTGCGGCATCATGTTATAATTAATAAAACCTTCATCCCATCTTAAGTTGTGAAAATGTTTGTACAACCATTTGTTTGTAACTTTCGCTTTAGTTGTTAGTCTATTGAATGGTAATGGAGGTTTGAATAAGTAATGATAAACTACAGATGTGTTCATATCCAAAATTACTAATTCTTTTATAATAAAATTTCCATCATTTCCTCGAAAAGCTTGAAATTCAATTATACCTTTTTTAACTTCCATTATATGTGGCGCATTAGAAAACGAAACCCGTTTGTTCATGATGAAGTCTCGTCAGCAACTGACTTGTATTACAAACACGATTGTTCTTCTTTAACTTCTTGCGCTTCTTCGTCGATATTAAAGTTGGTGTGATAGTTGTTCAATTGTCTCCACATATCCACTTCTTGAGGTATTCGATTAAAAATTGAAGTATCCACGGGACCGTATAAAATTGGAACGAAAGGTTGTCTGTCCAATGTATCGATTAGATAGTCTTTGATTATTGCACTTGAAAATATTAGTTGTTTCAAATATCTGGTGACGGGACCGGTAGTACAACTTAAAGTGTAAAATTCTTCTTTAGCCAAATGTAATTTTACATCATGTCTAGTTAAATCTCTGAAGCGAACCATTTGTCCTCCACGATGTTTCACTATATCAACTTCAATATTTGATTCCAATAAACTTAATCTTGTTCTTCTTCCAAATGTGTTGTTACTCAAATAGCATTCCAAAAGATGTAAATGTTTCATAAATGATTCCCAAGAAGTTTCAGTGAATGTAACCATTTTATTTCCATGATTTAAAATAACAATCGGTGAATAATCCAATGATTTTAAAATTCCAACTGAAATACTTTTCGTCATGCATGAAGAAATGGGGTAGAAAATCCGAAGAAATACTTCTGTTAAAATATTAGTTGTAATGTTAACTTCAACCTTTTTTCTTTTTACTTCTTTTTCAGCTTCTCCTTCTTCTTTTTCTTCTTCTCTCTTCTTATGTTTGTTAAACTTGAGAAACTCGTCCATTTCTCGTTCAACTTGTTTTTCTATATCTGAACTATTCTCATCCATTAGAGGTGTATTTTCTTCTCCGTTAGTAGAACTCATCTTGCGAACGATGTTTCCCATACGACGGTCGAAGATATAATGAATTTTCCACTCATGATTTTCTCGCTTTTATGTTTTTCGTCGAATCCTTGAAATTTATACACTCACATAAATGTTTGTTTTTAACTTGTCTTTCACAAACGAAATTCTAACCTCAAAAATTGAGACAGATAATTCTAACCTCAAAAATTTGCAGTCGTTGTACTAATTCTGTTTAAAGTACATTCTTCACGATTCCGGTCAGCGGTGTGTAAGTAACTATTTTATCATGTAGAATAAGACAGTATGCTGAAGTTCCATCCGCTACTGGTTCTTCAAATTCCATTTCAATTTTTATATCCACACTTGATGATTTTACCGATTCATTTTGTTTTGAACAATCTATTACAATTATCGGAGCCTTGGAATAATATTGGTCAGGTGATAATAGTGGAGTATTAGTCTTTCCATAATATGACGATTGAAATCTTGCATACATATCGTATAAAATGGAAAAACGTTTTTTGCTGAACATGACATTCAAATTGTCATACGGAAAGAATTGAGAGTTTAGGAAAACTTTACAATTCTTTATTTTACAGTTATCAAATTGACCGGCATTTGCAGTGATAACATCTTTTCGCTTAGTTTGAAAACCGAGTATTATGTACCTTGCTCGTTCCAAGTAAGTTGATGTCTTGACGGTCCATGTTTGTCGTTCGGTCTGAGGTAGTGTAGGATATTCATGGAATTCCCAACTTCGGAATGGCATCACAATATCACGGTCAGACTTTAACTTTCTCAATAATACGATTCTATGTTCATCGGCCAATCTTACATGAGGTACTCTCCAAACAACTTTATCCAATTGTAGTTGCCATTCCAGTTTATCTTCCGTAGTTGCAGGGTCTGCAAGTATCAAGTCCTTGTCAGTTGAAGATCTGAGTAATACCAATTCTTGTTTGACATTTATTATTATTCGTTTGTAATCTTCAGCGAATCCCAAAAGCAATCGTAAGGGTACATGAAAATCAAAGTGACCGTTGGAATCCGGTGTTATAGTGTCTTTATCAGGGGCAACCCATCCGGCGGTGACTATTGAATTCTTCTCATGCGGTGTTAATGATGTTAATCCTTTCAATGTCGTTGTTATACCAACCTTTTTTGTCGAATCAACTGTCACCCCTGAAATCTCATATCTTATTTCATCAAAAAGATATGCCATCGGGTTATTTATAAAAGGAACTGTTGAAGCAGTTTTTCCATCCAATTTTAATACCCGTCCTTCAATGTACAAATAACTTTCACACGGTAATGTGTAAATATCTTGTTGTTGAATGGGAATCCTTATTTCATCGTTATTGTTTAATTTTGATGAAGTGTAAGGGTTGTGCGTGTGATATTCCTTCTCCCATAGTGTTTCGTCGAATGTCGGTCCTTGAGATATATCCAGGATATCCATCGTTGTTAAGTTTCAATCCAATCTTCTGTAGAAAACGAATGTTGTCCGATGTTAACTCTTCCAATGTCGAGGA